>CAXAMN010024017.1:409380-430143 GCA_963970005.1 Durusdinium trenchii | reverse complement strand
AATCTCCTTTCAAATGTCCTTGTAATTGTTCTTTTAAATGTCTTTTTCAAAGGCTGCGCATGTAATGTTTCATGACATGCGGATGCTTGAGAGAGATCTAGATAGCTATACCCGAAACTATTTCTACGCTTAAAAATCAAAAGCAGGAGGGGGTGCGGGGGAGGGCGCAGCGCCTCCCCCGCAATGCAAACTAGTACCAACAGCAGTCTGACCGGTTCGTAAACAAATGTCACGGACTTTCCCCAATGAGTCAGTCTTCCTTTGATAACTGCAATGGGGTATCTGGGCAAAGTTTTCCAACTGCCTTCCTTCCTTCCTTCCTTCCTTCCCTCCCTCCCTCCCTCCCTCCCTCCTTCCTTCTTCCCTGCCTTCCTGCCTTCCTTCCTTCCTTCCTCCCGCCAGCTAAGCCTTTAAAAAATGAATAGCAAAAATATGTCCCACTAACGCCACTAAAATATACCCCCCATTCTGAAGTCCACTAGGAAGTTCATTGGACGGTCGGATGTCGAAAGACATCCTAGGTTAGAAGACAAGCAAACAAGAGAACGCTTCGATGCGATTGTAATGTTTCTTAATGATTTGTCAAGCAGCAAAGGGAACATGTGTTCAACGTCAGTGGTCTCCAATTTCTCCAATTCCGTTCGAGTCCGGTTTGAAGGGGCTTTCTGGCGATGTTGTGTCCACAAGAGACACGGTCTTGAAGTGCCAAGTAGCTTCGGATGATCTTTCCAACTGAAGCCCCAAAGTTCTTGTCCTGAGTAAATGATGATGGCCATATCGTTTGACCGGCCGATCATCTACTTTCTAGTCTGGCCTGAATCACTTTCTCCGCTTTATCCCAGCCGACAGAGATTTGCAAATCCGCAAGAACATTGACTCAGCTGGTCACTTCTGTTGGTCACGGCATCGAAGCTTAGTGTGCTGCCAAAGCAAACAGAACAACCAGCAGAGTGCTCCCCAAACCCAACCAGCGGTGTTGTACCCCTTGTGCGGGTCATCTATTGCAAGTACAGAAACAAGAAACAATGACCTGTCATTGAACATGCACGTCTCACACCGCACACGTCTTCACACACCCTTCTCGTCACCCTTCTCCACACACCCTTGCAATCCCTTGCACATCTCTAGGACACCGAGCCAGGCGCACGAAGGAGCTCCAAGTGCAATTTGTGAGTCCCACAGCGACCATCCACATCAGCAAGAGCTTTGATCAAACTCTCCTTGGAACTCTGATCCATCACGTGCAGCCAGAATACAGTATTAAGATGTATTAAGATTCAAACATATAAACTGAATGAAGATCTTCCAGGTGTGAAAACCCGAATCAGTTTCCTCCAGACCAAGCACGGCTTTGGCACATCTGCATTCCCTCCACACCATCAGCTGGGGCCGTGAACCAGCCGGCCTTTCCACTGCAAGTACCGCATCAAAAGGAAGGAACACATCTAAGAAAATGTCTGCCCAACAAAATGGAATGAATCCAAGGTGCCACTTGTTCCACATCTCCTTGCTCTGCTGCAAAGCGGAGACTCTGAGCCTGCCAAAACAAGTTCACTGCGGGTGAGGATTGGTCAAAATTGGGACTGTGCCACATGTGGCCAAAGAACTGATGTTGTCCGGGACAAAGGCCGCTGAGCAGGACCCAAATACAATAACACGCTCGGGATTCCGGCCAATTCCAAGGGTCTGCTTTTGAGGCTATGTCACTGTCTGCTTAGAGCTGACCCTGCACTGTCCTCACGACATGGGTTGTGCCTCTCTTACCGATCTTGAAGCACGTAGGTCTTCGGTCCTGTCGAGGGAGAACATTGCATGCAGCTCGTAGAGCAAGAGCAGTTTTTCAAGGCAAACCCCATCGCCCCAGGCCCTGCGTATGAACTGATGTCAATAAAACACATCCAGTCACAAGTGATCTCAATGGTGCAGTTGTTGACAACTCTGAAGGTTTGGTGCTCCTCTTCTGCGGTCCTGTTTCTTTTATTTTTTGCAGCATTATCCTAAACATTCTCAAACATGCTCCCCCTGTTGGCATCAGAAGCCTTTTCAATATGCCTTACACCTTCCACTGACACTATCCACACCATTGGCCAACGACTTGGCCGACGCCGAAAGCGCGAGCCGTGAGCCTTGAGGGCACCTCAGGCACGTCCCAATCGCCACAAGTAATTTTGAGGGCAGGTCAACCGGTGGGTATGTTGAGGTTTTTGGGTGAACCTAATAGCGATGGCCTCCAACCTAATAGTGTTTAACCTACTAGCGATGGCCTCCAACCTAAGAAGCGATCGATCCAGAGTTTATGGTTCCTGGTTCCCTGAATTTGTGCAAGAGTCTGGACTGGAAGCTCAAAACACATGTTGATTCTCCCCCTTGCGACAGGGCCCTTGGACTCAAATCAAGGCAAACAAACGACTCTAGTATCTAAATGAATTTATACTCTAAATGGATATATGTGTGTATATATATAATGTATTTTTGGAAACAACACTGGGGACTGGGGGTTAACTTCTATGAATCTGAGCACTTCTTTTTCTGAGCGTCCAACTCTCTCCACTTCTGGGCACTCATAAGAGACTTGCCGGGACAGCGAACGCATCGCCTCTTCAGGGCGGGGAACGCGAGGTGGATATTGTGATCGTCTCCCAGCATCCAACCTAATAGCAATGGCCTCCAACCTACTAGCGATGGCCTCCTACTGAGCATCCAAGAAGCCTTATATAATGTTCATGCCCTGCAAAAACTGCGGGATAGGTTTCGATCCGTCACCATGGCCATCAAGCAGGAGAGCCGAATCAGCAGTTGCGATTGGTGGACCAGTTGAATCAATCCTGGCGCATGTCGTTGGCTCGCCCACATGCGCTCCGAGCCTTGTCCTCTCCAAAGGTGGTCAACCTGGAGCCACAAAGCGTCTTAAGCCTTAAGCTTTCTGTAGACAAGAACATGACTTAACAACAAAAAGCAACAAATGGATCAAAGGGATTTAAGGAAAGCTCCCCACGACCATGGTCAAACTCCGCCCTGGGAAGCCCGAGCAATTCCAGGATCTCAGGCTGCCCTTTTGCAAGCTCATAGGCCTTGGTCGCTGGCGCTTGGTCGCTTGGTGAATGACCTTGCAGTCCTCCTATGGCCTTTATGGTACGGGGCAAGCTGTGCAGTGCAGCGGTCAAGCTACCGAACACATGTGTATACAACTATAACTACAATTCTAGTTATATATATGTCAAGAAATGTTCCTCAGGCTTGCAGAGCAAAGCAGAGCAAGCAAAGATCGAAAGTGCTTCGCGTAACTAAGAAACAGCAGCTGGACCAAAGTCCTTAAGCTGAAGCACCGTTTCACCATGGGCGCCCAAGGCATATTGATCCCCCTTCGCCATCAAGAGCTGGGAGAGCAGCAGTGCATCACCTGCACGGGGTTGAGAGGACACCTACGAGGGAATCGATGCGTGTACTCAGTGTACTCTTGACCAACTCCTACACATGCTAGCCAAAGGAAAGAGGAACGCCCAGGACCAAAGAAAGAAACTCGTACTCGGAGTGATCATGGCCTACGTCAAGGTTAAGAATCGAATCAAATCTGAAATCTTGTTTGGGAACTGCCAGCGTGAATGAGGGTGGAACAAAATGCGATTGGGAATTTTGTTGAATCGTGCAAGGCATCGCAAAGATCTTCGGGCTGCATGCAATGCTTGCAGCCAATGCTTGCAGCCAATGCTTGCAGCCAAGCTATCTGATACTTCTGCAGCAATAGTATGGTTTAAGAATGCACGGTATGAGAACTAGAGACCTTCAGGCTATGCGGTTGCAAAACAAAGGCAAGCACATAGTAAACCAAAACCAAGAATTCCAGGGTCCTTGCCCTTGTCTGTGACGCACATAAACCACCTTGGGCCTTGCGATTGAACTGGTCTCCCGCTGAGTGCTCAAGTATGCTCAAGTGATCACCCTTGTGGCTCACCCTGTTAGGCTGGAGCCCAGCCAAACCGAAGTGAAACCGAGTACACAGCAATCCCTGTCAACCTGTATCTTTCATGGAGGTGGCCCGTGCAAAACATGAAGGGCCCCAGGGTCCACCAGCAAAATGCTTCAATTCACTGTGCCACTGGAATTTGTTGTCCAACAAACCATGGATAGCTAGATCTGCTCTGATCCCAAGTTGGATATCATGGTTCCTCTCAAAAGCATCAAGAAATTGTAGTTGAAACCTTAGCTTACTCTCATTATGTACGATCATTCTTCAAATGTCTAAGAAGGAGGTAAGTTAGTTGAAAGAAGGCACTCCTGAGTCTCATTGAAAGCAAACCACCAAATGGCCCTAGACCATGTATCTGCATAAATAGCTGGTCAATCTCCCATTGCACTGGTCAAGCTAGTCTAGGTGAAACATGAGGTGATCGTTTGTTCTCATGTGCCCTACAGCATCTAGCTAGCTTTAGAGTTTGTACATCCATGTGAGAAGCAATGTGCATGTTCTGTTTATCGCACCGGCCTTGTCGCACTGCCAAGTGGATGACTGAATCTCCAATCAGTGGATCTCCTACGAAGGCTGATCGCCCAACATGGGGCTAAAAAGGCGGCATTGAGAACCAGGCAAACACGTGCTGTGCAAAAGGCTTCTGCCCGTGAACAAAGCTTGTTCATGGGCCATTTACAGTTTTCTCTCCGTTCTATTGGTTGTTCACGGCTGCCGTTTCTTTGAATGTTCAGTTCACGCTGATATCCTTCAGCTCCAAAAGGTCAACGGCGATCGGTGCCTTGTCGAAACAGAAGATGAACCTTCTTGGCATTCCGCAGGACACTTTGAGCTCCAGCGCCCGCTTGCCCGTTCACATCCACCAGCTCAGCACCTACACACGGCACGCGTCACTGACCTTTGTGCTGTAAAGCATCGTTTTCTGCAAAATCATTTCCAAGTACTTAGCATGTTTCAGCATGTCCAACATGGTCCAACATGTAACATGATTCTTCATTGACCGCACAGCTGGCAAACATGCCCGAAGTGCCTGGTTGGAGAATCTCGCGACCTTGAGCTCTCTGTTCTTCATTCCACCGACCTTGGACATCGCACGAATCCAATGAACATATGCTAAGACTTCTTAACAAGACGCAAACATCAACCGCCTGTCTGTCGTTTTCTAAATTTTCTGGATTTCATGTCTGAAGACTGTCAGCTGTTCCAACTTGAGGTTCCGTTCATTTAATTTAATCATCACTACAATCATCAAGGAGAAAATTCACCACAGTTCTCCTTCCAATCCTGCAAAATACATCCCATGCGTTCGCATGCTGAAAGCCGATGCGCCCAGAGGAGTGTCGTCCACGACGTGCTCTAAGATGTGCCTCTGGCGCCGCAGGTACTCCGGATGCCAACGGATGCCCCACACCTCGACGGAGCAGTGACGGAGTAGGGGCTACTCCAGCCCCACCAGTCCAGGCATGAAGGTGGACCCAAAGCGTTGGGAAGAAAGCAGCTGGAGTTGGGAAAACCTTTGGTCACAACCTAAAAACGCAAGCTTGCAGAAATGATGATCATGATCAGCCCTAAAGCAAGCTACACTCCCAATCCGCTTGAAGGCTAGCAGCTACAGTTACTGGGCCTTGGAACAGGCATTGCGGATCAAGTCATTCCCAGACATGTTCACAACAAAAGGGAAAGTTGGATCCAATCCAGGGTACTCCCATGATAGATTACCCAGAAAAGGTGTACCGCAACCATTTGCTATCGCATTGACGCGATCAGTATGGGTCGGAGATGGTAGGAGCATCTTGCACCAATATCAACATGGGGATCAAAGAAATCAGCAGTCTCATGAGATCTTATGAGGCAGGGGGAGCCTTTTGCCATGAAGAGAAGGTTTCTGAGCGTGATGACTCCACAACACACTGCCTGAAAACTCCAAGGTGAAAAGGATGTCAGGGATGTTGGAATGGGAATCCAAGGGTTGAATGTTGACTGCTGAAGATGCCCACAGACTGAAAAGAGTTGATCATGTCATTTTGACGTTGATCTTTTCGGTAAGGAACACGTCGTGGCTGGGTTCAGCCAGCTTCCACTCGACCTGCAAAGTCTGCCGGGAACTACAAGGCTACTACAGCGTCGGCAGGATGAACACTGGCAGAACGGTCACCAATATGGGACCGCATTGCTCAAATGAACACTCAAACCAATCCAAAGCCTCGCTCCTTCGTGGTGGTTTCGACCTGCTCAGGGCCCAGTCAGGGCTAGCAAAAAGTTTCAGGTGCACCGTAAGAGAGTGACTGAGGGTGGGGAGACAGGGGTTCTAGCCCACCAGTCGAAGATTCAGCCTCTACCCAAGACCAAATTGAAAGAATGAGCACGTAGCATATTCATATAATATAATATCGCACAACATAGTTTATGAAACAAAAAAGTGTAACATATATATATTATATAATTCCCATTGCATTCCCCATCGTCCATGATCCTAAATCATCCTAAATCACCCATCGACACCTGGCGGCGTCTCCGCAACGGCGACCTGGACCGCCTCTTGGGAGGAGTCGGCGCGTGCTCCACACCCAGCCGCCGTACCGCGCGGGCGGCTTCTCCGGACTGTGCCGGAGAGGTCTGTCGGGGATTCGGTGAAGTGGCTGCTCTCTGAGATTCCTCAGTGTGAGATGACAAGTGTTGAGTTGTGTTGAATGGTAAGTGCTGCGGTATTGCGAAAAACAAAAATTTAACTAATTGCGAAAGCCAGCCGGTAGTCAACTATATAACTAACAGACCACTCATGGCAGCCGGATGCAGCCGGTCTTTTTCTTCTCTACTATTCAGTGTCGTCGCTTCTTTCTTGCAGGCTCACCACCTTTCGGGTCCTGCCAGAGCTGACATAAGTGAGCCAGCACGTAATTGGGAGACCTGGGTGGTCTGCAAAGTTCCCGGGTGGTGTCTCCTGAAATAGTTGCAAAGACCTGCCCCTCCTTGTTTTGAATGCAACAACAAGCACATCCCGAGGGGTCTTTGCAACTCGGGGCTGTCTGTGGAGTTCCCGGATCGCATTTCATATAGTTGCAAATGCTGTCTATCCGACAATCCTTGGTCCCTCAAAACCTGCATTCGTGTTCAGCCCATACTGAACAGACAGTGATTCATTTTCGCAATTACAAGATTCACTTTCGGTCCTAAATCTTGCTTTCGTCTTTAAAAAATGACTTTCGTCCTTAAGAGGTACCCTGGACTGGGAACAAAATCTAGAGGCTATCCCCCAGTATGAGGCTTGAACCTGTCAAAAGTGCCAGCTCATCAGTTGCCGCCAATGGGAAAATTAGGTCGGATAGGTCTTGTCCAAAAACACCTAATGATTTCATTTGGGTTCCCTTGGCACAAAAGAATGTTAGTTTATAATCTACTAGCTTCTTGTTACTACTAGTAAGGCACTTGTTACTACTAGCGTGGCACTTGTTTCTACTAGCTTTACAGTATCATCTATACTCCAAGGGGCCGAGAGTGGTGCGTCATCCTTGCAGTCCTTCTGCTGCATCAAACTCACCTCTGGGCGCTTTTGCTTCGGACAAGTTCGTGGTGAACTTGGTGATGATTTGGTTGGCTTGGAAGCACTGGATGGCGAGGTTGTCTCCAATCCACGCCCGGAATCCGCTCTTGCCTCCGCGGCCAGCAGCTCCCTCTCTTGTGCTTGGAGAAGCCTTCTGTGAAGCTCCTCCGGGTTGAAGGGCTGGTGATCCCTTACTTTTTGAGGCTTCTCCTCAATTGGCCAGCTTGATGTTCAAAGCAAGCAACCCTCTCGGACGTGCAAAAGAAACAACTTCATCTTTAAGAGCCAAGTACTCAAAAGTGTGATGTCTCTTTATCACTTCGGGAAAGTTTAAAGTGGGTCATATGAAGGGCCTAACAAATGTTTCAAGCGTCTGGAGCGTCTGGCGTGGGACTCCGCATTCCAAGCCTGTTACTCGCCATGGCGATGCCCATCATCATCCCACCCATCATCATGGCCATGCCCTGCATGGCAGGGTTCATCTGCAGATTCATCGCGGCACACGCTCTGCAGGGCCCTCCCCCATGGCGCACAAGTGCTTTGAACGATGTTTCTTTGCACCGCTCTCAAGACTGCATGGACGCTACTAGGGGCTCCCAATTCCTTTGGGGTGTGAAAAAAAAGGCTTTCAGAGGAAGATGCACATTTGGTGGTCATTGGCTCTGTACCAAGTGAAGTCTTTGGGATACACATGTTTGGGCCATAGGCCATATCAACCTTAGGCTGGAACATGCTGGAACATCAAACCCACTTCCTGTTGAGTCTCACGCCCAGTTTCGAGCAGGCAACACCACATGCAAATAGAATGGTTATCCAAGTGCAAACTGCAGAATGTGCCATGTGGGGTAGTGAGAGAGAAAAAAAAAAGCATCAAGTGCAATGTCCCGAAGTCATCTTATCTGTTTTTACTCTTATCACTTTCTCATGCGGTGGGCTCTGTGTACTAGACATCTGAATTTTCCAGATTTCTGCGGGTGGTGTGAAAGCATCCTTGGTCGAAGGTCAACAAATGCCATCTTTTCCTTTCATTCGTATTCATTTCCTTTCATTTCGCAATTGTTTCCTTTCATGTTCTTTTCACTTTGCATTCATGCCCTTTCAATTTCCATAGTAAGCGCTGGTCCTGGAAGACTAAGCATTCCAAAGACCGTGCGACCCCAAAACATCAGAAAACAAGGCATGACCAGGTCTTCAGGCGATCCTAACTGCTGATCTGCCTTCTTAAAAGCACCCGGCGGCCCTGCTACTACATCCTGCCTGGTGCAATGAGGATCGCTCCACGTGAACCTCCAAACGACCATCGACGACCGGTCCTCCACAAATACTTTGCGCTCAAGCTCCAGATGTTTCCGTGTCGCAAACTATCGGAGCATGTACTCTAGAAGTTACCATTGGTTTCGGTCTGCAGTGGTCCTTGAAAGATCCGGGAGCATTTACAAAGGAGTAGAAAGTCTTGTCATAATATTGGGTCTATCCTAATAATTACCTGTAACAGTGGATGATGGTGGTTAGTAAAGGCCTTGTTCAAAACTAGTAATACTTGTTTACTGACTGTTACAGGTAATAAAAATAGGACAGACCCAACATACATATATATATATATATATGATTATATATGTCCATACCTTTTTGTACAGAGTCTCGCCGTCGTGACTATTTTGCGGGATTCTATCATGAAGCACACCCACCTTAACCTTGTAGAGCACATAGCAGACCACCAGAACACGTGAGGTCTCCGTCCAATAAGGTTTACTTGGTGCTTAGAACTTCAAAAAATCTCTGCCGAAGTTGGAGCTGATCCTCCAAGCTTCTCTCTGAGAATAGTCTTCAATAGAGGGAGGACCCTGTTAATCTTTGATCCAATCTCCAACCCGCGCTACCCTATCCAAGCTGGGCTGGCCTCTAATCCGCTTGTTTCGGCTTTGCGTGCGTCCACATCAGCGTTGAATCGCAAGAGCTCAGCCACCACCTGGCACACCCACTGTCAGTGAGGTTAGGAGGTGTATCAGTTTCGTATCAGTGCTTTTGTCTGTCACTGTCTACTCTAGCTTTTGGACCCTGAAGACTGGTTGGTTTTGAGCCCCTGCTTGTGGCTCCCATATGTTAAAATGCAATTCAAAGTAGATGTTTCCGTTTACTGCTGCGAAAGATGGCTGCATTCCCCACGACAAGCGCATAGTGGCATAGTGCTCTGTGGTACTCCCAAGTTGTGTTACACCCAAACTCCCCAACTGCTGGATGAGACTAGAAAGCAAAAATTGCCTGATATTGCCTGTACCTTTTTTGTGCCAAAAATTCTATGCAATACCTCAGGCCTCTTACTTGACGGATACCAAACACCAATCAACTTGATTGTGAGGGCATTTGTTTCACCCGTCTATGGGTTCTTTTCCCTCAGCCTCTTGACGTTTCTTCAGCACGGCTTGATGCAAGGGCCGGTGACCCTGCAAGTCCGGAGCATTGACCTCGGGCGAATTAGCAAGAGCGAAGACAAAAACAGGGAGGTACCAGGAATGTCCCCATAGTAGTAAGGCCAGGAGCCCCTAGTAGCGTCCTTGCTCCTAGTAGTAAGGCCAGGAGCCCCTAGTAGGGTCCTTGCTCCTAGTAGTATGGCCAGGAGCCCCTAGTAGCGTCCTTGCTCCTAGTAGTAAGGCCAGGAGCAGCTAGCAATGTCAGAAGATATGGATTGTTGTAATCGGATCATATCTGATCCATTGATAACTCAACTGATTGATTTCATGTGCATCTGTCCGGGTCAGGTGAAAATTGCGTTCAAGTTCAATCTTCACACCCTCCAACGGTGTCCGCATGAAGCTTCCCAACCATACTACTGCTCCATCAGAAAACAAAGTACCTTATATAAGTGCACTTTGACCAATATGCAGGGACATGGCATTGAAAGGGCCAAACCTAAAACTGGGATGGTATTGCAGTTGCGAGGCTGCTCCAACGTCCTCTTTCAGGAGTGCTTCAAGGATGTTCAGGACAACTTTCGACAGCAAGAACTGGTGTCAACCGAAGAATCGTTGTTTAATCCGAGTATCATCTGCCAGAGCTCTTAGAAGTGCTCGTGCCGCTTGTTTTGTTGAGGCAAAGTGTAAGGCCGTCCGCCCTGGGCGAATTCGAATTCAACATGCAATCAGTTCATGGAAAGTCGACGCTCCAGGGGTTCACCAAGTTCACCAAGCTTGGAAATGATCGATCGCCCAATCACAAGTAACAAGTGCTTGAGGGATTTGTATGGAGGTCACTCTTCTACTATATAGATGCTAGTGTGAGAGCAGGCAACGGAAACCTCAATCGTTCAGAAACAACATCCTGCCTCATCATGATCTGAACATCACACCAAAGCCCATATACACTACATACACCGCATCTCGACACCCTAGTAGCGCTGGCCTCCAACCTAGTAGCGATGGCCTCCAACCTAGTAGTGATGGCCTCCAACTCAAAGAGCTTTGTGTGTTCTCCCTCCCTCGTCACAACTCTACCTGGTCTCCTGCCTTCAAGGTCTCGCGCATCTTGTGCTGCTCCACGTGCCAAAAGAATCTGCAGCTCATCGGTAGTGTTGAGGGCGATTGGAGTCTAGAGTACTGCTAATTTGCTAATTCTCATTGGTAAGTCTGCCATGAGCGCTAAATTTGAGGGAAATCAACAGCATAGTCGAAAGCTTGGCCAAAGTAGGCAAACCAAGCTGCCTCGCCTCTTACCAGGATGTTTTGCTGATATCGACGATTGATGTATTTACTCAGAATGAGACATCCCAGCGAATCGACGAAGCGGAGCCTGGACACCCTCAGCATCCCCATTGCGCGCTGCTTGCATCAGGGCTGTTTGACCCCCAGAAGCTCCGCTGCCCATGGCTTGGCCAGGAAACGGCGGTTTAGTTCTGAGGGTCCATGAGCGAGGCTGTCAGTGCCTAACCAGTGTGTTTTGTGTTGTACAAAATATTTGCCTGACATTTACAGGAAACATACGTGTCCCCTGAGATGTTAGTTCTGGGGTAACTTATCCACACTAGTGCGAGATGCTGAGAGTCTCTATTCATAAAGATTGCTTGCGTCCAGGTAAATCTTACACTGAGGGAATCAGAATCGCGTCCTCATAGCTTTGTCTCAAAGTAAAAAGGAGCCTTCAGACCAAATTCAGCAAGTGTTTCTCCATGGAATATGTAATTGACTATTAAAAAAGGACAACTTGCTGGCGAACTTTGTCAATCCAGCCTGAAAAAGCCGGCGAACGCAAGGGCTGAACATGGTTCAAAGCATCGAGAATCGAGAGATACAGAGAAATCAGAAATCACAAAGCAACAGAGGAAGCGAACCCAGGTGGGGGCCAAAAGGAGTCGTGGCATGTCTCACATGTTGAAGCAGCATCTGTTTGCACTCGGACCACTTCGGACCACTTTGCCCACCCAAAAAGCCAAGAGTTGACGGTCCTGCTTTTGATATTGAATCAGGTCCCCGTTATCAATTACAGGTCTTTCCCAAATGAGGCTACGCAAGGAGAACTGGTTCAAAGGACTTCATCTGAAAAGGAGCAAGGCTTTGAGTTGTGCCTAGCGTGGTTGGGAAACCAAACCCAGGCCCCCAGGCCGCCCCTTCTGAGCTCGCAACTAGGGGTGGCATCATGGGGAATGCCTGGCAGCATGACTTGAACTTTACAACACCTGCAAATGAGCTGTGGCCTGCGACCCTCCATTTCAGTACGACCTCCGACCTCATTTCGACCTCATCCGCAGCTTCAGGAGATGGCCCTTGATCGGGTTCTCCCCAAAAATGAACGGATTGGTGCGGTGGAGTACTTGTGTACAGCAGAAGTGCAGACCCCTCAATACTGTGGGAGAAGTCGTCCTTCAACCATGGCATGGTGAACAAAATATGTTGCCTCTTGTTTATTCCCCCGTGGAAAACCTAAATCACCCATTGAAATGACCCAAGCTGCCAGTACATTTCTGAGCATTCAAGTCCATGGAAGCATAAGTAGATGGAAGGTCGGACACTTCGAAGAACAGGAGAACATCTATATCATCTATTTGACGTCAGAACAGTTCTATCCATGTGGAGACTACTTTCAGTACGAAACTGGGATCTGGTGTTGTGTTGGAAGACTCTTGTATGCCTGTTCCAAACAGTCATTGATGTCAGCAATGGAGGTTTGAGTTTAGGGTAGATCCCGTCTCATGCAATTCTGGAGTCAAACTGCGAAAGCGCATGACTCGTGTCTCAAAATTGCTCGTCTCTCGCAGCCGATTGGCAAAGCATCAATGTGTGTCATTTGTAATTCTCAAGGTGGGCTGTGGAACAAAACCTGCTCTGGTGAGAACTTGCACATGACATTCAAATGCCAACAAGTTCAATCCATTTTCCCTAATTTTCCCGATCACCCTGCTGTCGCGACATGAAATCGTTGAGGACCCCTGCTTTGGCCCAGGCCTTGGGAGGTACATGCTTTACACAACATCAGACGTCATTCCGTCATAGCTACATCATGCTACTAGGAACAAGTGCATCGCTACTAGTAACAAGTGCCTTACTAGTAGTAACAAGAAGAATTTAATTGGAATTGTATATAATTATGAGCAAATCATCTCTAGACGATGAGCGAATCATTCCCTCGATCGATCGGCCCGATAGATTGCACCGGGCAAGACGTTCCATGTTCGCATTGAACGATGTATTTCTATAGATCCGAATGCTGAAGAACACTCAAAGGACCAGGACCAGCGTTCAACATCATGGAACAAAGATGAACAAAGGATGCTCTGATGTTCCACGCTCGCAAGCGAGTTGATTCTGCGCACCCAAACTCTAGATCAAGGTCACTTCTCTCTCTGCATGAAACAAATCTACAGTGTCTTCTCGATGAATGCGGCAACTTCACCCCGAAGGGAAGGGACAACAGTCCAAGGAACAAACAAAAGAATAAGGTGCGGCTAAACGATGTTCAAGTGATTGTTCACAAACGATCAGAGCTGCAAATCCTTGGCTGCCGTACCATCTGCGGCATCTTCTGCTTTCCATCCTGCGGTCTCGGAGTGGGACCCGGCAAAACCCAACCAACAAGATTGATACCTGCCTTTCAAGGTAGCTTCTGTTGGTCCCGGCTCAAGGCCTTGTGATTTTGACTGCCTAACAATTGTCCTTCCCATGGACAGCACTGAAATCGAACCATTTGCAGTCAAATGGGCTTGGCAATCAAGCAGACTTCTGACCATCCAACTCATCGCATTTCCAATGTCTGTTGGCATTGCAAGCTGGCATTGACACTACCATGCCTGCCTGTTGAAGACCAACAGTTCTTGTGTCGATTGAGGTCCGCAATTGCAAGAAAAGGTTCGACTTGCAATCAACGAGCTATGTAAGACTCTCAATCGATAAAGCCAAACCACAAGGGATGAACTAAGGAAAGCAAAGGCGAACGACCAATGTCATTGGCCCAAGTTGGCATGCCATGGTACCCCATCAACACATGACATGGGGTGGAGGACGCAGATAGTCTGGGGGCAGGGTCCTTTTGCCTGGCACCTTCAAGGTGTGCCTGCAGGGCATACTTTCAGCCCTCCTTGATCCTCCACTGCCACAGGGTTTATCAAGGATGTTACAATGATTTTCCAGGGACCGACTAGAGTCAGTAGAATCAGCAAGACATATATATATATATTCATTGGAAGTGCACCACATGCCAACGTCAGAAATGACCTCAGCGATGAGGCAATGCGTTTCGAAGTGATGATGGAGTACAAAGTTGGTAGTTGCCTAAGTCGGAAAAGGAGCTGGTGACGTATGTTTGTTTTTTGTTGGTCGACGAGTGACGTATTCATCCCAGCCTTTTTGGATGGTTTATTCGTGCGACCTGGAGGTGATGCCTCGCAAGTAGATGGGGTTGGCGGGAAGGCGTTTCAGCGTTTCAAGCCAGCTTTCTAGATCGTGTGGATCTGGCAAAATGTTGAGTAGATTCAGATCTTGGATCTGAATTCCTTTTCTTGTCAAACACATGCTGTACCTGGCTAAAGCGATTTCATCACAAAGAAAGTCTCCAGCAACATTGCTCGACTTGTCTGAATACCAACCCTGGTATTCGTATTTCATCACAGCTGAACGGAACAGAATTGGCACAAAAGTCTCAAAGCTCGATCACAATAGAAACTAACAAAGAAACAAGCCCTGGCAAAGTGTTCAGCAAGTCTGGTATACCTACAGAACTTGTTTGCAAGAAGTAGAAACACATCCACCAAATGGATGCCAAGTCGACATTGTTACAGCGCCTATTCTAGAGTCCAAAGTGTTCAATCCAGCGTATCTCCAGCCTGTCGAGACTTTCGCCGCCGGCGAGGTGTAGGAGACCTGTGGCACGGTGGCACGGTGCCACCTTCCATTGCATCACAGCTGTGTTTGGATCTCTGGCAGGGAACTGGCCAGGGGCGATTCTGAGATGATCCCATCACTTCACGTAAAACACCAAGTTTCCTCTCCCTAACGTGACCCGTGACCCGTGAAAATCTGATGACTTGCACGGTTTCATGCCACAAAAGTGCCTGTCGCTGGACGGCAAGCGCTCCTGGCGAGTGACCACCAAAAAGGGCCAGGAGAAATTTGCCGCGCAATATGGTTGACAATACATGTCAACGTGGCGCCCTTCTCGGTCGAAGGTGGTTTAAGAACTGGCTGGATAGAAGAATGCAGACTGCCAATTTATGTTGTGCTTTAACGGTCCACGCCCTAGTGGCCCGCGAGAACGTTAATGAAACCACCTTCGGCAATAACTAATTTGGTTCGATTTGGTTTGCATCTTCTTCTTGTAAACGCGACGAATGGTGCTTGCAAAAAGGCTTGGGTTCAAGGTGCCCTACAGTAAAGGCTCTGTCACAATAGCCATGTAACACAGTGAAAGTGCTGTGCAAGTAGCAATTGTGCAGTGTGGAATCAGCGTGGAATACCTTAAACACTCAAAGCAGGTCAAGCATCAAATAATGAATCAATGACCACTGCATGTGCTTTGTTGTTGCTAAACCATATAATATACTGCTTCCCAAGTGACCCTTCGAAGAGAATACCAACAAGTTCTTTTGCCTGTAAACCAGTGTCAATGACGTCCCTCCAGCTATCGTAACAAGGGAAAGGTCTGGCCCTGGCCTTCTTTCTCGCACGGCGCTTTCTTCGAGGCTCCTGACAGGTCTTTCTTCGTATATACTTTGGTCCAGTGTGTCAAGTGACCTGATCCCCAAGCAAACCAAATTAAAATAGTGTCTTGGGCGGAATGGTGTCCCAGTCACAGTCTGGATGCTGTTCCGGTCATGCTTTACTACGCTTGTTCTCAAGAAGAAACCAAGGCCATGACATCACAAATAATCACCCTTGCTCCTAGTAGCGATGCCCTTTGCTCCTAGTAGCTTCTTGCTACTAGTAGTAAGGCCAGGAGCCCCTAGTAGCGTCCTTGCTCCTAATAGCATACTCCTCCTCATCCTCTGGAGGTGGATCTGGCTCTTCTTCGTCTTCGCTTGGCGGCTTTGCCTCCCAACATCTCCCAACAAACAGCATTTGCGGGCTGGGCTGCGATGCATGCTTATAGCTTTCTGTGAGGCAACAGCCAACGGGCCGTCTGCAGTGTATTTTAAAAATTTGGGATCAATGGGCTGGCTGGTCTACTTACCTTCTTCCGGGGGGTCGAACTGGGACGTCTCCCTATTCTAATACACACCCATATGAACCACCAATGGCAGAAGCCTGGCAGTTCCGGCGGCCACTACAAGGCCATCCTTGCTGAGGAACTCTCACGACTCGTGGGACACAGGCACAGGTAAGAAAGGCACAGTGCCGAACATGACAGAACTGCAGTGATTTCGTCACGGGGAGGGGCCTTTCTTGACTTCCTCTTTTTCTCTGGCTCCTCCAGCAATATACAAGACCCCACAATCAACTCTTGACTCCTTTAACAAAAGGAATCCAGTGGTGTCACAAAAAATGAAAACAATATCCCAATTTCTCTCTATTCCAGTAAATGGGTTTCTGCACTACATGCTTGGGATGACTTCCAATTTGCTCTGAAAAGTGTGTTCTTGTGGTCTTCATCATCGTTCTAGAAAGAATTGGTGTGCTTCCTTTTCTGGACTCTGGACTTTGTCTCCTGGACTTGCTCAGGCTTTTCTTCTTTCTTATTTTTCTTGCTTTTCTTTGGCTCCTGAAATCTGACTGTGCTGCAGCGGAGTACCGTACGAGACTGCTTTTCGAGCCTTGCTTGAAGCCAAACGCTACTCAGAAGCACCAATAGAATTCAATAGACGCCAACCCTTTAGCGATGCAAATTGGGTCCTCTCCAAACACAGATTCCCCTGAGTACTAACACTTGCATTGCTGCATTGACCAAGAATACAATCATGGATCTTCACCATATCCCTGATCAATCCAAAGATGAACCTTCGTCCTCCTACCCGCCGGCAGCCGCGACGTCGCCGCGAATTCCGGGGGGTCCGGAGCTTCTTTCGGGGCTTCTGGTGCCTGGAGCGGAACAACTCGGACACTCCGAGACGACCGTTGGACACACGTTCAGCCAAGGGGGCGGCCGTGGATCTGGAAACTTCTTGCCTTGAATGGACAAGGTCTTGGATGCTGTGGCAAAAAAGATTTGAGCGTTGGCTACTCCAGGCATACAATGTACTGGCTGCGGGGTGACCAACACAAAAGCCAAATGAAAGGCCAACCGAGGTTCAGGCCTAATAGGCGTAATGGACATGGGCTGCTGGGTTATTCCTTTCAAAACTGCGTCGGAAGGATGTGTTCCTGTACCTTCAAGGTGAGACTCTGTCATTCGATGACCATGAAGGTGGCATCCCAGCCCCCTGCCCATCTGGGATCGCCAAGAAGGTGGAGGTGAAAGGTGGGCCTTCTGACAGCAACCCACCATAACCCAACCATCCTTGTCAACCCAGACAGTGTAGAAAATATATGGAACGTATTATCTTCTTGAGCTGTTGTATTCCCGACTTTGACAAATGCTCAGGGAGTCTTCTGATTCCTTCTGATAGGCAATGATTCTGGACAACGACAGAAGTAAAGACCTTGAGTGCTCAACCGCAAGAACACTCGCTACCGGAGACTGGAGGTGCCTGTGGAGGTGCGACTTCAGTCTTCTTCTTTTTCTTCTTTTTCTTTGGCTCCTGTGCTCAGATCCCTTCAATGTCTTGAAAGGAGTAGCTATCATGCCCATGCAAGCTACAAGAATGTCAGAATGGCGCAAGCGTACGGATTCTACACAGGTGGCAGAACGCTCCCAGCTGTCGAAGGTCGCATCCCTCTGGTTTGGCGTCGGTGTTCTTCAGAGTAGCCCCTTTCAGTGGGTCCCGAGGTGTTCGTGCGCGACGCAAGCGATGTGCTCCTCGGCCACTGGCTCCAGCTCCGGCTTCTCCTTTACCTGAAAGGGTTCAAATGGTTGGACAAACATAGTGCCCGCATGAGCAAAAGGTCTGGATTTTCCTGAACCCGACAAGGAAATATGTTTTCCAAGTCATGGCCAGCCCTTGTTTTTGCTGCTGATGATCCAATAGGCACCAAGACTTTTCGGCCTTCGTCTTCCGCTTCTCCTTGTTCTCTTTGGTTTTAACCTGCCGGCGCCAATGTTCTTAGTGACATGGAAGTGGAACCCATTTGGAGAAGCTTCATGACTCAACAGAATTGTCTTTGAAAGCCGTTTATCATTTATCTGTGATAAATACACAACAGCATACATTCACCTCAGTCCACCTGAATCTGTTGTCTGGATTCTCAGATGGATCAGTAGCACACTTCACACACACAAAGAACATATCTTCAACTCAGCTCTTAGAGGAGTCCGATTCCAAACCGAGGTGTAGTGGAGGTCCACAAGAAGAGATGTTTCATGAAGCTAAGGTAGGCAAACAAATATCAAATCTTTCATGGAACACCCTAAACATCCTGCCTTCATCACCTCTTTCGCCTTGGCGACGCTTGTAAAAGATTGTACATCCGCAAGGTCGATGCGTCCCACAGACCAGCTCGATTCAGGCGAACAAAAAAACGGTGGTCGGGTCGAAAGTCGAAACTGCTCAGTTTTGGGATCATCGTCTCTCTCAATTTGGGGCTCAAGAGGGTTCAGGCGAACAGCATTTGATATGAAAAAAACAATCGGACATCCTTCGTCCAAAGGACTTGGCGTTGCCAGCGAATTCTGAGAAGTTCTTTCCCGGCCAGGATGTTCGAATCTAAGCACCATTAAGCACCCTTTGTTTTAGCATAGCAGATTCCTTCCTGCCACATGAGCATCCAACTATTGAATGTCATTGATTCTGCAGAAAGCTGATGCAGGGGTTAGTGTCATCTTCAAACTCCTTAGCTATGCAAGTCAAGAGGCTGCTTCAGCGGCTCGCTTTCGGGCCTGCTCCTGATCAGAAGCTCATGCTACTTTAAGATGCCAGTATGACTACTTCAAATAGGAAACACCCCAAACCTCTTGTTAAGGGGCACAAAAAGATCAACAGCTGCTGATCCTACTTTGTATCAAGCTGTCAGATCTTGGGACAGCGCAACATGGCAGCTGCGCTGCCCCTGTTACGTTGTAACCTCGAAGAACTCATGCACTGAAAGGATACATGACATATGAGAACGACTGCAAACACAACCACCATGAGCGCAACCATAATCATGACCGCAACCCCTGTAAGAACAATTCATTACCAAAATAACCAGCCAGCAACAGCAAGCAACAAATGAAACCTAAGAACAACCACCAGTAATCACACCCACAACCATAATTGCAACAACAGCAACAACAACAGCAGCAACAACAACAACAGCAGAAACAACAGCAAGAAGAAGAAGAAGAAGAAGAAGTTTGAGTAAAAACAAATGTATTAGTCTTTAAAAACTAAAGACAACCACAACAAGAGAAAATGACGTTGGGCCGCCCAAAGGCGACACCGGACCTGTCCCTTCCCCACTCCCCAGGCGACACCTTTTCAGCCCTTTCCCGGGACTTCAACATCACCTCCTGGGTCGGACAAGAAATGACCACAGATAATGTTCTTTGGGATGTTTCGTGATGAGAAGCAACAAAACAGGGGATTCCTTTGATATCTGCAATCCATCTTGAAGCATCACGTATGGTTTTGTGACGCACTCACTCTGATGCGGTATGTCCTCATTTCCTCTCGGAAATGCCCAAAACACCTGATACTGTTGCCAGAACAGGGTACAAACACTCAGGTTCCAAGAGACCTCCTGAATGATTTGACAAACATCCATTCCATTCCCCAAAGATTCGGTCGTCAGCTTTGATTCGCCTCTTTGGGCCTCTCCAAGATGGGCTCCGAGAGCTCCTGACAGTTGTGGCTCACTAGCTGTTCCTCCAACCTAAGAGCGATGGCCTCCAACCTACT
Organism: Durusdinium trenchii; assembly: GCA_963970005.1. Classification (NCBI taxonomy): domain Eukaryota; class Dinophyceae; order Suessiales; family Symbiodiniaceae; genus Durusdinium; species Durusdinium trenchii. The sequence goes on along the minus strand of CAXAMN010024017.1, from coordinate 410,244 downwards.
AGCCTACTGGCGATGGCGGTGACCCAGGTTTTGCCAACCTGTCCAGCCGTAATTATGAACCGCAAGGACATTCAATTCTGGGCACCTTGCCACATTACCAAAGTTTGTACAATGATGCTGACGTAAGCCTCTCTGCTTAGCTCTTCTTCCACCTGCTTCCACCACCTCAATGATGGTTGGCCATGAAGATGGGCACGGATCTCAGTCCTTTCCTTTCAACCCTCCGCCGGTCGGCCCGCTGCTCGGCCTTCTCTGCTTTGCTCTTCTTGATCGCCTGCGATCCGAGGTTTTTTCTCTTGCCAGGCATTTCGTTGCAAGGATTTGCAACTGAACAAAAATGATTCGGCGCTTGGCATTGTCTCATACTCTTCTCTGTTGCGCTGCCCGTTATATATTTCTATCTTGAAAAGGGTCACCATATACTCTGTGGAAAATGCGGGCATGAATTGCCGCAGTAGATCTAAACAGCCATTGTTGTCTAGGTCGACCTACACGTCGTTTACCAATGTGGATTGGTTCAGCTATCTGGTTGATATGAGACTTGTCTGAGAGGGTCGGAGTTTGGCGAGCGTAGAATGTGTGCTGCCAATTTCCGCTTCTCATCCAATTCTTGTGAAAAAGGCTTCACTCGTCTGTGCGGTTGATCTGGGAACGCTGTCTGCGAAGCGAGTTCATATACCCTCGAACTTGTATTGCGCCTATCTATATACGTGGCTGGTAAACTTAAAATGTGCCGTAATCCTCGTAAATGGAAGGCATCCACCTTTTTGCGTAAAGACTGCGTTAAATGTATAGCTTCGAGGCTGTACAATAATTTGCGTTTGACTACAGCGTCGTGAACCAGGAGCAACCATTTTCTATTTG
>CAXAMN010024017.1:346924-409370 GCA_963970005.1 Durusdinium trenchii | reverse complement strand
CAGAAACTCGGGGTTTGCTGCCACCTGAGGCGACGAGGTAGTAGGCGGTGTCGGACCTGACCAGGAGGGCTGATCCAGGCCTGTCGGCACCGAACTGGTTCCAGGAGGAGTCGACGTTGTGGTGTTGGGCGTAGTCGAGGATGTAGTTGCTGCTGTGGGAGCCCATGGATCCTGCGAAAGGAAAGGGTCCTGCGCCCCTGGTGACCCTTGTGGCCAGTGGGATTCTGTAGCCGTGACCCCATTCGACGGCTGCTCCCTCTCTAGTCCACCATGAGTCATCGCGCGGGGCCTGCCAATGCCAACCATCATCCCCGCTCTGGTGAGTGGTCGTCGCGGTCCACTGGCCGGAGGGGGTACAGTATCGAGAGCGATCTCCATGGCTCAGGCTCCGCTACCAACTGTGGCACCCGCCTACCAACCCAGCGGCCACGACAGCCTTTGTCCCCCGAGCGGAGTGATCCGCCTTGAGCCATCAGTGATGGCAGGTCTGAAAACTAAAGCAGCATGACCGCATGATCAACAGAACGAATGGATACCATCGGTGACATGACACAGGTCCAGTGCCAGCAACCTACCTATCGACAGCTGCCCTATGGCTACAAAGCGCAAAAGCCACACCGAGGGCAACCCCTTCCCAATTGAAGCTTGAGCGGCGGTGGTGCGACCTGCTTGAAAGTTGGAAGGACCACATGAAATCCGTTGGGACTCATATGTATATTGTTTAAATAGGTTGTAAATGTCAGCAAATTGTTTGCAGGTGTCTTCAAAGAATGAGATTCTGCCTTCTTTTAGAACTACTCTCTCCCTCCAACAATCATGGAAGTGGACCCTGGATAATTGTCCACTATCAAGCGGTGTTCTTTCCAACTTCCATGTTTGTTTGGAGGAGGGTAGATCAGTCTGCAAAGTTTTGCGTGAATGTGTGCGAGGAAGTCAAAGACATCAGCCCAACAAATGCATCCTCCAGGCGAGATGGCTTTTACTTTCATCCTCAGGGTGATTCTAAATATATACAGTAACCCTTTAACTGTGTATATACACAGTCTGTACAACACTTTACTGGCTGTCGAAATGGCCTTTTTGGTCTTCCTCGGCAAGGGAGACAATGCCTGCAAACAATGCGAAAGATCAAAGCTTGTTCACTGCTAATTCTGTATAACTATTTAGGACATGTTGGGGAGTCAGTACCAGTACAACATCATCGAAGACAAGCTACAGTAGTCATTTGCAGGTCCATGACAATACCTGGCCGAGGAAGTTTTCTGGTCTGCAGCAAAGTTTGCACCGCGAATGTTTCAGGACATATCGCACCACGACCTTTCCAGTTCCGACTGGCCTGCGGCGATGGCGAGCCTGGACGAGCGCAATGTATAAAATCAGCACTTGTACTTGTGCCGCACTTGGAATCACTGGTCATGACTAGTCTGAGTAGCATAGACATAGGCTTGAAAATCGTCTGTCCAAACACCAATCCGCGGCCGAAAAACACAAAAGAACATGTGTTATTTCATGTGATTTCCATAGCACAAATAGCACCCCAATTCTCATTGGCCAGGTTGTGCTCTGAGATCGCAACGTTTCCCCATGGCGAATCCGGCCAGGACTCGCAAGCAGGTCGGATTGAATCTCTTGTAGCTTGCCACAGAGTTACCGTCAGGTTCCAAATGCCTTTGCTACTAAGAACTGTGAGCAGTTCATGTCTACCTGTTCCACCCTTTCTCTGCAGATTTCCTGGTCTTGGCGGGTGCTTCTGTAGATGGAACTGTGGCTCTAGAATGAATCGCTGGGAAATGTGCCAAGGTTGGCATCAACTAGATTCTAGATCCAGCGGCCAGAAGGGCTTACAGGCTTATGCCAACTTGAAGTGGCTGTCACTAGATTTTACCCGCCAGGTCTGATTCTGAGCCGAAGTCTGCTTTTGTGTTTAGTCTTTTGGGGGGCCGCTTCAGTCACGCCCCCAGCTCCCAAGGCTGTTCTGTATGTCGCTCATTGAGTCTGAATGGATCAACAAAGTCTGAATATCCCATGGACACTGTCCCGTCTCGGGGACGCCACGGGACAGTCTCCACAGTCTCCGTCTCCGTCGTGGCGATCGTTCACCCCGATGAGCGATGATCATGTGAATAGAAGGAGTTGTTTGTCTTGGGATTTTTGCATGCTTTCCTACTTTCCCAGATCCATTGAGGATATTTGATTCGAGTGCCTTTTTTCGAACCAGCCCAAAAACCCAACCAATCTGGACTTTTTTGTCTCTCTTTCGACATTATCAGCAGAGCCATTTATCAGATAGAACCTCCTGGTGTGGGGGTCTTCTCATTTGGAGACAAATAGCCTTTGAACACACCACTTTCCCACCACCTTTTTTCACCCATTGGAAGCTCAGCTCTCGCAGGCATGGCAGGAAGCGCACCAAGACGCCACAGGCACCTCCAGTGCTGCAAGCGCCCAAGAGTGCTTGGAAGTCCAGGATGCTGGGCAGGAAGCGCCTGTTCCACCAGTCTCAACTTGATCACACGGGTGGTGAAAAGAGCAACATGAGCCTGTTGTGACTCATGACATTTGTGATGAAGTCCAGTGAAGTCTGGGAATCCAATGGAATTCATGAACATGTCTGAGTCTGAGCATGTCTTTGTCTGATCTTTTCTCATTCTTCCCTGATGAGCTTGGTGCCTGGTCTCCGAGCCCAAGAAGAGCCTCATGGCTAAAGCCCAGTCCATCGAAGAGCTGAGCACCTGAGCTGAGTTCCGCTTGGTGACCAACCTCTCTGGTGCTTTTGCATTATCTGGGACCCTTCACAACTAAGTGACCCATTGCAAATGCTTAGCTCTTGAAAGGACATCCTTGTCTGAGGATCTCATATGTTTCTTATATATCCAACACAAATAACGCACAAACGCACAAGAGCCAGCAATGAACAGCAGGGACCGCAGGGCTCAAGAATAGGGCCATGTTATGGCCTAACATTCCCGTGAAGACCGTGAAGACCTGTAGTCCATCCAAAAGGCAGAGGACTGAGAAATGCGGCTGGTCTCCACATACACTGCTTCTAATGAGTCAAGCAAGAGCGAAGCCATAGGCCATTGAGCTCCTGGAATGGCGCCAGCGAGTTGATCGAGCCGTTGGTCGGAAGTTGGATTCTGACCTCCAAATCTCGAGTGTTGAAATCGCCAATCTGCAAGAAGAAAGTCTCACCGAACATGTATCAAAAGCATAGGAGGCTTGCGTGCTTGAGGATGAAAGGCTGACGAAAATACATCTGAGAGTCCTTTCTCGCACGCACTCATTGCAGCATTGGTGCAAATTAGATTGATTTCGAGCTGATTCTGATACCTCACAAGCTGAAATGGCGTCAGTGCCAATACTACCAACACAAGGAAGGATATGTGATTCAATCCAAGTTGGACGATTTGGGAACACCTGCCAAACAACGATCCCACAATGGGAATTGCTCGAGAACCAACTGGTCAAGCAATGCGAAGAATCGGTACTCGTCCTGGATACAGTTACGGTTATGGTGACATGAAAACTTGACTTCATCTTCTGTTTCACTCTGGCACTTTGCAAAGTCACATCACTTCAAAGTCAATAGGTTCTCCAACTTGAAAGATCTCGCCCAATGCCCACCACCCCAAGAGCCCTCACCTGATGTTTTTAAGGCTCACCAAGCCCTCCCCCTTCTCTTGACTCTTGAGGCTTCATCGCTGACCGGACGGCCGCTGTGGCTGAGTGGCAAATCACACAGCACCTCCTGCGTTTGTCGCCAGCGCACGCCGGAGCCTGCGGAGCCCTGGGCGGCGCTCTCCAGGCCACTCAGCAAAGCGCCGTAGGTGACGATGTTCGTTTGAAGCTGCTGGGCACCGAAGGCATCGAAAAGCTGGAGCACGTGCCTGGGGTAAAACCCAGAGAAAACAAGGGTGGATCAAGAAAACATTGGAAAACCGAATGTCCGGCATCGCTGGTCTTTTGCAAAATTGCATTGCAGTCACATCCATCCCTTCCACCTGTGCAAAAAAAGACGATATGTTCAGCCGCCGGATAAGCGAAGCATGATTGAGGATTCAAACATGCTTTCTCAAGACTGTGCACGTTAAACTGGCTTGCACCGGACAAATTGGCACAAAAGCACCAAAAAGCAATGTCAAACAATTTGGATCATCTAGGGAACCAGTGCCTGTCATGTGGAGTGCACACTGGGCAAATCTGGGCAACACACCTCTCCTTGCGAGGCACTGCGAGGCACCGGCTCACAGCTGCCTTCGGAACTTTCCACTCCCTGTCATTCACTCACGTCTTGAACGGCCGAGACACTGCCATTTCTCCCGTGCACCACAGGCACTCATGGTGGCATGGTAGCAAATAGCATTGGAGCTGAGGCCACGCCAAGCCGCCAGTTGAAAGCGGTCCCTGACAAGAAGTTCACAAAGCTCGAAACCCTCTGCTACAGTGGTTGCAGGAGAATCTGCCCCGCTCTCTCTCACACTCTTCGGCAAGCAAGGTGAAGATAGAGTATATGATAGTATATTACGGCTTGGCAAAAGGTACTTCAGGAAGTTGGTTCACAATCAGAGACACCATGCAAATGTGCAAGCGCCTCTATGCCTGCTGACATAAGTTCCACTGAGTCGCTTGCCAGAGAGGAAGCATGGCCCCTTGCACTTCAACTTAAGGCCCTTGCATGTTGAGTTCAAGTGATTTAAAAGTGACTGAAGCCGGGCATCAGAGGTTTGTTTTCCTTTGGACCTACCGAGTCTACCGCTGCCAGAGCACATCGCTTGGCACCACTCTTGGCCCTTCTCGCCTGAGAAGCATACGAGCGGCTCAATGCTGTTAGAGGGTAGCCTAAAGGTCTGTTCAAACTCAACAACCTGCAAAAAGTAGGAACCGGCTATGCAAAATAGCTTTGCATTGCGAACAGCAAGCCAAAGTTGTGGGCCAGAAGTGAGGTCTTTGTTCGCCTTGTTCAAACATCTGAGGGTCGACCAAGCTTAAGACCCAGCCACATGCACTGAGCTGGATGTTCTGAGCGGTGGCATCCACCGGTGCCCCACCCTGCGCAAATGTAGGAGTTCGAGTGACTCAGCGTTCCACCTTGGAACGGTTCATCTCAGTACCATACTCTGTCTGCACATCCATGTCGTGCCAACCTCAAAAGATTTTACCTAGCACCTTCCGAGCTTCAGAAACATCTTGCACACTTCCTCATGGCTCGTTGAAGAAACAAATCAATACAAATCATCGTCCAGCGTGAGCAATCCTAGTGCAGCATAGCGACTAGTCTACATTATGTATATATAATTACAATAATTACATTCATTACACTCCTGGTGCTTCAGATTAACGTAGAACTTGAGGCACAAGTCGTACATATTTAACGCTTGCCTTAAGGAGAGTATATAAACGCAGTTTTGCATCCTCCAATCACTGGGATCCTTTACCCAACGCAAGCAGCATCTGACTACCCCAGTGCGTCCTCCAGGAGCTCCACGACCTCCAGCCATCGGCCGCGACTTCCCAAGGTGTTGGCAGCTGCACTAATGGCAATCAGGTCCTCAGAATTGAGCGAAGCAGCGAAGAAGCTACCATGACAGCATCCGCAATGCAGGCGAGCGAGGGCTCTTCTCCCCACCAGCGGGGTGTCTTGGCTTCCCAAATGTTTAGGGAAGAAAATAAGCTGACCTTTAGAGGCTCAGGTTGGAGGCCATCGCTACTAGGGTGGAGGCCATCGCTATTAGGACGTCTCAGCAGTAGGTCGCAGTTTCAGGTTGGTGTGATCGGATGTCACGTCCTCGATGTGCTCCACTCGGTCGCCGAGCCGAAAACCGACTCCGTCAGATCCGGTTCAAAGAATAGCTTCTTGTTATTACTAGTAAGGCAATTCTTACTACTAGCGTGGCACTTGTTCCTAGTAGCTTCTTGCTACTACTAGTAAGGCACTTTGTTACTGGATGAACAACGGTCAAGCGTTCCGGTTCTTCACGGTGAAAAACGAGTTGAAAAACTCCCGTCCTGTGAAGAAAAGCTTTGGCTGGATGCCACCAGAAGACCCAGGGCATCCTGCCAGTTCCTGAGAAAATATGTGGCATTGTGAGATGAGGATATCGTGTGACCAAATACCCACTTGTTCAGAAAAAACATGCTTGCACCTCGCATGATCTCAGGACGTCACATCTACTGCTTTTTGATACACGTGTTCAGAATCAGTTGCGTGTCCGAGCCGTTACGCACGCAAAACTCGCTGCCCCATTCATCGCAATTAAGTTGGAGGCCATCGCAATTAGGTTGGAGGCCATGCTACTAGGGTGGACACCGTCGCTTTGGTTTTTGAATTCGCAGTTCATTCGTTTGTGCCTGTCATGTGCTCGCTTGGTCTCTCGTGCGCGGGGTTTTGGGTGTCCTGGATTCTGCGTGCCGGAAGCGAACTGCGCCATTTGACTGTTCACATTACAATATATGACAAATGTTATACAACGTTCAGTGACAGCACTGTCATGTCATGTCATTTCTAGGCCTTTTTTACCTGTTCCCAGCGTGATACAAGGCGTAAGAGGTCGCTACTTGTATTTGACATGGCACGTGACATTCGTGTGACATCACCAGTTGTCGGTGTTCGGAGCCAAAAGTTGTCCGCTTTTTTCTTTGCCACGCAGCATTTTCTGGACGTTTGGACCAACCAACCACATTGGTGGATCCAAAATGCAGTTGGATCATGCTCATCGAGTTATAATTAAGTGGCTTATAGACAGGAAACACATTCGTCTTGCTGAACGTCGACAAGAATTGAGTAATAAAGTCGCAAGCCATCTGCTGCTTGACTATTCATAGATCTCCTGTGTTCAGGAAGGGGATAGAGAACTCGTACCACGACGGACACCCATCATCTGTGGATTTCACTGAATCAGACTCAATTGGCCGTCCAAGGTTGGAGCAATCCCAAACTTGATGGGTCCAGAATTCACCCCATAATCTGTCTCTTGTAATGACTGGAAGTGACCCTTCCAACTTGAACAACACATCGAAAGAAATTGGTGAAACCAAAGTTGCAGCCAATGCATCAAAAGTTTCCTCGAGGGTCACACCGACGTTGTTTTTCTTGGGATCTTTTTCAAAACTTTTTAATTAAGTTTATTTAGCTACAGGATACCATGATAACCTGCAATGTCTTGGTCCATTTCCGTTTGTTGATGAGGGATTGCATGGCATAGTGAAGCGAACTCTGCGTGGTCTTTCATCTGCAAACTTCGCTTTGGCTGCGTCATCTGCTGTTTCGTGTTGTCGATAGCTTCACTTTTGGGCTTTTGGATCATGGGAATTAAATGAATTTAAGCTTGCGAAGTTAAAATTGACCCCGTGTGAACATTGCGCACAAGATGAAAATCAAATCAACATAATCAACAGTTGCAAAATATACACTACAGTAGTAATATTACTGTCGCAATAATTGGCTTCAGGGTTGGCCTCAATGCTTTCAACTGTCGTATATGGTCAAGTCGGTACATAATGAAAGCACTGGACGTGGGACATCCGGAACGGCAGTTGCTGACAGCTGAGAGCTTCTTTGCGATCAATATGTTGTCTACCTTTCAAGTGGGACGGATGCTTTGAGAAACCTGAAATGATCAGGCATGTGACCAACTCTCCAATACACATGCTCACGTTCCGCCCGGAAGGTCTTGGACAGATATTGAAACCACCTCTGTCCCCTGGGTTGCTGAACCTCCCACCCATTTGTTCTTTCCTCAAAAGCATTTGTTCTTTCCTCAAAAGCACATTTTAGCCAGGTGGCGCAGTCTCACAGGCATTGATTGCAGTCGTGTAGGTGATCATGTCCAGTTGCACCTTACCTTTGCACATGGACGTTCTAAACAATCACAAGATCGCCGAGTTCTTCCAGCTTGCCTCTGTCTGCAGAGCTTTGTGACCTTATGGGTCATGCTCCTCTTTCGGTCCAAATGCTGCAAGCTTATATGATCAACACACATCTTCGCAAAGACATGGACTGCTTCTGTGCAAGCTTTGGGGACCTGGAGTGACACCGTGAAAGAAATCTACTGTAACTACTGAAATATAGCTATCAACATCTACAACAGAAGGTCTTCCTTTGATTCAGCACAACTGCATATCCCCATGCTCCTGACGTCTTGCCTACTTCACCGACACAACCAGGCTTCTTCAAAGCTGCAACCAAGCAGGTTGTGAGATGAACGCCACGCGCCAAATCTGCCCAACATCTTGCAAGTCTCAGTGATCAGAATTCGATCTAAACGCAAACCTTGGTCAGATGAGGTGACAAGGTATGCACGTGAATGTGTTCAGATGGATATAACTCTTGCCCTCATCCCCTATCACTGTTGTTTGGACAGCGTACATAAGTAGTACATCCGCGCGCACAGACGGTGGTGGATGTGCATGAACTGCTGCTAGCATCGCAAGAGCGAATAGCTTTAGCTAGGATTGTGTGGGGTGATTCTTGAGGAGTTAAGGAGATGCTCGGGTGTTACACAAGGTGATCATTGTTTCGGCAGGGCAAATACCTTGTTATCCCTCTTAACACTGGGTCAAAGGCCACACCTTTCAAGTCTCGAAAACATAACCTTTCATGTTATATACATATATCATATATGTATATAAATATACGTGTGTGCTCGCGTATGTTTGACGTTCTGTTGCGTGGTGATGGATGCTGCAAACACAAGACTCCATAGAGAGAGCGACCCACAACTGCACCATTAAACTTCACCACATTTGCACGTAGCCACATCACAGATCACAACACTCACCACTTTATTGTGCACTCGGACAATGACATCAGAATTCGATGAATGTGTTTTTCGTTATCCTGCAGCCTGCAGTACCATGTTTCAGATCCGTCAGTACTGGTATCCTTCGGTCGGTTTTCTGCTACGTGGTCCCATGTCGCACATCGTCCTAAGTCTGTCGCATCTCCAAAGAGTGTCACACAACAAACGATTCGTGCCTTGAGTCTGAACCTCCGCAAAGAGGAGTAGTGAAGAGGACCAAGCACCTGACGTCCGCTTGTGGTCCTAATCTTTGCAAAGTGCCCAGCTTGTCCTACTTCTGTGTCTTTCACTAGCATCGGAAAACACACTCGGATTTGTTAGCCCAGATCTTATGAGATAGTATGTTCAAGCGAGCAAAGCGTGATCCGCAGCCCTTGGGGAGGTTTCTTGAGACTCTGCCTTTTCGATCCGGATTGAGACTCTGCCCTACGCACCCTTTGGCCCAATCTGCCTCCTCCCACTCCCTTCGAGCCTTTCAAAGAATGCTTGATTGCCTTTGTGTAGTGGATAATCGTCCGTGGTTCCCGCATGCTTGGTGGCCGAGCTGTGCCTTGACGGAAAGTGGCGGTTGATATCACGAGCACTCACATGTTGTAAGTATGTTTGAAGCTCATTTAGAGGCGTCAATGTCAACCTCAATTTACTGTAACCTAGTCTAACTTGGCAACATTCAATTGTCACCATCTCCTGAGCGTTCATGAAATGATTCATGCATGGGACCAGATGGTGACTGGGCAAATCATTCGGACACGAGAACCAATTGTGTGACACCGTTTTCCTTCTCCGGAAGCAATCAGCAGAGTACAGGGATTTGCAAAGAGATTGCTTTCAACAAACTCATATTGTATCCAAGACCAGGGCACGGGGACAACTCCGAACTTCCGAACACCATCCTAGGCGACAACGGCATTCCCTGCCTCGCCCACACCTCTGGGCCAAGCAGCGTGTTCACTGGCGGCGATCAGCCCGAACAAACGAGTCCATGGCCAGGTACCAGTCGCACCTCCAAGTCGGAATTCTCGAGAGAAACACTGAGCGGGACGGAAAGTCTCAGTGAATGGATCACAAACAGATCCTGAGCTCTTCCAAATATGGAAAGGAATATCGGCCTAAAGGTCTGCCTGGTGCATCAGTGCATTTGCGGGCAGCTCTTGCTCCTCTTCAAGAAGCCGTTTCCCAAATGCCGTTGTGGCTTTGTCCAATTCTGGTGTGTTTCAGGTCCCCTCCGGTCCCCTCGACTCATTGGTTTCCTGGCGTGTTTAATTGCATTTATTGATGAAACAGTGCGTAGAAAGAAGAAATTGACTGACACTGGAGCATCACCAGCATTGCCTGCATTTTTGGAAGTGTGAGTTAAATGCAAGCTGTCCTTCATGGACCGGAGCTTTCACACAGCTTTTCACCACAAGCGTGAGCGATTCAAAACGCTGGTCTTGGGTCATCCCCTCAGCTTCTGGCAGGCTTGAAATGTTGGCAGGGATGGGCAAGGACATATCAGCATCTTCATATGCCTATCTAAACCCCTGACTTCTCGCAACCATCCTCATGGCCTCATGGTTCTTGGACACCTCGTCGATTCCCCTTCATATATGTACGCTTTCCGATCGTTTCTTTCGACAAGCCTGCTTTTTGATTCTCTTGCATGTTTCATTTCACCCTCTCCCCCACAACAGCATGCGTGCAAATGAAATCTTACGCGCTGGTAATGCGTCTGTCAGATTACAGTACAGTAAAACAATTGCTCCACCAACTGCTGTACTGCTGTTTGTGTGTAACCTTTGGAGTCACAGGGTGCCGGTTGGCATGTTTCCTTTGAGCACGGGGAAACCTTGTACCAGTTCTTCTGATCTGGCACAGTTTGGAACCACGTTCCATTCCTTTGGTCTGGTACTTGTAACTTTGGAACTCTTACCATTCCTTCTGGTCTGGTACAGTTTTGGAACCGTGTGTCATTCTGTCTGGTCTGGTACAATTTGAAAACACGTGCCGTTCCTTTTTCTGCAGGGGGGATTGCATCAGACTGCAAACCGTACCCAATGAAGCTATGCAGTCTCGCTGGAGGTGTGCAGGGACGCCTATACAAGTACCTGCTTTTGGAACCCATGTACCATTCTTTGGTCTGGTACAGCTTTGGAACCACTTGGTATTTCTTCTGACAATCAAAAGGCAAACTCGAAATTGGTTGCTTCGATTTCGATGGTGGTATGGATATCTGAACTTGGAGATACAGTTGCCAGACGTTGAGTGTGCTGCATGTTGCACACATGCACCACACGCATGTGGTACAGAAGTTGTCGGTTGGAAGCCGAACCAAACATTTGTTGAATTCAAAAGTGACAATTGACACCTTGAGCATGTACACCACCCATACCTGGTTTCTTAGGTTTTTTCACCTAGGTTTCCGTGTGGCATACGGCATTCAGACCGTACGAACTATATATATATATAATTTCCCGAGTGTGTGTCAAGCAAAACAAGCACCAAACTGATGGAATACTTTTTAGCTTGTCTAAGTCTCTCGCCATGCCACCTCCTGCTTCATGCCCATCTCTCCAACGCACATCGTTGGACCGCCTGAGCAAAAGTGCATGGTGAACTGGATAAACTCTGAATCTTCAGTTGATCATTCATGCTCACCCCGCGGGGAACTTACTATGCTTCACCTGTGGGGCCTTCCGCATCCCAGGTCTTTCGACGTCTTGTAGCATCTACAGGAGCCCTGGCTCAAACAAGCAAACCCCCTCACCAGGCCCCAGATTCTCGGTGTATGTCGTAGAAGAAGATGATCTTTTCAGGGCCATGACATCTACACTCGTTGATATTCCATGATTATTTCTGGGAGTGTAGTAGAAAATCCTGTTGAAACCAAAGAGGCTGCTAGGGTCTAATGAGTCTACTGTAAGAACTTGCCCACTGCTGGAGAATGTTCAAATGTTTGACGCTTCTTTCAAAGACTCCCCTGCCCTCTGCCCTCTGCAGCAAAATGGTGGTGCACTTGGAATGACATGCTACATCTTGAGTGTGAGCCACGTCAGGAAGACTACACCCGTGCACACCGCAGAGATGACATGTCACAGGTTGAATGTGAGCTTTGTCACAAAAATCTAACCGCGCCATAGACCAATCTAAGACAAGACGGCCATACACACTGCTCTGGCCTCACTCAGCAGGCAATCTGGGCTGCTTGGGCCACATTTGAATGTGGTCTCAAATTTGCACTCCCAGGTGTTCTGCTGAGTTGGGTAGGACTGCCGTAGGGAAAATGAATAGCCATCTAAGAAGTTGCAACCTCCTCCCACCAGCTGGTAGCTTTCCGGGCACTTGGCAGAAGCATTGGCACGACCTTGGACCTTAATGATCTTCACATCCTCGTTGCCTTGTGGTTCGAGGCAATATGCTGTGGCCGTTGCAACCTTGACAGGCTTGGCCGCCATCTCACCCACCCCTGAGCAGTAGAAGCTCCTCTCATCCACAGGAAAAGCCGTTTCGAAAGCCTCGTTGCCCTCCGCAGCCATGTTGCATGAGCCACCGATCACTCTGGCACCATCTGGGCAGGTTGCAGTGATGCCCTCAGGCTGTGAGAGAAGACCCTGCACTTTCTGGCGAACAATCGGCCGGTCAACCGCACAAATGATCTTACCAGCTGTGACCAAATCCGGCGGCGCCGGGAATTTGACGCTACATAAGAGCCTTGTATATCCATCAATGCGCTGGTCAATATACGGCGCAGGGGAGCAGCCATCAAGACACTCACAGCCGCCACCAATAATGAAAGGTTCTGGACATTTGAAAGCGTCCTTCACCAATATGCCCTCTGGAGGAACCACTGGTGAATCCGTGGAACTCTTGAATTCTTTCACCCTTTGCATCTCCTCTGTAGAAAGCAAACTATGCAGTTCAGGCGTGTCGAAGAGCACTCCACTGGGAATCGTCAGGCTCCTCCTCCTCCGGCTTCTTCTTCTCCTGTCAAACAGGTCCTGCTCAGATTCACCTGGAGTGTCAATCTCCTCCAACGCCAAGGGCTTCTTTCGTAGGCTGATGCCCATAGAAGTGTTGGAGACATTGGAAGAAAGGTAGACCTGACCTTTTTGGCAAGGGCAGGGGCAAGTTGGGCAATACCCGCTTGCACAACATTTCACGCAAATCCAAAGGGGGTTTGCAACAACAACTTGCTCCACGCAGCAAATCCCAAATGCCACGCACCACTCTACCACCTGTCGTGGTACCAGGTCAGGAGGAGGCCTCCAGCCTCTCCTTCGGCTATCATAGGGCTTTGGCGTGGTGGTCAAGGTTGTGGAGCTAGGCTTCGGAGGTCCCGGATCACGGAAGATGGGCCGGAACTCCAAGTAGAAGGAGGCTCGGAGCTCCTCAATCGGAGGGGCCTCGGGTGTCTCTCCTGGAATGGCCTTCAGCTTGGGCTTGAAGCGGATGCGCCATGCCAAGTCCTCTACCACGAGATCTTCTGGATCTAAAGACTTTGGCCAGCCTGCTTCGTCAAAGCCCTCGCTTTGGTAGAGCACCAACTGCCAGGGGAAGACATAAAACCCTCCAGAGCCAAGTGAAGGCCAGAAAGAATTGCAGCCAGTCGCGACGGGCAACGGCAAAATGATCTTGTTGGTTTCTTGCAGCCAAAGGGTCATGGGCAGCGTTGTCACACCTTAGAAGCAGCAGTGGGCAGACGATTAACAAGCAGAGGTAGTGTTGAAGGAGGTCTTTGTCACTCTTGTCTTCTGTTTCTAATTCTATTTCTCCTTGTCCACTTCTCGTGGTTTTGTTCCATTCGTTGTGTTTTCCGCCTACAAAGCCATGGCAACATCGCAGGTTCACCAACAAGTGTTGAGTCTTTGCCTCACAGTGCAGCTTTCAAAAGTGTGAACCTGTTCAACGCACCATGCGAGCATACCAACACGTCAGCATAGCACATGCACCAACATGCGCGAGCATGACAACGATGGAACAAACGAGAAACAGGGAACTTGCTCCGCGGCCTGGAACTTGCTCCACAACTTGCTCTGGAATTTCCTCGGGCAGAAAGACTGTCTGCGCATGTGTTTGCAGCGACTGCGCAGTTTGTGCCACCTGCGCCGTTCGCGCCGCTTGCGCCGCCTGCCGCACCTCCGACAGCCTTCGACATCTGACTTCCGGCACATCACGCATACAGTGAGTGCTATTGTGGAGCTCTGTGGGCGTAAACGGTGGGCGATGCACGTGTATGCATATTGGGTTCGCGCAAGAAACTCATATCCGGTGCCAATTTAATTTTGCCTGGAATCCGGACATTCCGCGAAAATGGAGTTTTCGATCATCCGACAAAACAACTGACACGTTGGAAAACGCAAAAAATCCCAAATGAGCCAGAGAGGATCGCAGGATCTGAGTTCATTGTCATTATTGGGGCTTAGCGGGTGGAGTGGATGGAGCAGGTGGAGCGGATGGAGCGGGGAGCGGATGGAGCGGAAGACGCTGATCCCTCTCGCAATGAAAACTTGCTCTGGAACCTGCTCCCGGACCTGCTGCGATCTGCTCCGAAGTCTTCACTATGGCTCAAGACCCAGAAGCTGAAGCTTCGATGTTGGGGATTAAAGAAAACAGTATTGTTTGCAGTGATTGGTAATGATATACATATATATAATATAAGTGCATAAGTCCAAGACCCACATCCACAGAGAGGGCTGTGTAGTTGTTGATCTGAAAACTCTTCGACATAAAGGTGTAGTCAACGGCGATGTACCGCTGATTCTGAGGTCCCTTTTCCCAACTCGCCATGAGATCACCCCAAAGCACACCAGCAGATGGACTCAGCACAAAAACAAAGTCGCCTCCGTTCAGCTTGAAAGAATCCTGCTGCTGATTGCACTGCATGGCCTCTGCATACTCTTTGGTTGACAAAGCTTTCTCCCTCTTCAGCATTTGCATGAAAACAGTCTCGGTGGCCTCAGTCTCATTCAAGCACCATCTCTCATCCCAATAGTCTCCCAAGCTGATTGCCAGCTGAAGGAATAGCGGGAAAAACTTCATCAGCGATGGGCCAGGTGCCGTTAGAGTTTCTACCGGAAAGAAGCTTGAGTCTTGGACAAATCCTGCAGAAAAAATTACACCACCGTAGGCCCCAAACAGGTAGGGCAACAACGAAGCATTCCCAAGTCCACTTTTGAGACATCAACAAGAAGGGAGACAAGAAGGGAGACAAAAGGAAACAGAAGGAAGACAAGACGGACACAATGGCCAACAAGAAGGGAGACAAGAAGGGAGACAAAAGGAAACAGAAGGAAGACAAGACGGACACAATGGCCAACAAGAAGGGAGACAAGAAGGGAGACAAAAGGAAACAGAAGGGAGACAAGACGGACACAATGACAAACAAGAAGGAAACAAAAGGAAGACAGAATTGAGACAAGGCGGACACAATGACCAACAAGAAGGGAGACAAGAAGAAAGACAAGAAAGCGTACAAAAGGTCTGTCCATGTAGCGCTTCTATTGATTTGTCTCTCACTGGTGGTGTCCGCCCTTTTCCGCTGGCCATGTAGCATTTCTATTGTCTCCCAAATCTGTCGCTCCTGGCGTCCGCCCTGTTCCGCTGGCCATGTAGCATTTCTATTCATTTGTCTCCCAGGTCTGTGAGTGCTGGTGTCCGCCCTTTTCCGCTGGCCATGTAGAATTTCTATTCATTTGTCTCCCAGGTCTGTTGCTGCTGCTGTCCGCCCTTTTCCGTTGCCAATGTAGCATGTCTATTCATTTGTCTCCCAGGTCTGCCACTGCTGGTGTCCGCCCTTTTCCGCTGGTGATGCAACATTTCTGTTCATTCCGCAGACAGTTTACAGTTAGGGGTTCTCAGTTCTTTCTTAAGATGTGTCCGCCCTTTGTGTCACTGCTGGTGTCCCCCCCTTGTCCGCTGGTCATGCAGCATTTCAATTCATCTCCCAGGTTCGGCGCCTGCTGCTGGTGTCTGCCCTTTCCCGCTGGCCATGCAGCATTTCTATTCATTTGTCTCCCAGGTGGTTTCTGTACTTCGCCAAACAGGTTACTGTTAGGGGTTCTCAATGCTTTCTAAGAGTGTCCGCCTTGCTCCGGGACAGCGTGTCCGCCTTCCGTCCGGCTTGTCTCCCTTTGTCTCCCTTCTTATTGGTCACTGTGTCCGCCTTGTCTCCCTTCTGTTTCCCTTTGTCTCCCTTCTTGTTTCCCTTCTTGTTGGTCATTGTCTCCCTTCTGTTTCCTTTTGTCGGTCATTGTGGCCGCCTTGTCTCCCTTCTGTCTCCCCTTGTCTCCGGAAATGAATCGAAACGCTACATGGACAGGCCTGGGAGACGAATAGAAACGCTGCATAGTTAACGGAAAAGGGCGGACACCAGCAGCGACAAACCTGGGAGACAAATGAATAGAAATACCACGAAATACCACATGGCCGGCGGATTGGGCGGACACCAGCAGCAACAGACCTGGGAGGCAAGCGAATAGAAATGCTACATGCCCAACAGAAAAGGGCGGACACCAGCAGCGACAGACCTGGGAGACAAATGAATAGAATGCTACAGTGACAGACCTGGGAGACAAATGAATAGAAGCGCTACATGGCCAGCGGAAAAGGGCGGCGGAAAAGGTACATGGCCAGCGGAAAGGGGCGGACACCAGCAGGAGACAAATGAATAGAAACGCCACATGGCCAGCGGTTACTGTTAGGGGTTCTCAATTCTTTCTTAAGATGTGTCCGCCCTTTGTATCATTGCTGGTGTCCCCCCTTGTCCGCTGGTCATGCAGCATTTCAATTCATCTCCCCGGTTCGGCGCCTGCTGCTGGTGTCTGCCCTTTTCGGCTGGCCACGCAGCATTTCCATTCATTTGTCTTCTAGTCGATTTGTGTACTTCGCCAAACAGGTTACTGTTAGGAGTTCTCAAGGCTTTCTAAGAGTGTCCGCCTTGCTGCGGGACAGCGTGTCCGCCTTCCGTCCGGCTTGTCTCCCTTTCTCTCCCTTCTTGTTGGTCACTGTGTCCGCCTTGTCTCCCTTCTGTTTCCCTTCTTGTCTCCCTTCTTGTTGGTCATTGTGTAATAGAAATGCTACATGGCCAGCGGAAAAGGCCAGCAGTGACACAAAGGGCGGACACATCTGAAGAAAGGTTTGAGAACCCCTAACGGTAAACTGTTTGGGGAATAAAACAACAACAAAAAGAAGCACATGTAACCCGAGATCCTTCACAGCCTTCATTGGGTCTCTTCTGCGGTTCTTTGCGAAGATCCGAAGACCCAACAGCTACTGAAATTGAATCCGCACCCGTGTAGCTGAGGCGCCACACGTGTGACAGCCATCTGCCACGCCTGCAACGCAGCAAAGGTGCTTGGAAATTTCTGCACGCTACTGGGTACCGTATAAGCTCCTCAAATTCGCAGAAGGGGCTTCAAAGGCGGTATATATCGCCATCTTTGTTTGACTGTCACTTTGTGCGTTTGGATGCAGTGACAACCTGACACACGCGCGATGTGTCCTGTCTGCCGGAACGCTTGTCTTCACAATGTAGTTTCTGAGTTGCCAAAGAGCTCCTGCTTTGACTACTAGATACAGCTCAAATTTAGCAGGCAAGCCTTGACACCACAAGCAAAAATGCTTCAGAGTCCGCAAAACAAAAAGCATGAACGCATGTGTGGTGTTTGATCTGAGTTCTTGTTCATGGAACGGTCACGGTCGTTCTTCGCCAAAAAAACATTCGGATACATTAGGGAATCTCTGGCTCACTGCATTACTTCTTTTAACTCCAGCGCGGGGGGTTACATATCCATAGAATATAAAAGACGTCTTCTTGATCTGGTCCTTACAGTATACCTCCATAAGTACTCAAAACCATTCCGAGCAAGGCACGGCAACCCCCTTCTCAAGAACAGGGGCTGCCTGGTCTTCAATTGGAACAGAATCTTTTGGAAGCTCAACCAAGTGTGTATCGTCAAAGATTACAATACCCTTTTGCTCTGGTGAGGAATTTGGCAGCACAGTTTGAAGGGCGAAATACAGAGCCCACAATGAACACGCAGTGACTGACTGTCCTTGCCGCGACAAACCTGATATACTTGCGTGTAAAGGATTACGAACACATGCCTAGCGGCTAGCTCACGAATCATTCGGAAAAGAAGCACTGTTATGGGAGCGTCGGCGATCCAACAATCCTGCTATCGAAAATGCTCCACCATGCAATCCTGGTTTTTCAGGCACCAGTATTCCGTCGAACACCAAGGCAACCTCAAAACACGATTCCAAGTTTCCCTGGCAAATTAATCTTAAAAAAATTCTCTCGCACGAAGCCTGGCTCATGCTTCTGCATACATACATGAGGACGTGTCGTCAGTGTCTCCTTCACTGTCCGATTCACTTTCCCCCGCATGATAGACCGTAGTGCAGCACAGTGCAGCACAGCTTGGAAGGAACACTTTATCAGGACAAACAGTTTGATGTGCATTGCATGTCCAGTGAGGTGTGGAGGGAGTATCTATCGATTGGTTTTGAGACTGATCTTCTCAAAGACAGGCCGCTGGGTTGCTATCACAATGAGGGTTTGGGAGAAAAGAACTGTTGGAGTAGAAAGTGAAACAATAGAGGGTACATGTCTTAATCATGCCATATGACCCGCCATTCTCCCCCTGACCTTCCGCAAAAGCAACCTCCAGCAGCCTTGGTTGCCAAACAACACGAAGCCTCTCCTGAGGTTGAAGATTGCCGTTTTGAATCCACAAACATAAGTTAGGGTTATGTTCAGAAGAAATTGTAGATCCGAAATTTATGGATTCTTTTTGAGAGCTGGGACTGTGGTACTGGCAACGCACGTTTGTCTTGTTTATCAAATGTTTCTACCTCATACTATCTTTATCATGATATAGAGTGAGAGAGAGAACTTATCGTTAATACATTGTCATATTGCTCCTTGATATTAATATCATTAATGTTTGTCTTATACAATGGTCTATGAAAGGATCAATATGATAATATACTTTATTGCACGTTGATGTAATATTTGTCTAAATGTATCATACTCTAAGAAATTCAGGTTAACTGCTAAATGCGCACGCTGAGGGCGTCCTCTTTTCCGAATCTTCTGGGTCGCCGCTTCCCCTTCATATATATGTATATATATATATGTAGGTGTCTGATGTTTTCTTTCGACAGTCCTTCTGCATCCTTCTGCTGTTCTTCTCTTGCATGTGTCCATTTTACCCTCTCCCCCACGACAGCATGCTTACAAATGAGATCTTACTAACGCGCTGGAAATGGGTCTCTGTTAGATTACAACCGATTTCAATAAAACAATTGCTCCAAAAACTGCTGTACTACTTTGTGCGTGTGTCAGTCGAAACAAGCACCAAACTGATGGAATACTTTGTAGCTGGTCTAAGTCTCTCACCATGCCACCTCCTGCTTCATGCCCATCTCTCCAGCGCACATTGTTGGACCACCTGGGCGAAAGCGGAGGGTGAACTGGATAAACTCTGAATCTTCAGTTGATAATAGTTGAATGGGCACTCACATGCCTTGTGTTTTTCGTGGCCACTCTGCAATTTGTGGATTTGCCTAGGAGAAACATGCGCTTGAGCGCCGGCCCCTGCACCGCTTTAAGTGGTAGCGGAGCCCAGCACCTGACCGGGCTCGGTTTCCGTCGTTTTGGCCATGGCGGTCGAGGAGGCCTGGTGGCCTAGGAGGCGTCGACCTCCGAGTGGTGTGGGCGCGATGGTAGAGCAACCACAGAGCGCTGTGGGTCCAGTGGCCGCTGAACAAAGGCCAGCGGAACAGATAGGTGAGGGTGGGGTGGGATCTGTGGATCCTTTGCTCTCAGCTGATCCGCGGGCGCGGGGGCGCGGCGGCAGCCATGGACGGTATGGTCTTGGCCTTCGGGCCGGACCATGCTGAGGACTTTGAAAGAGCGGGTCATGGAACTCGCGGCAGAACAAGATGACCTCAGAGAGCGTTTTAAGGAGTCATTGATGCTCCGTTGATCCCAGAACTGCGTGAGACATCATCATCCACCAAGGCTTCTACCATCTTTGTGAGGTGTATGACATTCGTCTGAACATCAATCCCACTTCCCGCTCCAAGTGGCGCAGGGACGGGATATGATTCTTCCGTCCTCATTAGTGGAGCAGGTTGCAGAGCCGAGGTCAAGTTCGCCGCCAACACTCTGATTTTAGAGATCAAAGAGCAGGACTTCATGGAGAAACTGCGGAAAGAGGCAGCTGCTGCCTTTCATTGGCTTGATAGCCATGAGCGTTTGAGGACCTCTCTCAACAGTCGTTCTCGTCCACCACATCTGAAAGCTGATGCCTTGGTTCCAGGTACCGTGGTCTACTTCTTCAAGCAACCAGCTCAGAATCGTCTTCAAGTCGCGACAGGGTATCAAGGCCCTGCGGTGGTGGCATGCGCCGGCGGACCACAACATCTTTGGTTACGAGGGCAATGTTGCGCGGGTGGCCTTGGAGAATGTTCGATTGGCCACTGAAGAGGAAGAGGTGGCAACGTCCTGAGTCAAGGAAGCCACGGCTGACTTGGAACAAGAGCTCACCGGCAATCGAAGGCCAGCTGGGTATGAAGACTTGGCGGACGGCGAGGGACAGGACGGTGGGGGCTGGAGCGTCTCTTCCTGATCCTCCGGATGAGGGTCAGCGATCAGAGATGCTTTCCTTGGCTCGGGCTTCGGAAGACCGTTGTCGCCAGTTGGACGGGGTGCCACTCAAACATCGACCACGACCTGGGCCCTATGATCCATCACATGCCACCGTGCCTCGCTAGGTGGCTTTCTTTGAGGGCAAAGAGGACTTGTTGAAGTCGCTATTGTCAGACGCGTCCGACAAGCCGGCTTCTGCTTCCAGTTTGCAACGGTTCTCGGCTGAGAAGGACATCCAAAACGGTGAGTTCAGAAGTTGCCTCAGGAATCGCTGAAGCTCAATGTCAACGAGATGACGGAGGAGAACCCTTGCCCAAGGCAGCCAGACATGAGGGGTGAACGGTTGGAGGAAATGGAGTTCGAGCTTGGGCTCTGCAATCTTCCTCCTCAGCCGATGAATGCCAGCGAATGACGCAAACGTTGGAAGCATTTGATGAAGATGCCAAACAAATGGAACGGGAGCGAGGTCATCGCGCCGGTCCGGAACCTGGCGCTCGGGGGGAGATCTACTTCAAGGACATGACGCCCACCGAGGTTAGATTGACCGTGCCAGCACTCATCAAAGCCTTGGAGATCCACTTCACCTACAAGGCCGTCGAGCCAGTGGCATTAGATCAGGTGATCAGCAAGGACTCGACCTTGCAATGCCGATTCGTCATTGTCAACAAACGGCTGTTTGGACCCAAGGGCCGACTATGTGTTGGTGGACATCAAGATCCCTATGCAGGAGAATATGCAACGTTGTCACCAACGGCACAGCTACTAGGGCATCACTTGCTTTTGGTGGTGAGTGGTGACCGCCAGAAAGAGGTGGAAGGCTTATGGTGGCGACACTACTGCTGCATTTCTTCAGGGAGAACCGTTGCCTCGTGACAAGCGCCCTGCATTTTTGGAAGTGTGAGTTAAATGCAAGCTGTCCTTCATGGACCGGAGCTTTCACACAGCTTTTCACCACAAGCGTGAGCGATTCAAAACGCTGGTCTTGGGTCATCCCCTCAGCTTCTGGCAGGCTTGAAATGTTGGCAGGGATGGGCAAGGACATATCAGCATCTTCATATGCCTATCTAAACCCCTGACTTCTCGCAACCATCCTCATGGCCTCATGGTTCTTGGACACCTCGTCGATTCCCCTTCATATATGTACGCTTTCCGATCGTTTCTTTCGACAAGCCTTCTTTATTCTTCTCTTGCATGTTTCATTTCACCCTCTCCCCCGCAACAGCATGCGTACAAATGAAATCTTACGCGCTGGCAATGCGTCTGTCAGATTACAGTACAGTAAAACAATTGCTCCACCAACTGCTGTACTGCTGTTTGTGTGCAACCTTTGGAGTCACAGGGTGCCGGTTGGCATGTTTCCTTTGAGAGGGGGGAACCTTGTACCAGTTCTTCTGATCTGGCACAGTTTGGAACCTTGCGCCCTTCCTTTGGTCTGGTACTTGTAACTTTGGAACTCTTACCATTCCTTCTGGTCTGGTACAGTTTTGGAACCGTGTGTCATTCTGTCTGGTCTGGTACAATTTGAAAACACGTGCCGTTCCTTTTTCTGCAGGGGGGATTGCATCAGACTGCAAACCGTACCCAATGAAGCTATGCAGTCTCGCAGGAGGTGTGCAGGGACGTCTATACAAGTACCTGCTTTTGGAACCCATGTACCATTCTTTGGTCTGGTACAGCTTTGGAACCGAATTGTGTACCATTCCATTTGGTCTGGTACAGTTTCGAGCCACGTGGTATTTCTTCTGACAATCAAAAGGCAAACTCGAAATTGATTGCTTCGATTTCGATGGTGGTATGGATATCTGAACTTGGAGATGCAGTTGCCAGACGTTCAGTGTGCTGCATGGTGCACACATGCACCACACGCATGTGGTACAGAAGTTGTCGGTTGGAATCCGAACCAAACATTTGTTAAACTCAAAAGTGACAATTGACACCTTGAGCATGTACACCACCCATAATGCCATACCTGGTTTCGTAGCCAAGTGTGTGTCAATCAAAACAAGCACCAAACTGATGGAATGCTTTTTAGCTGGTCTAAGTCTCTCAGCATGCCACCTGCTGCTTCATGCCCATCTCACCAATGCACGTCATTGGACCACCTGGGGGAAAGCGGAGGGTGAACTGGATAAACTCTGAATCTCCAGTGGATAGTTCATGCTCACCCCGCAGGGAGCTTACTATGCTTCACCTGTGGCGCCTTCCGCATCCCATCTCTCAGGTCTTTCGACGTCTTGTAACATCTACAGGAGCCCTGGCTCAAACAAGCAAACCCCCCCACCAGGCCCCAGATTCTCGGTGTATGTCCAGTGGTGGCTGGGTGGCTGGAGCATGAAGTCACCGAACCATCACACCATAGATCCTGGAATGGAAAACCACCGGTTTGTAGAAGAAGATGATCTTTTCAGGGCCATGACATCTACACTCAATGATATTCCATGATTATTTCTGCGAGTGTAGTAGAAAATCCTCTTGAAACCAAAGAGGCTGCTAGGGTCTAATATATGAACTTGCCCACTCCTCGAAACTTTCAAATGTTGATGCTTGTATTAATAAGAGCTTTCAAAGACTCCCTGCCCTCTGCCCTTTGCAGCGAAATGGTGGTGCGCTTGGGACGACATGCTACACCTTGCGTGTGAGCCACGTCAGGAAGACTATACACAAAAATGCCCGTGCACACCCCAGAGATGACATGCTACAGCTTGAATGCGAGCATGTCACAAAAATCTAACCACGCCGAATTACAGGCGACGCCTATCTAAGACAAGACGGCCATACACACTGCTCTGGCCTCACTCAGCAGGCAATCTGGGCTGCTTGGGCCACATTTGAATGTGGTCTCAAATTTGCACTCCCAGGTGTTCTGCTGAGTTGGGTAGGACTGCCGTAGGGAAAATGAATAGCCATCTAAGAAGTTGCAGCCTCCTCCCACCAGCTGGTAGCTTTCAGGGCACTTGGCAGAAGCACTGGCACGACCTTGGACCTTAATGATCTTCACATCCTCGTTGCCTTGTGGTTCAAGGCAATATGCTGTGGCCGTTGCAACCTTGACAGGCTTGGCCGCCATCTCACCCACCCCTGAGCAGTAGAAGCTCCTCTCATCCACAGGAAAAAGCCGTTTCGAAAGCCTCAATGCCCTCCGCAGCCATGTTGCATGAGCCACCGATCACTCTGGCACCATCTGGGCAGGTTGCAGTGATGCCCTCAGGCTGTGAGAGAAGACCCTGCACTTTCTGGCGAACAATCGGCCGGTCAACCGCACAAATGAGCTTGGCAAGTGGATACACTTCTAGTGGTGGTATTCCTTGTTGACATACAAACTCTGCATCTCCAGCGATGAATTGGTTAATATACGGCACAAAGCCGCAATCAGGACACTCGCAGCCACCGCCAATAATGAAAGGTTCTGGGCATTTGGAGTGCCAATAGGTGGTGGCTTTCACCAAAATGCCCTCTGGAGGAACCACTGGTGAATCCGTGGAACTCTTGAATTCTTTCACCCTTTGCATCTCCTCTGTAGAAAGCAAACTATGCAGTTCAGGTGTGTCGAAGAGCACTCCACTGGGAATCGTCAGGCTCTTCCTGTCAAAGTGTCCCTCCTCAGAATCACCTCGAGCGTTAATCTCCCTCAAGGCCAACGGCTTCTTTCGCAGGCTGATGCTCATAGAAATGTTGGAGACATTGGAAGAGAGGTAGATCTGACCTTTGTGGCAAGAGCAGGGACAGCTTGGGCAATTCCCGCTTGGGCAGCATCTCACGCAAGTCCAACGAGGGTTTGGAACAACAACTTGCTCCACGCAGCAAATCCCATTTGCCACGCACCACTCTACCACCTCTCGTGGTACCAGGTCAGGAGGAGGCCTCCAGCCTCTCCTTCGGCTATCATAGGGCTTTGTTGTGGTGGTCAAGGTTGTGGAGCTATTCTTCGGAGGTCCCGGATCACGGAAAATGGGCCGGAACTCCAAGTAGAAAGAGGCTTTAAGTATCTGAATCGGTGGGGTCTCAGGTGTCTCTCCTGGAATGACCATTAGCTTGGGTTTGAAGCGGGTGCGCCACGCCAAGTCCTCTACAATGAGAGCTTCTGGATCTAAGGACTTTGGCCACCCTGCTTCGTCAAAGCCCTTGCTTTGGTAAAGCACCAACTGCCAGGGGGAGACAATAAATCCTCCAGCCGCAGCCCAGAAGGAATTGCAGCCAGTCGCAAAGGGCAAGGGAAGAATGAGCATGTTGGTTTCTTGCAACCAAAGCGTCATGGGCAGCGTTGTCACACCTCAGTAGCAGCAGGGGTAAGCCAAGGCCCAAGGCACTAAAGACAACATCATTAACATCATTGTTTGTTGTGGTGAGTGGGTCATTAAGTCCAAGACCCGCGTCCAAGGAGAGGGCCGTGTAGTCATTGATCTGATAACTCTTCGACATAAAGGTGTAGTCAACGGCGATGTACCGCTGATTCTGAGGTCCCTTTTGCCAACTTGCCATGAGATCACCCCAAAGCACACCAGCAGATGGACTCAGCACAAAAACAAAGTCGCCTCCGTTCAGCTTGAAAGAATCCTGCTGCTGATTGCACTGCATGGCCTCTGCATACTCTTTGGTTGACAAAACTTTCTCCCTCTTCAGCATTTGCATGAAAACAGTCTCGGTGCTCTCAGTCTCATTCAAGCACCTTCCCTCATCCCAATAGTCTCCCAAGCTGACTGCCAGCTGAAGGAATAGCGGGAAAAACTTCATCAGCGATGGGCCAGGTGACGTTAGAGCTTCTACAGGAAAGAAGCTTGAATCTTGGACAAATCCTGCAGAAAAAACAAAACAACAACAAAAAAAACATGTGTTCCGAGATCCTTCACAGCCTTCATTGGGTCTCTTCTGCGGTTCTTTGCCAAGATTCGAAGAATCAACAACTGCCGAAATTGAATTTTTTCCCGTGTAGCTTCCTAAGTGCCACACTTGTGAGAGCCATCTGCCACACCTGCAACGCAACAAAGGAGCTTGTATGGACGGATGAAATTTCTGCGCGATACTGAGTACCGTAGAAGCCTCTCAAATTCGTAGAAAGGGCTTTGTGACACTGTCACCTCGTGCGTTTGGATGCAGTGATAACCTTCCAACAATTTGCGGGCTTACACACGTGCGCTGTTTCGAGTCTGCCGGAATGTTTGTCTTCACAATTTAGTTGCTGAGTTGTTGCCAAAGTGCTCCTGCTTGACTGCTAGATACAGCTCAAACATTAAGCATGGAAGCCTTAGGCGAAAATGATTTTATAGTTACTTGACCAATCTACAAAACAAAAACCTGGGCGCCTAGTGCTGGTTGAGGCTCATGAGGAGCTGCATTCCAGCACTCTCTTCCACTGCCAGCAAGCTTGGGCATTGGGCAAGGTCACCCTGTTCGCCTGTCTTGCTGCAACAAGCCCACCAGTGGTGTTTCAGGCAGGGCTTGTGTGGGTTACCTTGCTTATATTGTATCAAAAACCGCACGGCGGCGCGTCGGCGGGATGGCGCTTTTTCCCTTGTGCCAAAGGGCGCCCTGCGGTGAGTGCGCATGTCCACCACCGCTGACCTCATGCCTCGCTGCCTTGCTCATGAGCTTCCAGATTTTCACCCGTCCTTGGTGGACTTGTGGGCTCACTGTCAGCCTTCTTTCTCTGCTTCCGAGCATGGCGGCCGGCACGGATCAGCAGCTTCTTCTGCTGGGCTTCCGCTGTGGGAAGTGTCCTGTACTGGCCCTCATCCAAGGCCTTCAAAAGAGGCTCTCGCTCACATCCAAGCTTGGTGAGGACGTCGGCCAGCATTTGGGACGTGTCCACCCATTGAGCATAGGTGTCACCATCATCTTCATAGTCATGGATTCCCAGCATCTCTTTGATCTGGGCGCACAGGATCTTCACCCTTTTGTCGGACGGCTGTCCGGCATCTTTGTTGAGCGTGCTTTCGAGGCTCTTGGCGTCCGTGAACACCAGGGTCTTTTTCTTCTTGAACTCCTTGTCCAAGGTGTGCACCTTCTCGGTGGGGTTGATCATCTCGTAGAGGAGCATGCGGACATACTCTGCCGCTTCTGCACCGGCGAGGAATCCGTTGGCCTCTGCAGCTAAGGTGCTTCTGCACACCCTTTTCACACTGCCGCTGTAGGTCTCGAGGATGTAGATGGGCACCTCTTTTCCATCTTTCATCTCGGAGCTGGTGAGGCCAAGTACATAGCCACATTGTGACTTTAGCTGCTCGGTGTTCGCGAAGCTGGAGTCCGTGAAGGCAAACACGACGCAGTCCTCGAGCTTGAGGTTGGAGGTCTTGAACTTCCACTTTGCGTCAGCTGTCTCTTTCAGCATCTTCACGGCCTTGTTCAGCTGGATCACATCCTTGACCTTCGGGGCTCCCATGGACTGACTGGCCATGGAGACATTCACCATGAGATCAGGGCGTGACTGCCTCGTGATCCATCCCATCTGGCCGATGAGGCCTCTGAACTGGGTCTTCTCCTGCTCGTTGAGAGGGGCATTGACCTGCTGTCTGCGGGTCTTGTTGGAGATCATGTACTCGATGCCTTCAATGGCGTCGTACTGGTCAATCTCGATGTTGCCATTCTTTTGGACGATGTTCTTTCCACAGAAGCGGAACTCGCTTCGTTTCACTTTGAGGTGGATCTCCTTCTCCATGGAACTGATGGTCTCCTCATACTTGTCGCCTTCACCGGCACAGTGGAGGTCATCCACGTGAGTGATGAGGACGCCGCTGAGGTAGCCATCGGTGATGTGGTAGAAGAGCGCTGGCTCGATGTGGGACATAGTCCGCTCTTGAGCCTTGAGCGTCTTGTAGAGCTTCTTCCACCATGCTCTGCCAGCATCTTTTGTTCCATACATTGAACCCCGGGCTCGGAAGAGATCATGTGGAGATACTCCCTGAGGTGGCCTTGGTGGCCGCAGGACAAGTAGTCTGCTGATGCCCTGGGACTGGAGATAGGCTGTTGAAGCATCGCAAGCAACGATGGTCCAGCCTTTCATCACTGCCACGGCGCTGACGATGTTGAACGCCAGGAGAGATGCCGTAGGCGAATCGCTTCTGATGTTGTTTCCTTCTTCAAGGTGGCCCAAGACGACCATCCTGGACTTGGCTTCGAAGGGGAACTCCTTCTTGATCTGTTCTTTTGTTTTGCCTGTTCTCTTGGACAGGAAGCCGGCCAGGAGCCTTGGTCTGTCATTCTTGTCCGTGTGGACCCATTTGGCGCCGACGATCTGGACATCTTCAGGTAGCTCTTTCACTTGCTTCGGAGTGAGGAGCTCGACGGCGTTGAAGCGCTGCCAAGATGCCCATTCTTTTGCCATGGATGCATCGAACTTCTCCCGGTCCTCCTTGCTGAGGTTGTGGAGTTTGATGTCGGTTGACCTGGCAGCTTTTCCGGTGAGGAAGGCATCTGCAGGGTCATCATTCATGGCCTGCTCGTCCTCAGTGATCTCCTCGTTGGAGTCGGAGGTGTAGCCGGATTCTTTTGCCAGTCGCTTGAGGTTCCGTTCACGGATGACTGAGGGAAACGTCGGGCAATCCCAGATGTCCTCCTCGACCATGTAGGGGCCTTGTTGTGGCTCACGTTCTGTTCTGACTGGTCGGAAGGTAGCTTCTGGATGTCCATCTAGCCTGTCTGGCTGATTCATCGCCGAGTTGAGGTCCGGCGGAGTTGTTGTTCTGTTTGGTGTGAACCCGATTGGCGGTGTTTCGGGCACATGTTGGAAAGGGGTTTGGACTTGACCCGTCCTTTCCTCTTGCTGTGTGCTGTCGTCCATGTCGAGATCGGTTGTTTCTGGAACTGGTTGAAGATGTGCTTGTGTGGCCCTTGCTTGGGCTGCCTGCATTAGTTGTGGTCTGTGATGTGTGTCGGCTGCCGTGCTCGGTGGTGCTGACGCTGAGGAGGGGTTTACTCCTTCAGGTGTGATCGATGCTCCATGTAGTCCTTGTATCTGCTGATGCTCTGGTGGAGGTGGTAGATGGAGACGAAGATCAGCGTAGTTCCGAGCACCTCGGATGTAGCTTGGTTCTAGGAGCTCTTGTGGTACGAGATGTGCTGCCAGCAGTTCATCTTCACTTGCAAACCGGAGCTGTTCACCTGTGACCAAGACAACGCTTCCACCATAGCGGAGCCAGTAACTGTGAGGTTGTCCTCCATCAGTTGGAAGAGCTTCATCGCCTTCCATCCTTCGTGGGTTGGAGATCTCCACGCCGATGACGCGGGCAGGACCAAACCATCGATAGGAGCGATCACCTCCAGCTGGGGCTTGGATGCGGTAGAAGTACACATAGCTGCCGACAGGATATGGCCCTCTCGTTGGAGTGCTTTGATGTAGAAGGGCTCGGCGGACTCGGCTGTCTGTGTCTTGTTGGATCTGAGCTACACGGGCGGCCTCACGGATGTTGAGGTTCTTTGCCATAGCTGACTCTGGTTGTTCAGCAGCTTCGAGGATCTCGAGTCTTTGAGCTTCATCTTCTTGAAGAAGTGATCCGGGTAGTCGGACTTGGGGAGTGCCCAGAACCCATTGATTTGGAGCATAGCCATAGCTTCTTGGAAAGGCATTTCGACATTGCGTCACGATGGAGGTGGCGAGAACCACATCTTCGAGTCCGGCGAGTTGCATCTCACGCACGACCTTGTAGAAGATCTCTTTCCAGAGGTGGCCTGCCTTTTCAACCTTGCCGTTCTTCCATGGAGCTTCGAGGGGCATGATCTCCTGCTCGACTCCGAATTCCTTGAGATAGTTGCTGAAGTGGAGCATGTACTCTTTTCCTCGATCAACTTGGATGGATTGAGGTAATCCAGCCCACGATGACCACGTAGTCAGGAAGTGGCGCAAGACAGCTTTTGTTGCTGGTGGGCCCGTTGAGTTGCCCAGGCATGACACGACTTGGAAGCCAGTCGCCTCACAGATGATGTTGAGGAAGCTGAACTGTTCCCCAACTGAGTCCCTGGCATAGAAGACGTCGATCTGCAGGTGGTGGTTGAAGATGTAGCGACCTGGTAATCGGACAGGACGTGGTCGCCTTCTTCTGATGCTGTCACCGCAGATGTCGCAAGCCAGGTAGTCCACTGCAGTGATGGCGTCCATCTTGGCCTTTTGTCTCCTCAGGAGTCTCTGCAGTGTGGCATTTGTTGGATGCCCGAAATTGGTGTGGAGGTCGCGCAAGGTCTTCCTCAGGCCAGGTTCGACATTGAGCCATCGTCTTCTTCTCTCTTGCTCGGAGAGGTTGAGGATGGGGTCGAGGACATGGGCCTGAATCGCTCTGGCTGAAGTGTCATCGCCAGGAGCCACTGCTGGTAGTGGATCATGTTGTTCTTCATCCTCCTCTATTGCTGGTAGTTCAGGTTCTGTTGGTTCAGGAGGTCGGATGCAGACCGGTGGCGCTCCATACTGAGAAGTGAGAGTTGCCATCCTTCCCTTCTTTCTCCGTTTTGGAGTGCGTCCAGCCTGTTGTTGTTCTGAAGGTCGGACTTCAGCTGGATATGCCTCAGCTATACCAACGGTTGCAGTGTTCTCAATGGCCGCCTGTTGGAGGATCAGGTCATAGACGAGCTTGTTGAGCTCTTGAGGCCATTCTGCGGCTTGAAGTGTCCTGGCTCCATAGGCGTTTCTGCCTTCAAGGTGTTCATGTTGGTGATCATGAGGACGATGCCGATGTTGGGACACGCTCTCTGCCGCTAGCATTGAAGTGACATAGCGGGAAGGCTTCAACTTGACATCCATCGACTCGGAGCTGAATGAGGTCACCAGAGTCGAGCAGTTTCCGGACACCTTCGAGTTCAGGCTCCTCCAACCATTGTGAACCGTGGGGCTGCTCCACGAAGACATGCCGCTTGGCTTTGACTCTGTCGACGATGGTCTTGTTGACAAGTCGGAGGATGTGGCGCCCGTCCTTGCGAAGTTCTTCAATCGTGATGGCGTGTTGACCACCACGTGCCAAGTTGAATCGGCTCCAGTTTCCCCAGGGACCCCAAGGTTGAGTGATCACCAGGCAGTAGGGGTCCTCCTTCTGCAGGTCGTTGTGCAAGATTTGAGCTGGTGACGTCCAAGGGCGCGCCGATGACCATGCCAGCGATCACGCAGAGGATGGAAAGACCCATCTGTCCTGCGAAGAGCTGCTTCATCCATGTTTTCCCATAGGGAGGTTTTCTTGGAGCTGTTGCTTTTCCAGTGATGACCTGGAAGTGGTGCCAGTCATCACCATCCAGTGAGGTGGAAAGTGGCTCAAGCTTCTTGGCCTTCTTGGATGTAGTTCGTCTTGCGATGAATGCTCGAAGTGCTTTGGATCATCTGAGTGTCGTCCATGAGCTCGGACATCTTCAGGATCAGGGATGTTGTTCGGAGGCGGTTCTCCGGATCCTGCAGCAAAGCGAGCGCAATAGCTCTCCCAGTTTTGGACGTCCTGCTTCATGGTGTCGAGGAAGTCGACATGCTCTTGCCAATCATCCGGATTCCAGCCTTCAGGTACATAGTCCGGGGCTGAACACTCATCTGGTCCAAGGCGGTCGAGAAGATGTTGATTCAGGTCACGACCTTCCTTCACTGCTTCCCATATGTCGGGAGATTGAGGTGGACTCTCTTGTAGCAGGGCTTCTTGCTGGTCATAGTCCACGAATTCGGAGATGTTCTCCATGTCGAAGTCCAAGAGGCTGATTGCCAGATGTCCGCGAGACGTGCGGAGGAGTGGCAGGTTCTTGACGTCAATGCTGGTGAAGCTAACAGTGCTGTTGCCGATGTCAATCACGGTGCCAAGCTCTTGCATAAATGGTCGAGACAGCAAGAGTGGTGCGTTGCTTGAAGTCTCAGCTGAGTGGAGTTCA
This sequence comes from Durusdinium trenchii, assembly GCA_963970005.1. NCBI lineage: Eukaryota > Dinophyceae > Suessiales > Symbiodiniaceae > Durusdinium > Durusdinium trenchii. The sequence goes on along the minus strand of CAXAMN010024017.1, from coordinate 378,116 downwards.
CCGTGGATCTTGGCAACGCCGACGGGGAAGACCTTGACAGCGTCGCTTTTGAGCTGGCCTCCGATGCCCTTGAATGCCTGTGTCTTCGATCGACTCTTTGGAGTGAGGCCCATCTTTTGGAGCTCTGCTTCGAATGCCCTCGCCCAGGAAGTGCCACGCATAGTCCTGGTGCAGCCAGAGTCCAAAATAGCGAGACCAGGTGGATTATTAGGAGGTGCGAGGTAGGCCATGGCGAGGTTGTGGTCTTCATCCTCGTCTGCGGTGACCATCATGACTTCACAGTCATGGACACTCAGGCTCTCATATGCACCGGTGGGATCAGCTGACAGCGGAACACAGATGCATCTTTGGGTGACCATGTCATCAGGAGACATGACACGCTTTCCAGGGTTTGGCTCTTTCCCAGCTTTCAGGAGCCTTGTTCCAGCAGCGTGCACCAAACGTAGCCGCCCATAGAGGTAGAAGGCGAAGCGGTACTGCTCGGGTGTCATGGCTGCTTTGTTCTCAAGGACCTGCCCAATCACATGGCTGCAAAACCAGGAGCTCTCAGCTGATGATGCCACTTGCATAAAGGTCATTCCAGCATAGGGCGTGTCCGTGCTGAGGATGGAATGATCTGAAGGTAGTCGCTGGAGGATGTCGTTGTCCTCCTCTCCCAAGTCAGGAAATGGTGGTAGATCTTGTGATGCTGAGAGGCTTATCCCATATAGCAAGATGATGGGCTCTTGGCGCCGCAAAATGCGGGCTCTTGGATAACCAGTTGTACTGGTAGACGGCGATGAAGCTGGTGAAGATGGTGAAGGCTCAACAAGGAACCATGATGGCGATCCTGGAGCTGTTGGAGGCTTGGTCGGCCTCATGGCTGCTTCCTTCTCACGTTCTTCAAGTGCTTCACCTCGAACTCTGCAGACATTGGAGAACAACTCGCGAGATCGCGCTGCTGTTCCGAACTTGGTGCACAGGGCCACAACGACCAGGTAGCGCCATAGTTCGGCTGGTTCCTTTCGTCTGCAGGAGAGAACAGTCTTGTCGCACTCGCGCTCCTTGCAGGTCAGGTAGCGACAGTGGCCGTTGGCGCCACGGAAGTACTTGTTCTCGTTGCCGCCATTGTAGCTGCAATGCTCACACATAGGGACTTCTTTCAGTACCATCAGCACTTCGTGGTGCGCTGATGTTGCAAGGCAATCGGTGAAACTGCCCTCCTTTCTCACATCGCCACCATAGAGCTCGGTAGTGGCGAGGACATACTCAGGAGTGGCATTGGAGTGAAACTTGGCGATGGCATTCTCTGCAACGTCCATGGGCTCTTTGGTGGTGACATACGCAGGGATCTTGTCATATTCCGGGGTCATGACATTCCCGGCAAGTGCATTGGGCTCTTGGGTGTACACATACTGCGGAGAGGCGTTGGAGACATGGACATAGCCAGTCATGGTGTCACCAGTCTGAGGTTTCTCATCCTCGGACTCGAGCGTGTCATGGAGCACAAAGAAGGTGCTGGAGGGCTTCTTCTTCGGCGATGAGCCTTTCTTCCCTTTTCCTTTTCCCTTCTTCCGGGTGTTGGGACATTCATCATCACCCTGCCAATGGCCCTTGCGGCCGCAACTGGTGCAGGGGGTCACGGACTTCAGGAACTTCACGGCATTCTTCCTGTTCTCTCTGGCCTTGGCGTCAAATGACATCTCGCCTTGGGCCTTGAACGGGAAGCTGTTGGTAGTGCTCGAGGATGTGGAAGAAGGTGTCTTCTTCTTGCGCTTGTTCTGGATGGCGGTAGCAAGTGCTTCAGCCAACTCCATATCCTCTTCTGGGAAGTCCTGGAGGTAGGTGTCAAGGGTCTCATCGTCGGAGTAGCTGTATGGAGTGTTGTCCTCATAGAAGGCGTCCTCCTCCTCGGGTTGAGCAGTGTCTTCAATGAAGGCGTCCTCATCAGGCTGGTCCTCATAGTAGTCGTCTCCATCAACGGCCATGGCATAGCTCTTGCCACGAGCGGTGACCTTCCACTTCTGCGTTGGGGCGAGAGGTTGTGCAAGGTGTTGATGTTTCTGCTACCTTGCTGCCAGCCAAGCAGATCCTTCTTGACGACGACCTTGCCGACGGAGTTCGGGAATTGGAGCCTCAGTGCATGGGAGATCTTCTTGAAGTCATAGTCGTTGCCGCAGCTGGACAACACGTTGAGCTGCTCTTTGTGGTCCAGGCCGGCGAACAACAGCAGCATCATTGCCCTGATGTGGTCAGGGACTCCTCCACCTGACAGGGTCTCCTCGAGCATTTGGAACTCTTGCTCACGGCGGATGATGAACTGCTGCATCGTCTCTGTAGTCTTCCGCCAGACCGACGGGGCATAGAACGCTTTGAGGAAGAGTTGCTGCGATGTTCTCGCGAAGGGTCTCCAGGAAGAGGCGCATTCCAGCGTCTGTAGGACTGCCCTTGTCGTCTTTGGTCTTGAGCTTGGTGTGCTCGAGCTTCCGGACTGCCTCATAGGCTGCTCCTGACAGGCCGGCTCTGAGATGAACCGGGGAGGCGAGCTGCATCGTCTCTTGGCCTTCGCGGCCATGCCATAGATCCCAAGCTCGCTCACAGTATTCCTCGAAGAGGTCAGCCTCGCCCGCATACTGCGGGACTCCATACCTATCCACTTCCAGCTTGGATGCCATCGAGGGGCTCGTGGTGGATGCCGAAGAGCTCAGCAGTGTCGTAGGCCGCGCACCGGCAGCAGCGGGTGCAAGCCAGGCCGCGCAGCGCCGTCGCCACGCAGCAGCAGGAGGAAGGCGCTAAGCTGCGCTGGTCAGGCCAGCGCAAGGCAGCAGCTGGACCTTATCCCAGCTCCGCCTACCATCAAAAACCGCACGGCGGCGCGTCGGCGGGATGGCGCTTTTTCCCTTGTGCCAAAGGGCGCCCTGCGGTGAGTGCGCATGTCCACCACCGCTGACCTCATGCCTCGCTGCCTTGCTCATGAGCTTCCAGATGTTCATTGTATAGCCTCTTGCATGCTGAAGGTGATGCACCCTTGACCTCTCGGCCAAGCAGCAAGAACTGATGCAAAGCGAACACGTTGCCACGTCCAATTCCAGCTCACCTTCAACGAACAGATGACTCGACGAATACCATTACAGCCTGGTAGTAGAAAATAGTCTTCTCAACCCACTCTGGGAGGTTTTTGGTTTGTTTGGCAGACGGCAGATGGTGCACCAGCCCACTGATTTACCAAATGCCGATAATTATGATTCCTAAGATCTTAGAAGTTGCCTTGACTTGTAATCCGAGAAATTGGCATACCAAGGCTGACGGCGAACTTCTCCTAGCACTGCAGAACACGCCATGTTCAATGGCCCAAGGTCTGGCATAAAACTGCATAGATGCAGATTATCCCACTGTATTGAACCGCATTTAACCCCTCAACAGACCTCACGACCACCAAAGCATGGTTGCATTGAGTCGAGGTCTGAGGATTCTCTATGACAACATAAACCTCAGCCGCCCTTGGCCGCGAGGCACGGCTGAAGAAGAGGCAGTCGAGGAGCTCCAACACGCGTGGCCATTGCCCAGCTGGCGACAGTCACAATGACATCTTCACCGTTCAGGCATGGCACGAAAAGACTGCCAAGAACGAACCAGGAACGAAAAGACTCAAGAATGATGAAAAAGGACCTGTTAGAGTATAGGGGTGGAAGGGAGTTGGTCTGCTTATCTGATGCACCTCGGTGGCAAGCTCGGATCAGCGCACTGCGGCCAATATTATCGAACTCAATACCTGCAGAAACGATCTTCACATCGAAGCTACCTGGAAATTACGTCAGGCACGTTTTGTCACTTTACAAGTCTTACAGTTGAGACATGTAATGCTTGAAAACACAACATCCAGTGATGTCTCCAGAATGTGCGGCTTACACATGGCCTGCATGGTCCATCTGGTGAAAGACCTCCCAGGCCAGGAGCCATTGACTCCCTTTTTCACAGGCGCTGATCGCAGAATTGAAGGGCACCTGTAGGATTTGCAGAAGTTGTCCTCTTCTGGGTGTTGGTTTTCATGGAACAGAAGCCACTCATGAAGTGGAAAATGGTGCAGAAGTGTCATATCAATGTGAACAGCTATGAAGTGTCAAGATGCAGAACTGTCGCGCGGCTGCTTGTCTCCAACTAGCAATGGCCTCCAACCTACTAGCGATGGCCTCCAACCTAATGTGCGGAAAGATTGCCAACTGTAAAGAACCTTATCTGAATTCTAACGAATGAATTCTGTACACTGGTCACCATATTCCAAACTATTCGAGTCCCGGATAACCGCTGGCGTTGAGGGTGGTTCACATGTGCGTCCCGCAGATCAGATCACTAGAAAAATCCTTTAATCGATTTAGGGTTGCACGTTTGCAGAGGCCAGCCCTGTTGGCCCTGAATCCATCAACCATGTGCCAAGTGGCTGGTGACTTGTCAGACAACTCAGCTGCAATCGATAATAGCTCCAGCGCCAATTCCCATTGCTCTCCTCTCACTGGAAAAGACTCTGAGGCCCCCAAACACGCACACGTTCAATGGTCTGAATCCTTCTCGGCAACCCCCACCCAACGACTACGTATAGTAGTATAGTATTCCAAACTCACAAATTCAAGGTTCCAAACAACTTTAAAGTGGATCCCTTGTGGTTTAAAGGGTGTTTCTGGAGTTCGCACATGGTTGGAACTTGGAGCGTAGCGCCCGGGGCAAGACAATCCTTTCGACTTTCCCAAGCAAGACATTGGCCTTGCACAGTTTGTCTTTGGATTATTTTGGAAGGGACAAACCTGTGTAAAGGACCGGCTTGTTGTTGCTCTAACCACCCAAGGGCTTCAACCCTCGCCACGTCGCCTTTCTCACAGGCAGCCATCGCCGCACTGCAGATCACCAAGTTTGGACGAAGCCCTTGCGAAGAGAAAAATGACACTTAAAACACAAGGGTCGGTTCGTCCGCAAAAAGAAAGCTGCCCAGGGCCCAGGTGGAGTCCAATTCTGGATTCCATGTTCCCAAAGAAATCCAGAAAGTCTATGATTGTTCAGTGCAGTCGATGCATTCTACAGGCATCTCTCTGGTGGAAAGGCTTGTCCTACTTGAGTATCCATGATTCGCTGAGTTGGTCAACATTAGTCGCTATGATTAAAAAAACCTCACGAAAACTAGCTTGCACACCCGTGGCACCCGGTGGCACCCACACTGTCCTTGCAAAAATCCTCCTCTGTTGATCGCTTGTCACGATCATCCAAAGTGTTTCTGTTCCCCCTGTCTGGAAACCAGTTGCCACGACAAATACCGGTTTGTCATACAACATGTGGCGGTGCTAAGCAGGACAAATAACTTGACTGCAGTAGGCTCTCCATCTCCAAGACTTTTAAGTAAAGATTCTAGCCGCTCTAGCCACCTGCCTTGATCTTGGATCACTCGCAGGAGTTCCAGAGCCTCGACCCAACGCCTTTCACAGGCGCCTCAAACACCAAAGGCATGAGAGAAAGGCGGGCTTTAATGATAATTAGGGTCGTGTCTGCAACAAGAGATACCAGACTTGAGGAAGAGTCATGTAATGCGAAGAAACATCAACTCATTTCTAGATGGGTGCCCCCCTGCCCAAAGCTCACCGGTACACTTTCTCCTCAATTAACTGCAGTAGCCAGGACCTCCATCCTACAACATGCTGCATGGAACTCAGGCAGAATGTCTTCAACTTGTTGAACTAGTATTGGGGTGAAGGAAGGTTGGTTTGTTTCGGGAGGAGTTTCATAGGCGGCAAGCTCTGCTTGCTCTGCTTGCATCCCGACTCACTCGTTGCTCTTCAGAAAAGACCCTCGGTGGTTTGACCCCGCCGAGTCGATCCGAGTTCTGAAGGTCCAACATGCCCAAAGTAGTGTCCTTGTTCCTAGTAGTAAGAATGCTCCTAGCAGCTTCTTGTCTTGTTACTACTAGTAAGGCACTTGTTACTAGAAGCGATGCACTTGTTCCTAGTAGTAAGAATGCTCCTAGTAGTAATGCCCTTTGTTACTAGTAGCGATGCCCTTGCTACCAGTAGCGTCCTTGTTCCTAGTAGTAAGGCCAGGAGCCCCTAGTAGCGTCCTTGTTCCTAGCAGCGATGCCCTTTTCTACTAGTAGCGTCCAAAAACGCTTCTTCGGGTCAACAGTTCAAAGTTATTTCCCAAATCCCTGCACTATGACCATGCGACCCCCGATTTTCATGTGAGGACTTGTACTCGAAACCGCTGTGCGGCTGACATCGTTGGAAACTGCACCAGCTCGGCTCGACCGGTCGACGGTGGGTTGGAGCCTTCAGTGCACCGGCGCCCCCAGGAAACATGATGGTCCAACAAGGCAAGGCTAAGTCAAAACAACGTGATTCATGATTCAATGATTATATATGTGAGTATACGATATTATATGCCACAAACACCGGAAGCAACCGAAAGCACAATGACAGCACGCATGACAAGTCACCATGGCAGTGCCAACTAACATAACTATCAAGATGGTCGCAAGAAAACAGCGAACAACGGAACAGTCAAAAGTCTCTCAGGTGGCTTAGTGCAACCAATCGGCTGATGGCGGCGCCATAGGCCACATAGTCCGGATCTACAGAATATGAAGCAAATATTCAAGGGGTACAACGATTATCGACTATACGTGTCTTACCAGTTACAAATACGTCAGGAAAGGGGACTTTACACCAAATCCAGGTTCATCTACCACTTGTTCTGATCGAAGCAAAACAAAAATGCTGGAGATGCTTTATCACCCTTTGCTATTTGAATTGACTTGTGACTTGTACAAATCGATTGCACAGGTGTCCCACAGTAGTCTTCGCCTGGAATCCTCGCCAGCAAAGCCAAAGCACCAGCCCAGCATTCTCCTGCCGTGAAGCACTTGCGGAGTCCTAGCTTAGCAACAATAGCCGGTGAGTACCTGGCGAAACTAATGAGTCTTGGCTTCCCAATAATTTGAGTGTCACTACAAGCTGATGTCAAACTTCACCACCCTGGTCCAAAGTGTGAACTCATCGACAAGCGATGCCGTTTGCTCCTAGTAGCGTCCTTGTTACTAGTAGTATGGCCAGGAGCCCCTAGTAGCGTCCTTGCTCCTGGTAGCGATGCCCTTTGTTACTAGTTAGTAGATCAAATCACACCTTGTGTTCCAGAATAACAAGATCTCGCTTGCACCCCTCAATCCACTTGGGGCAGCCTCTTTCGCATGCACCCATGGCCGCAGTGTATGTCAGCTCGTTGGGCCTCCCAGCTTGGGTGATTTTGTAAACCCAAAGACCAGAATGAGGATTGGATAGCTGGACATGTATATGTACATATCTTTGAGATTGAGTCAGTTAATTCTTGGAAGTAGAATATCTAAGGACAGCAGGAAAAGGCAACGGCGAGCAAAGGGGTCAACTCCTCAAACCTTGTAAACTAGGACAAGGGGTAAAGCCTACAGAAATGTTGAATTCAAACATGTAATCCTTTGTTCCCCCTACCTCAACTTCATGGTCAGCAGCTCTTGCAGCACGTGTAAAGCCCAAGACCACTCAGAGCTGCAGATCAAAGTGTTGAAGGTCACCAGAGTCGCCTTGGAGCATGGCACAAACATCTGGACATGAAAACCTACTAGCGATGGCCTCCAACGTGGTAGCAATGGCCTCCAACCTAAGAGCGATGGCCTCCCAGTAGCAATGGCCTCCAACCTAGTAGCGATGGCCTCCAAGGCAGATCTGTTGAAGGTCACCAGTGCCCAAAAGACTTGACCCAAAAGTCCCACCCAGGAGAGTTCCTGCCAGGCCAGATTTGCCAGGTGTTTGATCACCAAAGAATTGAGGGGATGATGCGCATGGATTCTTGCCCTGTCACCTTCCAACCCTCTGCACAAGACATGCTGCTGCCACATTAATATAAAGCCCTCACCTTCCCATACCTCAGAGTTCTGAGTTTCCTCACCTCCACTTGGCGCTCCTCCATCTCCTCCAAAAGCTCCAAGGTCTTCGACCAGTCCAAGGCTTTCGCCAAAATGGCATTGTAGGTGATGACATTTGGCAACTGCAGTGCCTCCTGGTGGGCGGTCATGTTTTGGGATGCTCCTAGTAGTAGCGTCCTTTCCTAGTAGTAAGGCCAGGAGCCCCTAGCCAGGAGACCCTAGTAGCGTCTTTGCTCCTAGTAGCGGTCATCATCACCTAGCCTGTAAGGATCCCCCCACTGAAACAAGCCGGAGATGATCCAGAGTAATCCACCACAGGACATGTTAGGCCTTAATCACACTGGGTACCGCTTGGCGTTCCCACAACAAAGTCCCGGTATGAAGCTGGGCCTGAAGCTGTTCGAGCAGTGCAAAGGCATCACGCCACTCCACTGCACTGATGGCCTCAATGGAATTCCATCAGCCCACGGCTTGCCGGTTGGGTGAAGATCCTGAATGCTCTGCGAATGTTGGGTGTGTCGAAGTAGCAAGGATTCTCTTGCACCATATCTTTCAGTTTTCATTCGCTGTACATAGGACGAATAGTAGTAGCTATTTCCCCGCGGACTCAGCACAACAACCCAAGTGCTGGAAACATCTTTGGAAAGCCACTGACTGAAATGCCACATCTGCAGAGTGTGTACCGCAGGAGTACCTGTCCTCCTTCAAAACCACCCCTGCCCAGGTCCAAGCGGCCGCATTGTACATGATCAAGTCCATGGGCGCATGGCTAGCAATGTAGCTATTCAGCAAGTGAAGAGCTTCTGGCCATCTTTGCCCTTTCCTCAGAAGTACGAGAAGGAAATCCCCAACTCAATGAATCATATGTGGGCTCGAACAATCGAAGAACGATTACAGGACGAACAATCGAGTGCATGTGAAGCTGTCACCGAAACTAGACCTAGAGGACTCACAATGGACTCACGATATCCAATGCGAGCGCCGCGCTTATGCCCGGCGTCTGGCAGGCGCTGATGGCTGCACTATATGCAATCTGGTTCGCTTGCACATCTCGCTGCTCACCTTGGTAGAGGAGTGCGCTGGTTTGATGAGAGGCACAAAGTTGTTGTCAGGATTCACGACAAAAGCTGGAGCTCTTTAGCAGAATCAAAACGAGGAGATTCTTCTGGTTTTGAAGTAAGCAGTGTCTAACCCAAGAAGGACCAGTATTTTGCCTTATGAAACCAGAAACCGTCTCTTCCTGTCGGTGTTTGAGCCGGGAAAACCCCTCAGTTCACTGAGCTTGCTCAAACGTTACTCAATTCCCGGCTTACAAGGCACTGTCGTTTGTGCCAACAAGCACCTTCGTGTCACACACGTTGTGGCTCTTTCACTAGATTGTTTCAAGTATGGGACCCTGGATTTGAGAACCGAGGGAGGACATTGAAAATCATGCCACATGATGGCAAAATTGCCACAAACATGGTCAATATATAAGTGCTGATAGCCACTCTGTTATTTGGGGCATGTCACATGCTTCAAGTAAAGCCAAGGCCATCTGCCATTGACCGGCCTTTTCGCAAGCGCTGATGGCAGAACTGCAAACAATCCTAGGCTGGATGGACGGCCAAGCTGGTTCTTCTTCCCACTTATTTCAGAGGACCATGCTGCGAATACCTCTGGCCAACCCAACGAGCATCAATAAACTTGACTTCCCAATCCTATGGAACAATCCAAGTAATCCAAGTTGTTGAATTAACTTTCCCAGCATGAGTGGAGATCACTTCCATGCAAAGATGGAGTGCTGATGCTGGTGATGCCATGAGAGCTGCGTGAATCAACAGTATTGACTGTTACAAGAACACAGTGTGTCAGGACAACACTGTTCAGGGATGCGTTTCCTGTTGATTTCCCTCAAATATTCCACAAGAAGAACGGGGTGTGATCTGATGTTGAAACTATGCTTGCCAGCGTCACATTCATTTCCAGCTTCTGCATCTCGAGCTCTTCCAAGATTTCTAGGGCTCCTGTTGACTCAGAGAGTAGACTCAGGACATCTCATGAGAAAACCCATGTGAGCGATGTCAAAAACCGGTCTACGATCTGTTATGCTCATGACTTGCTTCCGCCAATGCTTACGCGGGGCTTCCGCGACCTGTGTTTTGGCTTCCGCGGGCCATGTTTGGTTGAAATCCTCTTCCGCGGCGCTTCCGCGACGTATTTCTCAAAAGTGCTCATAGGTTAGACAAATCTCCTTAAAGTATAGGGGCATTTGTTATTGTCAAGAAGAGTCAAGAAAACAACATGTGCACTTCCGCAAAGCTTCAGCGATGGTGAATTTTACCATATACTTATGCGGTGGCTTCCGCAAGCTTCCACGACTGCAGTGTTGGCTTCCGCGGGCAAGTTGGAGTTTACAAGTTTGCTTAAACGGTTCGTGGGAGGTTTTTGACGCTGCTTATGTGGTTTTGTTAGGGTGGAGGCCATGGCTATTAAGTTGGAGGCCATTGCTATTAGGGTGGGTTCAAATTGCCAGTAGGCTCATACCTGCCAATCACATGTATGGCCAGAAGAGCCCGAAGCTATGGTTGGTTCAGAATGAAAATCTAAGCCTGAGTGAACAACCTAGTTCCTCTGCTTTCGGAAATGAATCACTTGATCCCATGATTGCCACATTGAAGTCTTCGTTTGGAAAAGTATCGAAATGACAAAATCAACAGGTGCTCCTTCCCATTGCTCTCCCTTTTCGCAGGCGCTGACTGCAATGCCAAAGGTGATGACATTGCCTGGGAGTGATCAAATCCATTAAAATATATTGCAACTGAGAAGGAATAATCTGGTTGCAAATGATCCGTTGGAGACTCATTTAGACTTGGCTCATGGTTTTGGGCAAGGAGGTTCAAGCAATTTCCCTTGTTTTGAGACACCCATGTTACTCATTGTCTATCATTCCGGGGGCTTGGACCTTGAAGCTTCGCAGTCGAGAAGAGCTGCAAAGCCTTTGCCCAGCTGCGGCTGCGGCTGCAGGCGCTCATGGCCTCAGCTGCAGCAACGAAAAAATGCAAACAAGCGCGAGTACTAAAGTCCAAGAGCCAAGGAAAAGATTGGAGATAAAAAAGATATTGGTAGCAAACTATAGTGAAGTCGAAGATCTCAGGCCTCTACAGCTCTTCAAAGATTGAGTGGTGAGGGGCTAGCATGCCTTGAATGCGTATCAAAGTGACTGAGCTGGAAGTGATGACATCTGCCTCTGTATTCTTCCACTTCAGGTCCTCCAGAATGTAGAAGGCCTTCTTCCAATCGTGACCTCAATCGAACTGAGTAGCTTTGCTGAGCACTCACGTCAACTTTTGTTAAGTCTCACTGACCTCAACGCCAATGTCCTGGTTCCGCCAACACATCCGGCGATCCGCACAATCTGTGGGGGCACTCTACATCTGGTTGCGCTTGCTTGATGTAGGGATGAAATACGTGCGCAATATTGTTTAAACGGAAATACTTGCGCAATCTTTTTCAAACGGGCAGCCATGCCGCCAAGCGGCATTTGGCACACAAGGCAATGGCTTGGTTGAAGGTCAGCAAAGATGGCTGGCTCCTGCCACCCCTGCGGTCTGTATTGAAGAGATGTGCAAGACTATTTAAAAAATTAGAGCTTGAAGAGCGAGATCGAACAAAAATTAAAACAAACTTAATGGCAATGGCCTCCAATCTAGAAGCGATGGCCTCCAACCTAAGAGCGATGGGTTGCTGTCTTAAAAAAATTGAAGAGCGAGATCGGTACTCGTGGTGGTCAAGTTATTTTCCAAAATGAAAAGAATATTCAAGCCGCTCCACCAAACCATTTTCCTCTTCGTGTTCACTCGAGGTCTTTCGTTGGATATGGGAACTTGGCGCCACCCGCTCTTGTCGTTGATATCCACATCTAGCACCCATGCGTGTGCCCTGTGGACCTACAACAAGAGTTGCTCACCCGTAGAGTCGACACCCAGAGCATTCTCCCCCCGGTGGCCACGTTAGGGGCGCTCTGGTGTTGTAACTCTATCCCCCCCGCTGCTCCAGTGCGCCACATTGGGATGCAGGGGTGTGGGGGTTCGTCCCAACACGCCGGGATCGGGACGTGTCCAAGTTGCTCCCAAATCGCGGACCTCTGAAAAATTAAAACGAGAAGGGCCGTCTGCAAGATTTGATTTGCTCTCAACTCTGTCTATGTAGACAGATGCTTTCAGCCTGGCTACTGTCAGCCAAAAGTCCCCGACGATGGAAGAACTATCGACCTGGGGTGAGTAGCCGCGAACCAGATTCGCTGATGCGCTGTCGTTGTCACAGAAGAGAAAAACTGAGCGGTTCTGCAGGCGGGTACGCCAAGTTTCAAAAGCTACCGGGGCTGCCAGAAGCTCCAGCTGGCCCATGAATGACTTGCGTTGAAGCCATTTCTCAACGAGGGCTTCCGGGACGGGCCAGGCCGTGTACCCAGAATATTCGTCGATGGGGTCGTGAAGAAAGGCTCCCAATATTCGCTGCGGTACACGCTCGGGAACATCCGAGGCGTCTGTGTATAGCAGGATGGGGTTGATGCGATGAACTTTCAACTCACGGGATGGACTCGTGGAAAGGAAGCACTTCATCTGGCGTAAGGCCAGGATGAGCTCAGCCGTCAAAGTCTCGACTGGATACGAGGCGTATTGTCTGCGACGAAGCGGCCCCGTACAACAACGTCCCACGCGCCCAAAGAGTGTGGAACATAAAAATTGGAACTTCCCGACCAGGCTACCTGCGAGGGCGGGAGAAAGCCGACCTGCACTCAAGACCCTATCAATGGTGTCTTGGAGGAAAGCCAGACGAGACTCCTTGGCCGTGACATGGATAATCTTTTGACTGTGCAAAGACTCGGTGTTGAAGCAAACTCCCAGGATGGCACATACCTCGGCTGGAGGTTGCGACTTCTCCGGGTCCAGCTGGAATCCGAGAACTTGAAACGTTTCCCTAAGGCAGAAAACAGCAGACTTAATGGTTGCGGTCGGTTCCACAACGAAGAAGTCGTCAAAGAAGTGGTCCGTGGTCGAAGAGAATAATCGTTGGATCACTCTCGCTATCCACTCTGCCACACGACAAAAATTTGGCACGGCATGGCCTGCCCCAAAAGGTTGTCCGTACATTTCGTGGAGCGACACCTCCTGCTGCTCCGGGTTGTAGACAGCTGTGATTGCAAAGCGTACATCCTCTGGTGAGAGTGGGATCTGCCTGTATGCACCTTTCATATCCTCGGTAGCCATCGAGATCTGTTCAACAGATCTGGCTAAAGCTCTACATAGAACGCCCACGTAGTCCACCATAACCATGGGCACCTTTTGCATTCGATGTGCTGCCTGATTCACTCCGGATGCAGTGTGGTCATCAATCCTTCTGTATTTCTTCTGACCCTCAGCGTCCTGTCCCTGTTCCAAGCCGAAACTCGGCGTGACCTGGAGTGGACCTGGATACAAAGACCTCGCCTGCTGTAAAGTCATGGCTGGGCCCATGGTGCCGGCTTTGACTTCCTTCTGGGTCTTTTCCCAGATGGCACAAGCCAACTCCTTGGATCCTTTTTCTGCCATGTATCGGACTCGATCAATCATTCGTTCTGATCGTTCACTGCAACCTGCGATGAATTCATCTTGCGACATACTTGGGCTGACCTCCAACTGTTCGAAGAAAGGCGACTCATGAGCTCTGCCTGTGATTTTAAGTCCTTTCAAGCACAACCCTGGAACTCGCTTATCCTCGATGTTCAGGAGGTCCTGGAGACGTTCCATAAGGAGCGTGTTCACCTTGGTGCCTAGTTTCTTGGCAGTCCAAGAAGCACCTTTATTAACTTGTGACTGTCCCTCTCTCAACTCCTTTGCCCAAGTTTTCAACGTGTGCAGCGCATCCAACCTTCTAGAAATCAAATTCTGTGCGTCGACGAACTCTGTGATTGCCGCGGCGTGCTCTGGCTTGAGCGACTTAAGAGAATCAAAAGGGTGATCCAAGCCATGAGTCCTGTAGCGCTTCAGCGGCTCAGCAACATGCACGGGATTTTCAGGAGGCCCTGAAATCTCAGCGTCCTGTTCCTGCTCAACCCTTGTTAGATTCGGTGTAAAAATTACGGGGTTCGTCAAAGTCTGAGTCTCCGAGTGTTCGACTCCAGGACGTCCCTGGGGTTGAGCCCTCGGGGGTGGATCAATATTCCACTCCAGGGCAACTGCTCTGGAGAGGGGCGCGTTGGGCCCAGAAAAAACCTCTATGAAACTCGACGGGGAGGTCCCTTCGGCGAACGTTAAACCTTTTGCGAAAGCTTCGCAAAAGGCCTGTGGGTACTCTCGTTCGTCGGCCGTGGCGAACGAAGACACACGACCGTTAACAACCGTGGGTCTCCAGGGCAAGTGCTTCTCCCCGGTACGAGAACATAAACGACTGTTTTCACATGTGAGACCTACCCTCTCAACCAGGTTTGGGATATTGCGAATTAAAACTTGCGCCTTCCTACGTTTGCAGGGGCTGAACATGCACGCATGATAAAAGGTGGTTAGAACCCCGGGTTCCCTTTCCAGCTGCCTCCACTTGGTCAAGTGGCGAGCCAGAGAGTTCTTGGGGTTCCCGAGCGAAAAGTAGCGCCCACTTCGATGGGCGTCCAAGCACCTGTCAGCAGCAAGATTCGCCATGTCGGTGGCTTCCGTCTCTTTGTTACCGGGAGGTGCTGGACTACATCTGGAATCCCTTCAGGGAAAGATTCACTCCTGAGGGGTTTTGGCGGGTTTGCCACTCCGGGGATAGGGTATTCCCTCGCCCGAGAAAAAGTGCAACAATTGGGTGCCCAGTGCTGGACTTCGTGTAGTACGAGTTCCGAATCAAGCTCGATCCGGTCTCGAAACACGTCCCTGCCCCGCAACAGATCCCAAGGTCGCGCAACTCTTTTTAATCCTTTTCGGAAGAAGTCTGCCCTCACTCCAGGAACGGGAGTTGTGTCCGTCCTGGGGCGGGCGAATCCCTATGGCTTCTTGCCACTGCCTCCCTTGTCCTTCGCGGGGTCGCCCTTCGACGCCGATGCTGACTTCTCCGCCTTCTTCTGCTCCTTTTGGGCCTTCCTCCAACCAGGAGGAATTTCGCAACGAGGCTCGTGCCGCTTCTTGCAAATCATGCACATCCTGGCCTTGTTTGCGTCATCTGTCGTCTTGTCGCTCTGGTCGTCAAGATCGCGCTTCCGGCCTCTACCGGGATCTGCTCCGGCCGGCCCTTTCTTTTGCGATCCTTTCTCAAGCCCTTGATCCGGGAAAGACTCCGGTTGGGCTTGGAGGAGCTTCCATAGACCTTCTCCGTCCCCCAACTCGGCGTAGTGGCGGAGTCCTGCCCCCACCGAGCTTGCACCCTTTGCAACGACCTTCAGGACTTCGTTCATGATCTCCCTGTCGCAACGCCTGGCCTCGTTGATTGTCGGGGGCCTCATCCCATCTGGAACGGTTGTCCGCCTTCTTCTTGAAGTTCTTGAAGATGCCACTCTCAACCAATTCCGCTATGGGTTCCGTGGGGGTGTACTCGAACTCCGACTCTGCGGCCCTCTCACTCTTCTTGTCAGCTTCTTTCGCCTCAGGTTTTGCCCAGTCCGACCAATTTGCCTCAGCTGGTGCAACTGCCTGCTTGCGGAACGTCATACGGGGTCCGTCTCCTTTCTTTGCCCACTCGGGCAGACCTGCAGAGTGACCTCCCGCAGCCGAAGTCGGAGATACTGACACGGGGCTCCCATGTCGCGGTTTCTCCCAGGGAGCTCCCCGGGGTGGTTCGGATCGGGATGTCGTAGAGCTCACCCCCGTATCTCTTCCTGGGCGTGGGGTGGCACTACTCCCAGGAGTCGAAGAGCCAGAGTGGGTGACCGTCTGCTCAAAAGGGGGGAAGGGAAAGTCTCCCTCTTCTCCCTTTCGGATCTCGCTCAGAATCTCTTTGGCAGGAACTCCTGCCTCGATCATCTTCGCGATTTCTACTCGGGCCGCCCACGCGCCGATGGCCATCAGACCAGAGGTCTTACCCAGCTTCGCGCTGCCGGGCCGAGGCGACAACGCTGCCTCTGACCTCTTCATCTGATGGCCACGTCCTCTCTCCCACCCAGCCATTCTCCCCCCGCTGTAAACAACGAGGAGGATGGCTGGTGGGCTTCCAGCCAAAATGGCCACATTTTGGTTGTGCTAGACGAACATTCACGATAGTACCCAAGGGCACAACTGGTGTTCCTTTCAAAGCAAGTCGTTCGCAAAGGATATTTTGACCCACTTGACCCACACCAACCACGAAGCATCTGATAGCGTCTGTTCTGCATAAGGCCAGCTGGAAGCTACTCCCTCGGCTTGGACCACCCGAAGTCACACATTTGGATGAAAGAAGTCCACCTGTCCGATGAAGCCGAAACCCAAATTTAGGAAGGCCACGCGAGCGCCCCAGGGCCCGTGGGATCGAAACGGACCCCAGCGGCCTTGTCGCCATGGACTGATGGGCCCATGCCACCGGGTTTGAAGGCCCAACCCATGGGCAGCGATCGCCGGCGCAAAGATACACACACTCGTTTGTGCGTCAGGTGGCTTGCAATGGTTTGAAGATCTTTCAATTATACAAACGGATGAAGCATGATTCAAACATAAGTTGACTAAAGGTTCCTCTCTTTCTCACCAGTTTGTTGGACTATCATCTCATATATATATATATACTCATCGTCCAGTTGAACACTGACCATTGGCCAGACACGCCGTGAGACTCCGAGCCAGTGACCGGAGCTTGTCAAGGTGTCCTCGTCGAGGTGTCCTTCATAAAGCTATGAATGATCCGCAGCCAAAAGGATGTTTGGGCATATGAAAGAGCTCGTGCAATGATGAGGCTGCAACTGCCAGCTTGATTCGCATCGAAAGGGTTGTATAAGGTCTGGACTAACTACCGTCTCATTGAAAGAAGCAAGGGCAGTTTGAAGGTTGGCCTCAGCCCCGTACTGTGAAGTGTTCCGCAAGTTTCTTTAAGGAACTTCCTCAAAAGGAACGTCCGTCTCGACAATCTTGAATGTGCACTTTTCGCCGGTGCACGTGCAGCGGATGACGAACGGGTGCCCTCCAAAGCTGCAGTCGCTTTTGGGAACTGCCTGCTGGCCTCGGGGCATGGGAAAGTTATGATAATAAATCTGTGTATATATATATATATTATCGTGTGTGACCAGCTAGTAGTACAGAAATGCACATACAAAAGATCTATGCACTTTGTAGCCCTTTCGAAATCAAGAGAAAGGCGCTTTCGCCAACACGTGGGTTATGAGCCCTAAGAAGCGCGAGAAAGTCCACCCAAATTTAGGAAGTTGGTTGTTGGTCCCCGCGGCTGTGGATGGAACCAATGTTCCAGTAGAAGTGACCCCTCCATCTGAAGATGAAGGTGAAGGTCAGGAGCTGGTGCTACATGGTGGAAGCCCTGAAGTACATCCTTTTTGGTCCGAGAAGGCCAAGGAGGAGGCGATGCTGAGGGTTATGAGACCAGCTTCACTGCCAGCGCCGTCTTTTCAAGCCCACTTCGTGAAGGAGATCGAGATGTGGCATCGATGGTGAGGTCGGAATGCGAGACAACGGGAGAGGGGCTATGATAGAAACATGTTCATGCAAGGTGGATGTCAAACACAACTTCAAAGGCCTATGGGACACTCAGTTGCGGTGGGAGGCATGTGTATGGGGGAGAAGGACAACCAGGATTTGGAGGATGTGACGTGGATGGATGCTTCCCAGGTCATAGGGGTTCCTGCACAACGTGAAGCGGAATGGCAACTGGAGTTGGACTTGGTCATGGAGTTCACATGAACTTGATGGGCATGTTGGAAAGTGTTGCAGGCTTTAGACAGCAGCCTCTCATCCCAGGTGACTAGCTTCGTGTACGCTCCTGGAGATCTTGGTCGACTCGCTCAAAGAGGTCATCGAGAGAAAAAGGAACGGAAGGGTTCAAAATAAGCTGATGAAGAAGAACATGGCCAACCTCGAGCTGGTGAATCATCTGCTTTGGGGAATGCCTGTGCTGCCAGCAGCAGTGGAGGTGTCTGTTGGAGGAAACTTCATGAACGCCTATGGGACTAGTGGGAACGGAGGCCTTGCTGTGCTGGGAACTTCATGGGCAGCTATGGGACCAGCGGCAACGGAGAGACTGGCGCAAACTTCATAAGGTCTTTTTAGCGTTGCAACTTCCCGCTGGTGGAGGTGGCTTTGGCGCTGGTGGCCTTCAGTCCAAAGAGGAGATCCAGCGGCTGGCTGACCCGAAGGCGCAGGTGCGTTAACGAGATGTGGACAGTGCTACCTGAGTCCTGACGATCTACCCGGAGGAGGAGAAAGAAGATGGACACAACGGGGGAAGGGAAGAAGAAGGAAGCAACTACAGCGATGGCGTCTTCCGGATTCTGACTTCGACCTCCGCGGTGCCAAGAGGCCACCAAAGGCTCCAAAGTTACTACTAGCTTCTTGTTACTACTAGTAAGGCACCTGTTACTACTAGCGTGGCACTTGTTTCTAATAGCTTCTTGTTACTAGAGGGCAAAGAAAGGAGCCATATGAAAGATGAAGCTCACGAAACAGGTGGACCTCCCGAAGCCTGGACCTGAGCAGGTGATCGCTGCAGTTCCGTCACCGGCGATCCCTTTCTATGATGAGTTTGCATGGATGGGCACCTGGGCCGGTAGTGCAGAAGAGACTATGGAAGATGTGTACTTGCGTGGCTTTCACCAACTCTGGACGTGGGACAGGAAATGCATCCTAAGTGAAGATCTCCTGCCGTACGTGAAGTTGAAGCCAACTGTCGGCGGCCGCGTGAAGTGTGACGTGAAATACATGATCAAAATACATCTACCGCAAGAGCCTGTCTCTTCGAAACAAAAGGTGCCCTAGAGGTGAAGTCCGACCCATGGACACATGGCTTAGCCTTTGTGTGGTCCAAGACGGTGACTGCGGTCCTTTTGAATCGGAGGATGGAAAGAGGTCAGACCTTGTCCGACGAGTGGTTCTGATATACCGTGTTTTTTCCGGCGTGCACGGACGAGACCCATGGTTTCAGCACCTTCTTGCCTCATGGAGGTCATCACTGGCTGGCTATGTGGGATGGAAGACCAACCTATGTGAAGAAGAAGTACTGAGAAAGGGTTTGAGCTGACGGCTTGTTTAGCTTGTTTTACCTAGCTTGGACGGCGCACGGGTACCACAGTAAAAGACTGTGGCAGGGGAGCGCGGGCGACCATATAGTAGTACAGAAATGTACATACAAAAGACTTATCCACTATGTAGCCCTGTCGAAAACAAGGAAAAGGCGCTTTCACCCACGCGTCTTTATATACACAAATCCATCTCGATCCAAGTAATTCAAACGCCCATGGGCAAGTACACACCCCAACATGTGCATGCTTGAACATCCTGACCCAGTATGTATGTTCTAGCATATTCTCATCACAAGCTATTCATGTCATGCTGAAATGGAATTTGCACACATTTGCAATCCTTCCCACCTCAGCAAACGCTGCAGATTGCTTACGCTCCTTGCGGTGTATTTTTCGATGCAGGCCTGTTCGGCAAAGGATCATGATCTGTCCAATACCTTCTTCATGTTTCGTAAAGATACGTCTGGTATCTTTTGGTCACTAGGTACCGGAGCATGTTCCTAATACATTGATAAGTGGCACCTGCCGTTCCAAAGCAGCTCAGCAATTCAAAACAATTGGATGTCTAGTGTTTTCGCTGGAGCTGGATGAGACGCGAAAGTCCGAACAAACAATACAGCAGGAGAAGAACATGTTTCAGGTAGAGGTTCTCGATACTGTCGAACTGCAACGTCTAGAAGGACAGAATCACGGATGTGTCGTTCGACTTTCGATGAATCCGAATCCCTTCAAAACCTTGCTCTCTTCTCTGAGGGAATCTACTTTTGATGACTGTGCGGAAACTCTGTCGAGGTGGCTTTCGCAGTTTTTTTCAATACTTCGAAAGGTTTTCTGCAATCGTGACGACCGAAAAGATGGTGAGTTTGCTGAACTCAAGGAACCCGCCTGAATGGACCATGCCCAAAAGCCCCACAGCACATCACACCAATGTCTGCAGTTCAAGGTTCTCTGTTACCATGTCTGTCGGCACATCTTGATAAGAAGGATGAGCCATAATATAGATCAGATGTGTCAACTCGTTCGAGCCACAGCGGGTGCGCCACACAAACCAACAATGCCACATAATAACGATGGCCTCCACCCCAATAGCGATGGCCTCTAACCCAGAAGCAATGGCCTCCAACATACTAGCAATGGCCTCCTCTAATAGCAATGGCCTCCACCCTAATATTGATCACAAAGGTATCATATGTGCGCATTGGCTTGTGGAAAAAGGATTCGCCTGAGAATGCAGGAGACTAGGAGTTGTGTGGGAGCGTTCTGCCTTCCCTCCACTGTACGCGGACAAGCTGCTCATCAATTCAAGCGAAGTGCTCTTGATCTTTGCCTCATGAAGTGGTCTCTTCTGCACGAATTCAACTGCCCTCTTTGCGGCTCTTTTTTTCGCTTTGCGGTAGCTGCTGTGCAAGATCTTGTGACCGACCACAGGCCAGCTTGCCACAACACAACTCACAACTGAATCCTGTCGCATGCTCTGCACTGCTGCGCACTGCTGGGCACTGCTGTACACGGCTGAACACACGGTCTATCCGATCTATCCATCTTCTGACAGCTTTGGCGCATCCTTATGGGCAGCTAAGGCATTTCATTCATTGGATGTTCCTCTCACAGAGCACCAAAAACATGCTGTCGAAGCTACCTTCGAAGAGCTGAAGACCGGTGCTGTCGCGGCAAGTCCGCTCGAAGCAGTGGCCAGGAAGCATCGCAGGATATCGGCCGATCATCGTGAGTAGTTTCTGCCAACACCTGCGGTGGCTACTAGAAGCCATGTATACTGTAATCTGGGATGCTCCGCAAAACACCAATCAGTTTGGGACAAATCGGTATTGTGTCTTGAAATATTAATGTGAAGCACCTCGTATGCCGGATGCATTTCTGTTTCTTTGGTGCCTTGCTGACTGTCGATCCAAAACATCTAGATTCCCCGATGGTGTGCCCTACGCCTGCCCTTCGCCCTTCTCTGCCTCGTGGAACTGCTCAAAGGGGAAAGACATAGTCCACGAAAGCCACCATTGCTGGTACATCTGGCACAGGGGCTGGACATACAACATTGAAAAAGAGCAGCAAGCCCAATTCCGCTAGAATAACTTAGAACATGTCATTCCCAAACCCCAGTCAGCCTGCGGCCACGATTCACTTATGCATGCTGCCAATCAGCAATGATGCATGCAGAAGGAGATCTCCTGGAATATAGACTGAATGTGGACTCACTGGAAGGGAGCAAATAGCAATGGCCTCCAACCTAGAAGCATTGGCCTCCAACCTACTAGCGATGGCCTCCAACCTACTAGAAAGGCCCTCCAACTGCCATTCTTAGTGTTTAAATTGCTACAAGGATCGGGCTCAAGTCGGGCTCACCTGCTCCACTCGGCTCAAGAGCTGAAGGCACTGACGGGGCGCACTGCCTGCATGGCGACTCGGACACAGCTTCGGACTGAGCAGATTTGATCCTGCAAAGCTTTGGACTGCTTTGGGCAGAAAGTGGGGCACTTCAACACCAAGACTCCATGAAGAAGGGGTTGTTCAACAGTTCAAGTTATCTTTTTCAGTATCACTCGAAGGCTTTCCGTACTGCCTGCTCGAACTCATTAATTGATACGCTCAGAAACAACTGCAACATGGCACATGCACACCTATGCGCAAGCCACCTTGTTCACAGGCGGTCACCACCGCTTCGTAAATGGTGACATCCAGCGTCAATTCAGCCTCCTAAATTTGAGCAATTTCAAGAGTGGCACATGTGTGGCATCACATCATGATTTGTTCAACATGACAAGATGGTAATGCCAAACACCCAAGACGTCAAGAACATGTCACGCCTCCAGTCTCACACATCTCCACCCGTCCTGGCCATGGCATAAAAGACCAACACCCCATTGCCAGGGCGCGCTTCGCATGGCTGCATCGTAGCCGACAGAGGAGCCTGGACGGACGAGCAGGCAAATGAGTGTATTCTTTGCAGCTTTGAATGTCAAGTGCTCGAAGAAAAAAAGGCCTGCATATGCTGCATGGGTTTGTCTCCTGATTTTGGACATTCACGTCTCCTCTCCACGGACTCCGCATTGGCCTCTGCCAGTATGCAAGGCCAGGACAGCAAGTTCCCATTGTTGGGCTTTCCCAGTAGCACTCACCTGCGGTGGACTCAGTCAAGACGATCAAAAAGCTTCCAACCCAGCTACCATCAGCTGCAAGTAACCCAAGCCTGTCGGGTGGAGGGGATGTTGACTTGTTTTGTGAAAGATCCTGTAGATACGGTATCGTTCGTTCAGTTCTGGGTCTGGACGGTCTGGACTCCGTGTGATGTCTTTTTTCGCTTCACAGGTCGCACCATGGAGCTGGTGGTCATCTGGTCAGCCTCCAAGCAACGCACCTGGCACAGAGGGAGACTGCACGGACTGCCACTGTGCCTGTTCACGGAGTCGTTCCAAACATATGCTGAGTCTCAAACAAACTAGAGTAACTAACAGGGCTGACTGCTTCGTTTGTGGTTCCAACTACAATTGCTGGTGTGGCTACAACACTTTGATGTTTGTTGAAATAGAAGGCAATTTTTGGCATCACAGGTGCAAGTATCCCACTGAATCATGTCAGGCAAAGTCTTGTTCGCCTTATGTTCAGTACAACGCTTACCCAAGGGTTGCTCTAAGACTCTAAGAGCTCAAAACGGGAGTCCTTGACATGTCTCAGACTGCGAAACACCAAGCCTTCAAAGCGTTCACCAAGTTGGTCGCGCTGGACCACTGAAATCCACTCTCACAGGCACTCACGGCTGCATTGTAAGAAATCACCTCGGTGTCGCACGCACCCCAAAAACACACCCAATGTTCGCTCGCAGCTTGTGTATCTTTTCCTTTGGTAATAAGAATCTAAATGGGATCACCCCTTCAGATGATGTCTTTTGAGTCTGAGGAAACCAGAGTTGTTCGTGTTAGGCTGCTGGGCTTACCGTAAGCCTCAAAGACCGTCCTCTCAGCTTTAACCTGTCCATTTATCCGCCGCTTGACTCTTTGTTCAGCTTGGCCAAAATGGAATGTCGTACTTAGTAGATGAAAAAATACATATCAGGAAGTCCTCATCTTCCCAAGCCAATAGTGGGTTTCTACAGTATCTGGGGTGGTTTGCAAGGGCCTCTCCAGTTCCGCCATGCGTCGGAGGCTTCTTCAAGAACAGCTGCCAACCAGTGCAAGGCTTGCATCCATCGAACGCTCCTTCAGATGAAATCTGAGAGGCCTGGAAATAGTGGCCCCCACCCCCATGCCAAGGGTATAGAGCCGAAAAAGCAAAACGAGACCCTACAAAACAAATGATCATTACCCTCTAGTCTCTGTGGAAAGAGTTGAGGGAACAGAGTTGAAGCGCAATGAACCTGAGAAAAAGCTATCCCAAACAAACCTGCAGTCAGTGTGTTAAGAGCGGTCCAGGGGTCCACCTGACCCAGCAGGAAGTCTTTAAGATCTGAATCGAACAGTTTGAAGATTGTCGGCGAAGATTAGCCCTAGTCACCCTAGTCAGTCTTTTCCCAAACCCACGATCCTCTGAGCTGCTGTGATACTGGCGTTAAAGGAAACCACATCACGCCTCAGGCAATGGGAATCTTGCACAAAAGAAAATTGCCAGGTTCTATGGAGCGTTGCATCATCCTCATGGCGTCCATCTCTAAAGATCAGTCTCGTGCTTCTCGGTCCTATGATTCCACGAGTATCGCGTCTTGGGCACTCAGCATAAATGAAACCAACACTTGCAAAGACAGTGAGACAACCTCTCTCTCTCTCTCTCTGAAAGCCGTCCCTCCTTTGATCGTTGTTAGGATCAGGTCGTTCCTTAGTAAGTCCCTCGTGGAAGCTTTTGCAAAAAGCACAAACTGAGTTTGGCCGCATTTCATGCGTCACCAATCTCCCAGCCAACGCTTGCTTTGCGGAGGGGTAATAAAGTAAAAAACGCAAACTGGGCATAAATTCAAGGTGCTCCACACTTTGATGCCTTCCGCTCGAAAGCATCTCGCCAACTCGCTGCCTCTCAAGTCAAGGAAACCTTCCCAAGAGGCCAAAAGAATACTACGGAGTTCTTTCGTCCATCGCAACTACCAAAGACGTGGATTGCAGGATACAGTTTACTTGCACTCCTTGCCAAACCGCAGCCAAGCATGAGATCTCATCTTTTCTTCGTGAATCCAAGCACTTCTGCTGTCTCTATGTATGCACAGCTGTAACCAACCCAGCCATTTTTTGGACTGATTGTGAAACCCTCCAGACTTGTTGCAGGAGCTCGAGCATCTGAAGGGATCGGCGATCCCAAAAGATTGAATTTCTATTACACATTCAGTGACACTCTGGAAGTTGCAACTCTCTCAGGATCCCTGAGCATCAAGAGACATTGTGTAACAAACAGTGTTATATTATATTAATGTAAAGAAGCGGCATCTCACAGAAAACCCTGACACTTCTAGCTGCAACAGTCTTGCTTCTAGCGATTCTAGCGGTTCTAGCGCCCACCAAGTCATTCAGGGTCGAAGTACCCAGTGAAGGCCGTCCCCTTTTCGTTGATGGCCACAAGACACTTAGCCAGAACATTGATCATATGCTCCAGCCGGGCCCTCACCATCCCTGGACAGTCGGCAGGAACTTGGAGATGTGCCCAAGTCTTTCCATGCTTCCCAGACTTCAGGTGCACAACGGGCCAAATCCAGTACTTGTCGTTGAGATGGACAAAACCCATGATCTCCAACAAACGACAAGTGTACTTGTTGTGCCCAGCGGCTCCAACTGCATGTCGAAATGCGGGCTCATCATCATGCCACATAGTGGGACTGGCACCCTTGTCTTCCTTGATGGCATGCAGCTGGCGCAGCAGGAAGCTGATGAATGAAGAGAATTCATGGAAGGGCATGTTCCGGTACACATCACGAATGGCTCGCCGAACCGCCAACTCACCACTGTGTGTTCTGCTGGCGTTCTGTGGCTTGTTCAGCACTTGTCGCTTGAAGTGCTCCGGAGGTTCTGTGGCTCGCTGTGCTTCTGCTCGACCTCGAAAGATCTCGGAGAGGGGTGCCTGCATGAGTTGCCTCAAGGCAGCATCACTGTTGATAGTAAAGCGTGATGGAGCCTTGGCTGCGGCCACATGACTTTGCTCCAGTTCTTCCAGAAGGAAGGCTTGGGCATCAAACTCCGTCATCTCCGAGGCTGCATCGTCGGACAACTCGGCCGAATCTTCGGACTTCTCCGACTCGGCCACGCTTCGTTCCTCGATGCCCTCAAGGTTGTTGAGCTGTTGGCAGTCGTACTCCGTCAGACTCACCTTTTTCAAGATGTCCTTGAGCTCGGAGACGCTATCGCGTTTGTCCGACTGACTCACTTGTCCAGAGAAAACTGCCAGTGGCTCAGCTGCTGGCTTCAAGCCAATGGGAGCTACAAGTTCATCTGTCAAATGCTGATGAACTCCTGCATGGTTGGGAGCCATGACACTGTCGTTGGGAGCTGAAGCTGCTTCGATGGTGTTGATGGTCGTTTCAAAGTAGTCCAAGCAAAGTGCGTCAGCGATTCGGATGATAAATGGATCCCTGGCCTCTATATCATGGATCTGGGCAGCTGCTATGAAGTTAGTCAAAGGAAGCCCATGCGGATGCAGTTTCTCATCATACACATCAGCCCACAAATCATCCATCATTTTCTGGCGCACATCCAACTTGGAGTTCAAGCACAGCTCGTACCACTCCTGTTTTGTCATGTAGCTCTTTTTGTCAGGCACGAATCTCCTGAACCACTCTGTGGCAGAGCCATAAGTCTGCTTGGCAGTCATGATGAAATGGATGTGAAAAATGTCGAGATCCTCTGTCTTGATGCGACCTCTGTACTTTTGATAGCTCTGCTCATCCAGAAAGACCTCCCTTTCTGGCTTTATCAATCCAGTTCTGGAATTGTCTTTCTCATCCTGAGTTAGCCTTCTCTGCTGTTCTAGGAACAGGTGCCTCTTTCTCACCAAATAGCTCTGCTCCGCGTCACGGATTGCCGCGATCTTTTCCTGGTCTTCAAGGCAGTGCCCAAAATACCAAGGATCCAGATGGGCCATTTGATCCTCCGCAGCAGGTTGGAGCTCCAGCTCCTCGGTTTTTACCTCTGCCACTGATGTTGGCAAGGCCAACTGCGCTTCTTGGTCCTTCAGCGCCAGTTGGGTGCGCTGCCGCATCTCTTCCTCAGCTTCTTTTTGATGCCACTGAAGCAACTCCAAAGCTCTGTTCATGCCACCTGTGCCACTCTCCATCTCAAAGGCTGTGATGCTTGGAACTTGAAGTGGATTGCGATCTACCAGAAGCTCCTCCAGCCGTCCAGTAGGCGAAGCATTCTTCCATAGTTTCAAGATGGAGAATGGTAGCCGTTTGATCTGGTTGGACGTGATGCGGAGCTTTTCCAGTTTCTCACTGATGCCAATATCTTCTGGCAAAGAAACCAACTCGTTGAAGGAGAGAAAAAGCTTCTTCAGCCTCTTGAGCTCATACTTTTCGGGCAAAGAGCTGAGCCGATTGTGGGACAAATTCAGCTCTCGTAGCTCTCTGCACTGCATCAGTTCGGATGGAACGGAGGTCAACTGATTGTAGGACAGGTCCACGTACCGCAGAGCCTTCGCAGCAGTTCTAGGAAAGTCCGTCGGTAAAAAAGTAAGGCGATTGTGGGACAAGTTGATGACCTCCAACTTTTGGAAAGTCGTGTCAGAGAAGATACCAGGCTCGATTTCACCGATCTGGTTCCAGTCCAGCACTATTCTCTCCAAAGCCTCACAGCGAGCCAGTTCTGCGCTGAATTTGCGAATGTTGTTGTAGGAAAGAACCAAGAAAAAAAGGCCCTCCAACTCTTCTAGAGACGGGGGGATCTTTTGCAGATTGCATTTCGAAATTTCAATGATCTCCACTTGATGCAGCTGATTGATGCGGTTCAGCATGTTCTCCGTGAGATTTTGATTGTAGGGAGTTTTGAGCTGCGTGACTGCCTTCATCTCTTCGGCTCCCGATCTGCCCTTCACGAGGACTCGCACTTCAGACAAGTAGGGGGCCCACATCATGTTGGTCGAGGCGACGTTTGTTCGGTCTTTCTTTGGCCTTTTCCTCTTGGCTTTCCCTTTCGTCTTTGCTCTCATGTTGGTTCCATCGTCGTCATCACTGTCTGAATCACCAAGCTCATCCCGAAATTTCCCGCAAAATGGTCCAATGCAAAACGCCATGTTTGCCTACCAAGCCGGGGCTTAGTCACATTGTGGCGAGTGCCTGGAAATGCTTGAGACTGTGGTAGCAAGATATGCAAAAACCCTTCACATCGTTGCTCCTCAAGACATCAACCAAGCTCCAGAAGGGACCCCCAAATAGATCGAAAAGCGGAAGAATCGGAAGAACCAATCTGAACATCTGACGAAATTCAATGAAGTTCATGTTGTTTCGATCTATTTGGAGGCACCGCTCTAAGTCTTCACACCAAAACATGACTTCCCGATGGCACCAGTCGGCTGCCATTCCACATGCGCTGATCATGGCATTGAGGCTGATCACATCGGAGTGGCGCTCGAGCTGAAGCGCATGCTCCCAGCGGCGACCTGGGGAGGATCACGGGACCAACAGGGTTCAACAGCGTTCCAAACAATAAGCACTTTTACGAGTGAGGGGAGGAAGAACAAATCATTAAAAAAACTTCTGTGTTCTTCTCTGTGGACCTTTGGCAAGGCGAGGAAGCAATTTGGAGATGCAAGGAAGATCATACACGTTGGAAAAACATGGAAAACATTGTCACTGAATCTTATAAATAGAAGGCTCTGCGAGTTGGGCTAGCGTTGACCCGAGTTGGTTGACCTCCAATGCCTTGCAGGGTCCTTAACAAAAATGTCCTCTATTAGCTATATTGTAGATCTGGTATCTTTGATGGCCGAGATATCAAAAACAAAACCCTCTGAGTTCTAGTTAGACCAAACTGCTAGTCAGATGATTTTACGAAAGACTTGACCTTTCACCTTAGCACTTCCACATAAACACTGATCTTGATGTTCTCACCATCCAACCAAACCACCGAGTTGGATCGAATGTATGGGTCTGTTGTGGTAGTACTGTAAGTCTGCAAGTCCTCGCATGTCTTCCCCCATCATTGACCTTTCAATCTGGACGGGAAACGGCAAGCACTGAGCACGCTGTTCAAGGTTACCTGACTCGCTTCCAGCCCATCCTCCTTCGATGGCTTGCACATCCAAACTTGAAAGGCTGCGTGTGTCTCGTCTGCTTACGGGCCGGCTTACAGGCCAAAGACAGGTGCCGCTTGAAATGCCACGAGCCACAGTTGCTATAGCTCCTGGTAGTTGTGGGCCCTCACAACTAGTATCGGACCCTCACTGTCACTGCTGTATCGGACCCTCACTGCTGTATCGGATCAAGCACTCCATGAAAACAACAGATCCCAAGGCACCGCAGCGTCCTTGACATGGCCTAGCAACGCCAAGGCAAAATGCCATTCCTCAAATGAGCAATGAAACAACAAGCCACTCGCAGGGAAGCTGGGTACATTTAAGCGGTTCCATTCTACAACCAAGACCCGCAAAATACGCGCGGATGTCAAACAGGTTGAAAGTAGATGCTTCCAGGAGGGCTAGAATACAACTATCAAAAAGTTGCACTTCTCCTTCACCTGAAGTCCAAAGTTGTGTTTGATGGCACCTTTGTTTGCTTTTCGGCCGAACGGATATTGCCAAACAAATATCCATGTCATGTTTCAGCAAGAATCGCACACATCTCCGGGCCCTGAAGGTGTATTATGACAAAGCTATTCTGTTTGGGAGATCTTCAAACATTATATATTGAGTGGATTCATCTCCCACAAAGATGGTGAAAAGAAAATACTCTCCTCTCATGCTCTCATGGCCCTACTCCCGAACTGCTGCTATAGCTCCTGCTTCTTCTCGCAAGCATTGATGGTTGCATTGAAAGAAATCACGTCAACGGCCTGTCTCTGAACCTGCGTGGCGACATGAAACGAACATAGAATGGATGGATTGCTGCTGTCAAATTCAAAGGATGAGGAAGGCAACCATTTGCCCTTGTCCTGTTGTCTTCTGTCCAAGGCTTAATGTGCTCATTCGGAAGAAACAATTTAGGCCATTCCAGCTTGAACTATTCCAGTCTTTGTTCCTAGTAGCTTCTTGTTCCTAGTAGTAGTCGCTTGTATTGGCCGATGTCCCACCTCACTCAACGCGAGCAAGGCCCAGTCCCAGTTTCTGTGTTCCAGCGAAGTGATCCATGTGTTCAAGGTGATCGATGTCCTGGGTCGGAGCAAACGGATCTGAATGGCCAAGTCCTTGGTCTTCAACAAGAAAGATGGTTCCATAGATTCCATAGGCTTCCTGTGGTGTTTTCACACGTGTTACAAGGAAATACAAGGAATAGGTTCCATGGTTCCAGACCAGCTGGCCATCTAGTCACCAGCTCATATGTATCTGACACACGTCGGGAGTCCTTTAAGTGCGATGAACTGTGCTTTCGGCTACCATCTTGTTTTTGAGGCCAAGCACGGCTGCACCCAGACTTCTCGCATTGACAACAGCCTCGGCTCTAGAAAAAGGACAGTTTGGCATGAAGCAAACTACAAGTAAACAAGAAGCTACTAGGGGCTCCTGGCATCGCTACTAGGAGCAAGGACGCTACTAGGGGCTCCTGGCCGTACTAGGAACAAGAAGCTAAGTACTGTATGGTGAAAGGACATCTGTCTCAAAATGTCCAACATGAAAGGTGTCGACCTACCAGCTCGTGAGTTGGCATGTCTTTAATCAGCCACAGGACGTCCTTCATCCACACAAATGTTTCATCCCAAAACTTGTACAGACTGGGTAAACTTATGTGGAGGAAGACTCAAGACGCTGGCAAACACCATGGGACGTGGTGAGATCACATACAATAGAAATAATGGCGAAACGCAGTCTGACCAGAAACAGAGAGCTGACAACAGGCCATTCTGTGCCGCAGGTGCTCATGCTGGAGCTGTAGGTGATGACCTTGTAACGATCACTCCATTGAATTCCATCAGAATATGCAAATCCCTTGGAACAATTCAATTGACAATTGATCCACAAGACTGCATGCCACATTGTGGAACTCTGGCTGAAGATCCTTTATGGTCATGCAGGGAATTCTGAGTCTAAACCAAAGCATCAACTACAGTGATGGTAGAGCCCGGTAGAGGAAGATGTTTGTTGAGGCCACAAGAAATTCTGTGAAGCGAGAGGGATGACCTTGGATGGCTCTTCAAAGATTCTCGTTTCTTCTCTCAGAAACATGTACGACGAGTTGCATTGGCTGCATCTCCAGCCTGGCTGGTTCAAGGTCACTGTTGAGGGGCAAACAACCCGCCACACAACCAAGACCGGCCATGCTGGCGAACGCTTTGTAGGTCTTTTGGTCGATTGTGTCCAGTGGTGCTTGTGGGTTGAGGAGCTTCCTTTGAGATCGCTCTTCCATGTTTGTGGAACATCATATTGAATTGTTCGAACACTTCCGAGCTGGAATGCACGGCTGGAACTACAATAAGCTCGGTTCAAGCCCAATAGGACGCATCAAGAGGCACATCTGTTCATGATTGCCTCTTCCAGTCGGAATACAGCTGTCAAGCCGACATCTCCAAGACATGACTGCATATACCTGGGAGGGACATGACGACATGAGCACCGGCGCCTCCGCGGCCAGCCACAAAGCCGCCGGCCATGAGGAGTTCTTCGTGGCCACGTTCAACAGGATGAGATTGGGCTCCATCTGCATGGCCTTGTTGGTCAGACAATGCAGAAGGGGTACACTAGGATGTCTGACTGCACCCAGAATGCTCATGGAGCAAATCCTGAAAGGTCTCTACGATTTTCGAGCAAAATGGGCGCAGAGTTGCTGCAGTATGAAATGGTTTACATTGGTGGTTGTTTTACATTCACTCTGCTGTTCCAACCCTTGCAGCTTGCATCCCAGCTTCTCTCTCTTCGTTCCGCTGGATAAGAGAGTGCACATTTGCATCTGTTGAGACGTGCCCAACTATGCTGCACTCCCATCCAACAAATATATACAGTATGTGTATATATATATATATATGACTCGCTGCATCTTTTTCATTCCATGGCCAGCATTGCTCTGA
>CAXAMN010024017.1:334151-346914 GCA_963970005.1 Durusdinium trenchii | reverse complement strand
GTACAATGCAATGTTGTCCAGCAATGCACAATGTTGTTCGACTGCCCTGTATTGCCCTGTTTAGCAATGAAACGGAAGCCTCCTGGTGTAGCCGCTTCACATCAAGTGCTTCCCAAAGTCATTGGCCAACCATGACAACTCTGTGTTTAAGAACACCTGGGCAAGCTTTTGCGTCAAACGTTGGGGGTAGGGCTCGGCAATTTTTGTCAGCCAGACACCTTCTTTTGTTTGGCCCATCAATGCAACATGGGGCCTACCACTATATGCACAAATGCCACGCTTCGACGATTTGCAATAATAATGTTGCAAGATTTCCAACTCAACATGCACTCCAAAAAACCTTGTAGGCTTCTTCCAGCTGGTGCCAAAGGCACAGAAGTGAACGACCACGGAGGAAGTGCCCCTCCGTTTCAACAAGCTCCTTACAGCCGGACAAAGCCATAGCCGCGATCTTTCGGGGTTTTCTAGTGTGAAGGGAATCCTCCAGAACAATGCCAATCTCAAGATGCGACATGTGAAATACATAAGGGCATTCCCAACTCGCACTTTCGTAGCATCAACTTCCCTCAAAAAGTCCAGGCCCAGGGGTTTCTCATCTGAACGCAACCTGGGAGGGCCGCCCGGCCTGTCCCGGGCACGAGAAAAGCTGTTGCAAGGCGTTCCAAGGTGTCCACCTCTTACGACCCCACTAGTTATCCAATGCACTATTCGCATCTGATTTGCTCTCACTGTGAGGTCGTAGTCAGCGCCATAGTCAATGTCCCACAACAGAACTGGCCAACCACAATGTCTGGCAACACTTCGACCCAACCTGCCACAGCCACTGAAGATCTCCAAAAACACGCAAGCCGTGAGCTTCACAAACGAGCTCAACGCCGGCAATGCAGATGCTTTTGAACTTGCTGAACTGCTTGGAGGCTTGCCTTTCTTGTGCTTGCCGACAATGCTCCGAACAACTGTTGCAGCCGGCCGCCCTTCTCGTAGTTTTTGACGGACTTCAAGGTCTGCCACCTTCCGCGGGCTTGAATGGCCGTCAACTCTCGAAGGCCATGCGCTGCCTCGTGTGAGGCTCCTCCGTGCCGGAGCCGATACAGATGGGGCTGCCCCAGCGGGTTCAGTCCCAACTCTTGCCACTGCTCCTGCATGAAGTTGTTCACATCCTCTGCACTGATTGTAAATGCTGGCTCGTCCAGGCTCTTCTTGTCCAACTGCAAGCGCTGTATCAATGCTGGGCCCAAAAACTTCTGGTATTCCAGGTCCAAACTCAGCATCTCGTCCCACTGGAGGGTTTTGGATGGAATCCCCTCTTCCATGGGGTGAAGCACCACTGCAAAATGCTTGAAGGCCTTGGGCTTGCTTTTCACTGGCCTGACTATGTCCCTGTTCCGCAGCAAGAAGGCCTCGTTCGGTCTTAGGTACAGCGCAAAGATCAACAACATCGCCAGGGCCACTTCGAAGAGACCTTGCTGACAAGCCGTGAGGGCCAAAAGACATGTGACCTCGTACGGAATCGGCATACGAGACCTTGGCGGGCACAGCCTTCTCCAACCCTTCATCGACTGCTGGGTCATTGGCAAGGACGCTAAACCTTTCAGGCCTGGCACTTGGTAGATGGCTGCAGCTGTAATATAATTGGCTCTGCTGAGGTCCTCCCCCTGTAAGTATAGGTGCTCCAAGTAGTCCGTCAAACGGCGGTCTAACAAAGGCAACGGTGTCCTGATCGTAACAGCCTTCCGGGTCCAGCGAACAAACTCCATCCAATGTGCATCGTACCTGTTGCGGGTCACGGTGCTCACTGAGGCTCTTCGCAGGGTGTTGTGAGGCTGTAATGCCTTCGCCGCTTGGCGCCTCTTGGCGCGCCTGTTTTGCTTCTCTGAGGCGCTGGCACCACTCAACTCGATGTCCCATGTCAGCGGTCTCTCTGCTGCGGCCTTTCCACCTGCCTCGACTGCCCCACCAAGCTTTCGTGGCGGCTGGTTCTTCTTCACAGGCGGTGTCTTTCTCTTTTTGTCTTTGTCCCAGGTGACTGGAACCCCCAGCTGCCGGTGGATCATCGGCAAAGTCTCTCACCGGCTCACTAGGTGTGAACTTCCCTCGACTTGGGCCGTCAGCAGCATTCCACTCACTGGGGATCCACCTACACCGAAAGAAAGTGCCAGACCCCAAACACAATGCTGCTGTCTGTTGCAAAACCCTTCTCAACTTGAAGCTATGGGCCCTACCCTTGTCAAAAGCAACTGCGGCTGTCATTGAGTCAGTCAACACAATGTACTTCTTTCCAAAACTGCCGACCGACCGCAAGGCGTGCCTGATTGCAAGCAATGTAGCCCGGGCTTCGTATACTGGCATGGAGTCCGGCCTGAGCCAACGATGGCCGGAAATAAAAAGTGTCCACTTCCGGTTCACCGCAGAGAATCCAGCCGTTCGGAATGTCCTGTCTATACCACCCTCATAGTCAACTTGTCTGGCTTGCAACAACAACTCATCCTCGGCCCGGACAAAATACCTTGGGTTGCTAGCCTGCTCATCTTTGAAACGCCAACGCTCACAGTGCCTACCTAAAGCTTGGGCTTCATCTGCTGAACAGCTGCTAGTGACCACTCCCATTCCCCAGTTGGATGCATCAACCAAATAAAGAGTGCTCTCCCAGGGTTTGGCCATGTCAACAAAGATGAGGGGTGCAATGCCATCCCATAGCCGCAACTCTCGCCTCACACTTTTCCACAGCGGCACCCGTTGCTGGTAATGCCTCTGGATGAAGGTGTACACCTCCCCCAATGCTGCAAGGCTCTCTTGCCGACATAGTGAGACAAAGGTGATGTGTCCCACAATGCGCTCCAGCTGCTGGCCCGTAGCCGAGCCTCGTCTTATCAGCTCTCGAACGCCCAGCCTCAATCTCCAAAGCCTCTTCAAGGTAGGGGACAAGACCGCATTGCTAGCTATTGACCAGCCCAGAACCGACATGTCTGATTCGTCAAACTCTATCTCATGAACTGTGAGTCCAACCTGCCGTAGTGCCCGCACCGCTTTCCAGAATCGCTGTTCGACCTGTTGTTTGTCAGTGCCAAACACATGCAAGTTGTCAACATACTGTATGTGAAAGAAGTTACCGGAAGGGGCCTTCTCACCATCTCGAAGCCGCTCTGCATCTGTCAGCCCCGCCCCTGTGCAGATCCTCTCACTGATCCTCTGGCACCACCACATTGCATGCGACCACCCCATGGGGATGACAGCCACCGTAGGATGGAGCCATTGATCTGCCTTCACCGCCTCCCCATGCACCTCCGAGATGCCCAAGTCTCCAGCCCTAATCCTCCTCAAACCCAAATAGGGCCTCAGCTGCCAAGGCATCTCCATGGTGTAAAAGGCGTTCTGCAAGTCTGCACTAGCGGTATACAGCTGCTGATTGGGCTGCAGCACTATTCTTGCCATCGCCTCCCCAGTCGCCAGCTTGATCGGCTTGGGGTCTGCAAAATGACAATCGCTTCGCCGGCAGTCCAAAATCATTCGCAGCTTTCCTCCTTTCTAAACCCATCAACAAGTTTCAACGAAATCAACCTTTTGACGAACTCTGCATACCTGTGGGGATCACGAAATTGAGGGTCCTCATAGCATTTCTCCACTCCACTGTCAAGCAGTCCTGCTCGGCCTCTGTTGCGCTCAATGTTTGAGTGTGTGAGAAATCCTCCACCTCTTGTCGACCGCCGGGGCCCCAAAGATGTGACAGCGGTATAGGATTCATCTCCGCCGTCGGCAATGAGACCAGGTCAGGGTTGAAGGATCCTAAGGGTGATGAGGTCAGCAAGTCCTCATAACCCTCGGCGACTCGAAGCTCCTCAAGGGCCTCTGAGCCCGAAGTGGCAGGCGGCTTGCCTACCCTTCGACGCGCATTCTTCACAAATTCCAACACCTGGCACTGTGCGGCATTGGGGACCATGCGTTCTGCCCCCCAACTGTGCTGTGGATGTTTGCCAGATGCTCCAAACAAAAGGTTCAGTGAGTCAATGCTGTGATTCACCTCCTCCTCAAAATGCCTCCTCTGTCCAATCCTCCTTCGACATTTCCTCGAAAAACGACCAGCAGGGATTTCTGAATTCGGCATAGGTGGCATGGGATAGATGTCTCTCTGGGTATGCCTTTCGTGCAATGGCCCGACTGGTGCCGCCCGACTCCCCGGGCCTAGGGAGCCACGCACCCCTGAGGTCAGGGGTTCTCCGTCCTTCCCTCCACCTTTCTTCCCCCGCCGGGCAGCCTCCCTCTCCTCCCGTGCCTTGCGGAGGTTCTTCGCCAAGCTGGCCTCCTTCTCCGTCTCGGTCTTGACGTGGGTCTGGGCATATCATGAGGGTGGAGTATTGGCGAGTCACACCCCCGAAGGTTGTTTGCTCTTCAAGGCTCAACCGCCCTCCCACCGCCTTGGCCTCGACCTCTTTGGCCTTCTCACTGTATGAGAACTCTATCGTTTGCAAACGCCTGAACTGTACCTCAATGCTCAACAAGTTGTAGGGGTCAACTTGGTCAATCAACAATGCTGTCCTCAATGACATGCTTGTCTGGAAGTGCTCCTGTATCCCCCAACTCGAGGCATCAGCACGGGTGACTTGCCGCAGGCGTTCGTGGTGGCCCTCAAAGCCGAAATTCTCTATGGCCAAATAGTTCACACACCATCTGGCCGTACGCGGACCAGTCAACTGCCACCTCATCGGGACCTCATGACTGCGGGCTGCAACCTCCTTCAAGGTGACCTCGGGCATGTCCATTGTATTCAACTCAAGCGGAAGGACCCTGTGATCACATCGGGCCGGACCTTGCAAAAACCTAAAGTAGTCAGCTCCGTCCACACACTCAATGAACACTGAATTCCCATCCGCAAAAACATGAACTGCTTTTGCACCCTTCGTCAAAGCCACCTGGCCAAATTTGCAACCAAATGAACTTTCTGCAAACAGCCACTTCAATGCACCCGAGGTATAGCCAGCCTTCTCATCAATGCTATCAACAACAACACCCGCGCCAGCAGCGGCCGGGGGTCCAGCTCCCGCAACAGGAGCAGGAGGGACAACCGCAATCCGACGTCTCTCAACCTCGGCAGCTCGACGGGCCTCATCACGCAGGGCAGCAAGATCGTTGGCCCCCCATGCAGGTAGGGGGTACACTTCTCCAGCCACTATTCCAGCGGGCAAGATGCCCATCGCAGGCCGTAGGCGGATGGTCCGGATGTCGTCATTGAGCAGGCCCAATTCCTCCAGATACACATCGCGATCTGGGGTCACAACAATGTATTGGTCGCCTTCGACATGCTCGGTGACCCATCGTTCGTGCCAGAGACGTGGGCCACCAACATTGTACTCAACCAATGCATACCTATTGGCCAAAGCCATGCCTCCTCAATCTCAATTCAGCCAACTGGCGGGCTGCCAAGTCACGCTTGTTCGACGGGGGGCTTGCAACCAATGCTGAATCCCCAACCGGAACTTGCTTTGCAACCAACAAACCCACAACAATCAAGGCCAACAAAAGAATGATCAGGCCCAATCCAAGCTGGCTCAACTCTGTAGATTCCCAACTGCCTGAAGCCCAGACCCTCGGTTGGATCTCCGGTTCTTTGGACCAATCCGAGGGGATTCCACTGGGTTCAGGCGAGGGTGCAGGTTGGCCCTCAGGAAGCACTTGAATACCTCGACCAAGGTGGGCCTCCAACTCCAACGCAACCGAGCGGATCTCTTCTCGCAGCTGGTGGTTCTCCCACACCTCAAAAGCCAGTATGGCCACTCCAACACAGTGGCCAATCACCAGCACATGGGCCGCGAGGAAACGGGGCCCACCCATGGGAGCTCTCGCTTGAGAGATTCGATCAACGATATTCGCTATTTCAAACTCGTGCCTCACAAATATATATATATATAATCTGGATGGATCTGCCCCTTATAGTGGCATGCCTTTCGGCATCACTGACCCTCTTTCTAAAAACTCTAGCCGACCGGAGCATGTCCACCCTGAGCGCGATCCAAGTCGCCGCGACCGACCCCAGGATCTGCACAGACAAGATCCAGCTGGAGCGGGCAATGGCACCCCAGAACACCTTGACATGTCGAGTGTCAAAGCAAGAGAGGCCGAGGCACGAGGGAGATTTTCCAGGTGGGCACCCAACCCGGCAATGGAGGTGTAAAGACAACTTGCTTGGTTGAGGGGGGCATTTGGGAAATCGGCGTTAGTGCAACCGGATTTCGTTGGTTGAGAGTACTCTATTGTTTGAAAGTTTGTTGGATTGAGGTGAGGAGTGGACTCTGTTCTGAGAAGCTCAGCTAGAAGACAGGGTGATGGAAAGAGAGAATCAGCTAGTGAGAGAAAGGGAGAGAAGATGTTCAAGTAAAAAGTTCTCTTATGAAGCAGCGGGGTTGGGGAACGGAAAGCAAAAACACAAACGACTGTGAGTGTGACTTGGAAAAGAAGACTGCTAGTTGCAAACCGACTGTGAAGACATTGTTTGCACAAAGATCATGCTGTAAAGCCATCAAGATCCTGGTATCGCTTTGCTCCCACACTTTGGGTGTCCCACCACATCTTGCCGAAGGCCACGTCTCTTCGTCTCCCGGCAGAGTTGTAAAGCCCAAGGCCACTGGCAGCTGGCAGCAACCTGAGGGTTGAATTGTAATCCTTTAAAACTATGTGTGTGTGTATATATATATATACTGCTATAGCCTACAGGCTGTATCTGATATGTTCACTTATACTGATACTTGCACATGAAGGTGGCCACTCCGCAGGTCTGAAGCACTTGGATTTGGATAGAGGTATCTTCGCCGGGCACACCTTCCCACTCACAGTCCCCTACACCTGGGCCATTGGACCTTCAAAATCAAGTCCACGCTGTCACATCGCCATGCCGACACTCCTAATCCCCGAAAGCCCGAAAAAAAGAGTACAAGAAGAGAAGCACAAAAAGAAGGAACCGGACCTTCAGACATCGGAGTCCCTGGTCCTCCCTATGACCTCTTGTTACTACTAGTAAGGCACTTGTTTCTAATAGCTTCTTGTTACTAGAAGTAAGGCACTTGTTACTAGTAGCGATGCCAGGAGCCCCTAGTAGCTTCTTGTTACTACTAGTACGTCATTCCCTGAAACATCGAAGGCCCAATCAAAGGATGTTCGGAGGAAGTGCCACCTCTCTCAGACCGGTGGCACCTTCGTAAAGTCCACCAGGTCAGCGCGCGCAGCGCGCAGACCTCGGCTCCACCGGAGTCCGGGGTCACCAGAGGTCCACCGGCGCTCCAAAAGGGCGGAAATTGGTAAGACAACCTGCGTCTTGTTCACATGAAAGCTCCACTGTCCATTGCCTTTCATGTTCAATCTACCTGCTCTACCTACAACCAAGTGTGTAGACCATGGCAGCAATGGCAACTGCAGCTAAAGATTGTTTGGGTCGGCTACTTGGGGCTCTTTTTGCCGTCTTTGGCATCTAATCCAGCAAAGTGTCTGAGATCTTCCAAGGCTGCTTGCCACATTGCAAGCTAAGCCCTCCATTGCTTAGCTTCAGCGCATTTTCTGAACAAAATGGATGAGTGGATTAACACCGCCTTCCACATTGTCCTGGGGGCCAAAAAGGAGGCTGCAAGAGCATGCAGGCCCAAATTGAACCTCCCAGATGCGTATGTATTCCAAACCAGACACCCAAAGCCCAGCATCCACGGTACATCCACGACTCGCGCCCCGGAAAGACGCCCGTGCAGGTGGCCCTGTTTTGGGCGCAGCGATCTGCCGCATACTGCGGGCAGGCGCAGTCTGCCTCACGATGGGCGGCAGTGGTGCTTGTTTTGAGCCCAGCGGCTCGCATTGGTGTTTCTCCCGTCCAGCAAATCGTTTCTGGAATATCACAAGTCACAATTCCAAAGCTGGCAGCTCGCGAAATTTGAAAGCATGCAAACATGCAACATCATAAACCAAATTGCGGAAGCTTCTGTTTCGGTTCCTGGCCAAGACTTTATGATACGTTCTGGATGTTGCTTGTCCGCAAAAAAAAGCTTCAGCATCGCGGGTCTTCAGGGGGAGTTCTGCATAGCAGGAGACGTTCATGCCAAGAGTTGGTTCATCACCGAACTTAGCTTTGAATTGTTTCCCATTCCTGGTGTTCCGCCACTGGCCTGAACGTTCGTAGTGTGCGGGTCCTCAAATGGCCCCAACAGTCGTGAACGCCCTGCTGAATGGCCTTGCCTAAGCGCTCAGCCAATAAGCTGGTGTGAATCTATTTGTCCTTCATGTGAATGCAAATACTGTAAATTTTACGTAAATGGATATGATATAAATGGTCACGCTTAGCAGAAAAGCGGTTGGATGAGCACTATTCGCAGGTACAAGTTCATGCACAATTTATCTCGCGTTGACACGTGCTCCTTAAGGACAAAAAGACCTTATGACATGAACCCTGTCTCTAAACAAATTCTCAGGCAAATGGTCAGCTTGACTTTTTTCCCACACCTCCAGGCCCAGGCCCTCAGCAGAGGCGCAATAAGTCACAAGATCACCTTGAAGGTGGAGCTCCTGCGTTCGTTTGGGAAAGGCCCCAACACATGTGCACGGGAAAGGCCCCAACCCGGTTTCATCTCTTGACTCCCGATCTTTCGGGGGTCTGCCAGGTTCTGCAAAACCTTGCCTACTGGCTGCCTGTGTGGCTGAAGTTGGTTCCTGGGAAGCTGCGTCTCCTCCAAGCAGGTCAAGAACTTTTGCGCGCCTCCCTCCAGCGCCATAGCACAGTTGTACACTTCCAGGCTTGGCTGCAACTGTTGCACCTCTTTCCGATCGGCTTCTTTCGGCTTGGGATCTTCGAATGCAAGCTTAAAATGTCAGTCTTCAGGCAAAGCGAGCAGAACTGATGTGGTTCCCCAAATCCAGAAGTAGGGATATCGATGCGGTTCAAGAAATTTGGATGCGTGTAGCATCAGAAAAAGTGTTCAGAAGTACCCTGTGTTCATCAAGCTAGTCATGCACAAAAGCCGGCTACTGCCGTCTGGTCATGAGAACACAGCACCCTGCAAGCATGACATGCCCAGGCACTTGACATGCAGCAAGGCAGTGTAGAGCTAGGAACCAAGGAGGCCCAGCAGCAATCGCGGAGCTGTATGTGATCACGTTGGCCTCCGAGCTTTCTTGAAGTCCTTGGGGAGAGCCCTTCTGGGTCTGTGCCATGTTGTAAAGTGCAGAGAATTAGGAGGCAACATGTTTGGTTCCAGCTCTCTCACTTGTGGAAACTGCTCGCTTCTCACACCGCTAAAGGAGAAGAAGCCAGCAACTCAAAAGCAACAGAATCTTGGCCTAATTCCAGAAGCTGTCCATTTTGGAGCTCTTCACCTTTAAGGACCTTGGGCCCCTCTTCAGCACTTCTCAGTTCTTCCCACACAATTGACCACCTACCTCCTTCCTACCCCGACTTCCTACCTCCTTCCTTCAACAGGAGCGGAGAAGTAAATTCTTTGGTCGACTCCGGGCATCCGTGGAGCAGTGTGCAAGTGCTCTGCCAGGCCCGGTGCCTGGCACCACTGCGGATGGCCGCGTTGGAAGGCACCAGGAGCGACCCCTGGACATGAGGTGCCCTGGAACCGAACAGGAACCGAACAGCGGTTTATGTTCTAAGCAAATGGCCCAATGGCTTTCTGGGGGTCACAAAGGGTTGGGTGCAGGACTGGAAGTTCTTCCTTCAGGTCCTTCAGGTATAGTTCACTGCATTCTGGGTGAGTCGTAGTGGTATAGGTTGTAGGGCTTCAACATGCAAAAATAACTGGGAGATAGACGTCGATCCTACTTTGCGCCTTCCAAAAAGGACTTCGCAAAAAGAGATTGTTACAAGTACATGAGTTGCTTTGGGGTATGTCATGTTGCTTTGTTTACAATTGGTTACATGTCTTTGATACATTCTTCTTGCAATGATCCTCTCATGTTCTTCGCACCTCGAGGGAACTCAGCTGCCCCAAGGCCTGCATGGCTTGGTGCCATTGACCACCTGGACGACGTGTTTCTTCGCGCCCAAGGTCGACCCGCCCCGGCAGAGTTGGTTTGGTGTCTCAAGCGGCAATTTTGTTGCCCATCCCTGTGAACAAGGGATAGCACTGCAAGGCAGTCCTCTCGTTCCCCCAGGAGGACTTTGGATGTATCCTATCATGTCCTATCTTAAAAATGCCGTGACATGTCATGGTGTCCTTTCACAGATTCAATCTCAAGATTCACATGGCGCCTTTCTCGCAGGCACTGATGGCTGCACTAAACGTCACGATGGTGGCACGGATCTGACGCATGTGCAGCTCCTCGCGGTTTCGATGCCCGAGATGGGGTCTCTTCTGCCTTCCATTCTCCTACATCTGCTTGTCAAAGGGGCGAGGATTTGATCCTTGCAAATCTGCAGCCCTGGTTGAAGCCTTTGTGTAGCTGGAGGCTCAGGCCGCAAGAACCTTCTGACTTTGGACAAGTTGCCTCAAGGAAAGCCCAAGCCATTTGCCAACGCCCAGCTTTTTCACAGGCACTGATGACGGAATTGCACGTAATGACCTCACCAGTACCAGAAACATGGCAGAGATTGGCAGACTCTATATGATGGGACGGGATGATCTGCTTCGTCTGGCGATAGCCCCGTGAATTTTGCCATCTTGTCACAACATGGATATGCCAGCAAGGCTTGCAAAGATGAGGGACCCCGAACCAAAAAGGTCTTCCTCTAGAGCCTCTAATTACATGTTCTCTGTCTCAGTAGTCATTGTCTTTGTTGAGACATGCCCAAAAGGATTTCCTTCACATCCAAAGCACCGTTTCCTGGACTGCATGTTCCCGAAGAAGCGCTAAGAGCCGCATGGCCCGCTCCCATTGACTGGACTTTTCACAGGCACTCATGGCGGCGCTGAAGCTGATGACATCGGCCTTGTTCCACAGAACAGAATCGACGGCACAACGAAAGTCCTGCTGAACGCGCGTCCTTTTCGCCAAGTTTGCTTTGATCATTGCTCATATGCAAATCCATGGGACAATACCTTGGCATTGTAACATCCCAAGCACGACAACCTCCGTCTTCCGTCGCCTGCAACTGCGAAAGAACCTCTTCCAGCAGGCTGAGCGCAGCGATCCAAGCAGCCCCTGTTTCACAAGCACTGATAGCAGCGCAAGCGGTTACAAGGTTGCCTGGCCGCAGTTTCAAGCCGCAGAAGCGCCGAAGCATGGCGCTTGTGCAAAAGGGCTGTGATGGAAAAGCATTTGGGATAATTGGGTATGGCTCCCAGATATGAGGCCGAAGGGAAGAAGCCATGCAGACTTTTCTATCTGAGACTCTGGAAGAGCTTATCATGGCTGTTCAACGTTTTCATGTCAGTTTGTTGGACCTTGTATTCGGCTCAAGTGGAGATCCTCAAGGAGCTCCAGGGCCATTTCCCATTTCTGGCCCTTCTCATAGGCAGAGAGTGCAGCACCATAGCTGACCACATTCCTGGTGAAGAAACCGGGATCGGAGTTTGAAGAATGGATACAGTACTGTGTCAGAAATCGGTTCTTAAGTTAGAACAGTGTCTGGGTATACGATTCTTGTCCAAATGGCCGGCAAACCTTTTGGCAACGATGTTTTGTTTCTTGATGGTCGTACCTAGTAGCTCTGCCATCCAACGTCCTCTCTAGGTGCCAGCTGCACAAATTCTCGAAGACATCGAGCGCCGCTTCCTTAGTGCAGATTTGACTAGCCCAAATTGACAAAAAAATTGCTTCCCTCTACTGGGAAGTTGCTAACCATTCTAGTCTAGGAGTCTGGGAGGGTACAAAGCAATTTTATCATTTGGGGGCTTCAATCTTCTGATCATGCTCCGAAAGGCACAATTTGTTTTCACTGTCAGGTTGTTTCGTGGATGAGTGGCGAACAAACAGCCTGGCGCCTGGTGGTGTGGTGCGGTTTAGCTCTGTTGCACTTCCTGTTACATAACAAAGCAACTGCAATTGCATACGATGGAGCTGGGGACGTAAGTATTCATAATTCATCTTGAAAGAGCAATCCCTTTCTGGGTCCATTTTGCCCTAGCACGAGCACAAAGACCCAGCCTTCTTTGTGGACCGAAGGTCGGTTGGCAATCTACCAATGTGCACAGAGTGGAAACAAGACACAGTGCTTTGTACCTAGCAATTGCTTGATGCACTGTTCCAAAGACGCAAATAAACGGCTGCAAATCCAATTTCTGGCAAGCCTCGGGCTTGCACTTCTTACGGTGGCAGTAACAGTATGTGTCTTGCTCCAAAAAACAGGACGGGAAACAAAAGGAATTTGAGCGCCTCGCCATGGAAGACCCACTGGCTGTGGAACTCTCCCATCCACCTGCGACCAAAGCTCCCATTGGCTGCAGCTCACGTAGGCCGAGATCTGCACGTTCCGGATGACCACATTCAGCTCCAAAGACTTTCGGGGCATCTGCTCCAGCAGCAACAAGGCCTCTGAGCTGTGTAGAAGGAGTTGGACATGCTGTTGAGTTTTGGAAACTATATATTTGATCGGGGCATCGTTACTAGTGACAAAGGCATCGCTACTAGTAACAGGGACATTGCTACTAGTAACACGGGCATCGCTACTACTGGTAACAAGGACATCGCTACTAGTAGTAACAAGTTGACAAGGGC
Source organism: Durusdinium trenchii (assembly GCA_963970005.1). Taxonomy (NCBI): domain Eukaryota; class Dinophyceae; order Suessiales; family Symbiodiniaceae; genus Durusdinium; species Durusdinium trenchii. The sequence continues at coordinate 334,287 of CAXAMN010024017.1, read as the reverse complement.
ATTGCTACTACTGGTAACAAGGGCATCGCTACTAGTGGTACAAAGTTGACATGGTCATCGCTACTACTAGTAACAAGGCCATCGCTGCTAGTAACAAGGGCATCGCTACTAGTAACAAGGGCATCGCTACTAGTAG
>CAXAMN010024017.1:186988-333755 GCA_963970005.1 Durusdinium trenchii | reverse complement strand
TAGTAACAAGGGCATCGCTACTAGTAGTAACAAGTTGACATGGGCATCGCTACTACTAGCAACAAGGGCATCGCTACTAGCAACAAGGGCATCCCTACTAGTAACAAGGACATCGCTACTAGTAGTAACAAGTTGACATGGGCATTGCTACTACTAGTAACAAGGGCATCGCTACTAGCAACAAGGGCATCGCTACTAGCAACAAGGGCATCGCTACTAGTTACAAGGGCATCGCTACTAGTAATAACAAGTTGACATGGGCATCGCTACTACTAGCACGAAGGGCATCGCTACTAGCAACAAGGGCATCGCTACTAGCAACAAGGGCATCGCTACTAGTTACAAGGGCATCGCTACTAGTAATAACAAGTTGACATGGGCATCGCTACTACTAGCTCGAAGGGCATCGCTACTAGCAACAAGGGCATCGCTACTAGTTACAAGGGCATCGCTACTAGTATATAACAAGAAAGTGCTAAGTGCTTTTTCGCTGCACGTGTGATTCTTCGGAAAATTCACATTAGGCTGTGCCAAAGTCAAAAGTCTTCAAAGTCAAAAAACAGTCTTTCTGCATTCGATCAAGATGTCCCATGACCCCCAAAACCTTATGAAAAGATCAGGGTCTTGGGAGTTGAACCTCAAGGACCTCAAAGTAGATTGGTCTAAAAACCATTGAGCAAGCTTTTTCTTTCTGGGCACCGAACGTCTTCGGAAGATTCTGAGACTCATGTTTCACCCTTCGACCATTCCCACCTCGAAATGACACAGGCATACCGCACTTCCCATCGAGTAGCATCGAGTGCGAAACATTGGACCTTTGAGATGAATGGCCTCCAACGAAATAGGAATGGGTAAGGGATCAAAATAAAAATAAAAATAGAATCAAAAAAAAATATTCAACGGGGATCAATAAAAAAATAAAAAGGTAATCAAAAAAAAAAATCTAGCCCACTGAGGATGGTTGGGGTAGTAGAGGAGAGTGTACCTCCCCAGGAGCTCCCTCCTAGTAGGGAGCTATTTCCACTGGTGAACCATTTTTCGAGTAGGGCTACTCAATGACTGGACGGCAACCTTATCGTTGGGTACCTACTTTCTTCCCAGGGAGCTGCCTCTAGTAGAAAGCAATCAAGCCTCTATTTGCGCAAGCAGGGGACCAGGAGATCGACAGACGAGCGCCGTAGGAGAGCAAAAGACCAGCGGACCAGGAGACAGAAGGACTAGGATACCAGGGGACCAGCGGACCACAGGACCAGAGGACCAGGAGACCGGAGGACTAGGGGACCAGTGGACTAAAGGACCAAGGGACCAGGGGACCAAAGGACCAGTGGACCAGAGGACCAAGGGACCAAAGGACCAAGGGACCACATTACCAGAGGACCCGCAGACCACAAGGCCAGGAGAGCAGCAGAAGAGGCCTATCAAGGAATATTTTGTTTTGGGTTCGCTTTTTATTTTTTTTTGATCCTGTTTTTATTTTATGTTTTTTGATGCTCTTTTTATTTTTTTTTGATACCTATGCCAATAGGAATGGTCTCCATCGTTCCCACCTGGAACGATGCTTTTGGATGATTGTGGGGCCAAAAGCTTGGGTTTTTGTGGCCCATCCAGATCCATCAAATGTTGAAATTGGATCCTCACCAGTGAAGGCCATTTTGTACATGCGCCACTAGCCTGCCGCCATCGTCCTGCACCGTCACAAGCGCTCATCACCGCCGCGAAGGTGATGACATTGCCTTGTGCAGGTGAAGCACGGCAGACATCGCGGTCTTTACGTTTGTCTTTCAGAAGGTCACCAAATCACCGATCACCCCGATGACCAACCACCTGCAAAATTAGAGTTTCAGGTTCCCTACCGAACCACGTTGAAAAAAGGGATATGAATCTCAAACACCCCTGACCTTGGAGCTGCCTGCACCTAGCCTGCACACATGTAGTAGGCTCTCTCAGGGTGTTGCCAAAAAGTGCCCAGAATTGGCAGTCTATTTCCACAATGCTGGACATGACATGCTACCCCTACGCTGGGCCAGGCTGCTTTGGATCTTCCTTAGCTCCATCTGATCGAGGAGAAGCCTGAGATGCTTCTTTCAGAGGTCGTTCCGTGCCGAAAAAGCCTTCGCACCTCATAAAGTTCATTCCAAACAAGAGACGCTGCAGTTTGCCATTTCTCTCCTTTCTCACATGCACTGATCAGGGCGCTATAAGTAATGACATTCCTCAGATCTGGGGACCAGCGGAGCTGGCTGGCCATCTGCTCCCAAGAACAGTGGAAGAAAAGCCACAGTTGGAGAACAGTGGAAGAACAAAAACTGTCCTGGTCTGTTGAGATCAAGTCAAGATTGTGTGATGTGTTCTCAGCCGTTCAGTAGTGCTCCTCGAACGATCATTTGTGGTTTATTATAGTTTCCGCCAGATCATAAAGCTTACTGTGTGCACAGGTCCGCTTGGTAAGTACTCAGCACAAAATAGCCCATGGCCAATCTCCCTCCACCGCGTGTTTCATTCAAAGGGCGCCTCCAGCTGCACTTGATCTATCTGCGCAAAGAGCGCCAGCGCTTTCGTCCACCAACGGCTCTTCTCACAGCCCGTGATGGCCGCATTGAACGCGCTCACTTTCACCTCCACCTGGGCAATCGGACCCTCAAGTCCACGGTGTCACGATCGACCATGCGAGTATTGGCATTCTGATTCTGTGATTCTGCGCCTGCCTTTTTAGATATCTTTCAAGCTGGGAACTATGGTTGAAACTCTCTGCCACTTGTGGAACAGATCCTGCAGCGGGCAGCCGCGAAAGACCACGGCGCCACGTCTGCAGATCCGGATTGAAGTGGCTAGAAGGACTTTATCTCCGAGATAGACTGCAGCGCCGGACTAACAAAGCATTTGGCAAAGGCCGAAAACTGTGGAACCTCTCTTTTGGTAAAAGCAACAATTGCTAAGATTCGTTCCAAGGGGTATCGGATCTCGGTCGCCGAATGCGTCGTGCCTACTTGCGAGCAGTCCGAGTTCGGGTTTGTTGCTCCTGCTTTTTAGCAGTGGCAGCTCTTTTTCGAGCGCGCCGCTGTTTTGCAGGTCTTTTTGACTTTCCTGCATCAGTAGAGCCCCAGTTGTAAGGGCAATTACCACAAATTGGTGACTGAGGCGGTGCACATAGCACTTTATAGCCTGGGGATCCAGCAGCACAAGGCAAACCGAAGTACTTCGCATAATGCTGTCCCACACACCAGTCAGGGATCTCACTCACATTGCGCACACCAGTGATACAAACGTACAGAGGGCGAGGGTAGACTTGTATACCGTTGCAAATGTTTCCCATGCCTGTGCACAAACCAGGTTTGGTATTGTCATCCGGGCCACCCCACCAATACGGGAAAACTGTGCTGCCTGTCACACCACAGCGCGCCCTGCGTCCGGTGGTGCACTCAGGGCCAAAGTGCTCTGGGTCCACTTGTGCCAGAGAGCTGCTGTAAGTGAGATCTTGGCAAACCGGCCACGGAGTCTTGTCGGAACAGGACTGAGGACAGGTGCCACCACAAGAGGGCATCCACACCCCTGGTGCCGTCGGAGAGCCCTTGGGCCCACAAAGTACCTTGAAGCCAGAAGTACAGGCAGGCCCAAACTCTGGGTTGAAGAAATCCATGCCATTTGGAAGTTTGTGGGCCAAATGGATATTGGGCGCCAAATCCATGCAAACAGGCCAGTTGCCGGAGCAACTTTGCTCGCAGCCTGCCTCGCAATGACCAGATGAATCCGGATTTCCTCTCCAAATTGAGTAGATCATCTGGCTGGTTGGCCCACACAGGACTTTTTCACCAGAGGAACAATCTATTCCAAAGTCGGACCAATAATTGCCTTGAACAGGACAGGAGTACAAATGTCAAGGTCTTGAAAAGAAAAAGTGCAGTCGTCATATGATGCCCCGCAGAACGGAGCTGTTCCAATCCATCCGGAGCAATCGCCGCCGTCGGAATGCTCTTGTCCTGGAGCGGATGTGGACGTGACGTGGAAGACTGATCAAGCTGTCAGAATTATAATATATATATATTAAGAATAGTTTGGTGCTCAAAATGTTTGGTGTCAAACTATAAACAACTGCCAACTGAAAGCAAAAAGAAACAGAACATCCCAGAGCTATGAAATGGGCCACAAATCAAGATCGACGAAATAGATATTGTCCTTTGTGCTGCAGTGCCGCAAAGTCGTCTTGTTCGCAAGTTTCATTGTCAAAGCTGTTGTCGGCAACAACGCAAACAGCCAAGGCCATCAAAATAAAGCAAAAACATCATGGCGCCGCGCTGCTAAAACCTGGCACCCTTCTTCAGAAACGGCGTTTTGAGTTGTGGCTATTGCAGCTGGGACCCTAACAACAAAAAGTGTTGGTTGTGTGCCTTGACAGAGCTGAAAATGTTGCTGCTGGAACCCAAACAGAATTGCAAACTTGCAGCTGCAAACAAATTTGAGCAGTGGTTTGGTTTGAAATGGTGGGATGAGTACCTTGAAAAATCTGATGATCGCACAAAAAAGGGGCAAGAGAGAAGCAAACAAAGGACAAAGTGGACCCTTTTAAGGCGCATCAATCTATATACATATATACAAAACCATGACATGTGTTCCACATGTTCCAGCACTACCGATTTGTGTGCTAGAATTGTTTGTTGCATCTCAGTCGCATGCATCTCCAGCAATTCGCCCAGCAGGCCCAAAGCACGGTGCCATTGCAAGCCCTTGCCACAGGCGCTGATGGCAACACCATAGGCAAGGCTGTCGACCTTCAGTTCTGACCCAAGCCAAAGGAAGGGGTTGAGTTCAGTGAGCAACCAAGCATCACAATGATCATCTTACTCACTGCGTTGGCTTGGCAAAGCCCGTGATACTTTGCAGATTGCTAGGTGACATGTATGTCGACAACATAGACCCCAAGTAGCAAAAAGCATTTGTGGGCGGCGCCCTGCAGCGTCGCTAGCGCTTAGGCTCCAAGACGCGCACTGCCGTAAACATGTAAACAGCAGCACCCCACAGCGGCACCAGCGCCCAGCCTCCAAGCGGCCATACACATCCGACAGCGACATTCTGCAGCGCACCAGCGCCCAAGCTCAAAAACGTACATGGCCATAGACATGTCTCGCCGATCTCGCAGCAGCACCCTGGAGCGCACCCTGCAGCGGCACCAGGCTCCAAAGTGCACACGGCCATACACATCTGGCAGCGGAACCAGCACTGAGCCTCCAAAGGGCACCTCTTCCTACACTTGAAGTAAGAACCACAATAGCTCTCACTATCTGGGAAGAAGAATTGGGAAAGCAACAACCGAATAAGCTGTCCTGGAAGTGGGCCTATAAGTACAACTTGAAAGTGCAATTGCCGCAATAATAAGTGGTCAGCAGCGAATGAACTCCTTGGAGACACTAACCCAGCGATCCACCACTGTAGCAAACAAGAAATTTTACCCGCAGATAGCGCAAGCTATTTGTGGGCAGCAGCAGCACCCTGCATCGGCACCAGCACCCAGGCTCCAGTGCCATAGACTTAGACGGTTGGCAGCAACACTGCAGCACCTGCACCCAAGCTCCAAAGCTTAAGCACCTCTTCCTATAATCGAAGTAAGAACCCAATAGCTCTCGCCCATTAGAAGGTCTCTTTACAAGAAAGCGTCAAGCTAGATTTGTACAAGCATCGTCACCTCCAGTTCTTCTTTTAGACCTCCAGTTCTCTATTGCAATGTTGCATCTGGAGGGGTATCCTGGTCCATTGCAGGAATCCAAACAGTATTGTCCAAGGCAGCCCGCATCTAAGGTGTTGACAATGTTGGGAAGGAAAGAGCATCACAACAATCAGAATCACTGAGTTGCGGGGGGGTTGGTGATGCGTTCCACTGAGGATGATTGCCACACTCGCAGGACCCAAGGCCCCAGTCCCCACCTGTATCTCCTTCTGCTGGAGATCTTCCAGCAGCAGAAGTGCCTGCTAGGGTCTCAAACGACAGTCATGCCCGGGCTCCGCCTTTATCAGCCAGCTGTTGCTTTTGATTCCTGCTCTTGCTACCCAAAGTTTTGTTTGATCTATGCAAGTTTCAAGTAGTCTTCGTCCAGCTCATAAACATCAAAGACCTCTTACTCTGATCTGGTTCAGTTAAAATCTATTGCATTTGCTGAGATCCCAAATCACTTGCTCCTTATCTGACAATGCGGATGACAGTGAGACCAGCCCTGGACCAGCCCTCACAAAGCCTGTGGCCAGCGCTCGGCGCGCTCACAAGCATTGAGCACTGCACCGAAGGTGACAATGGTGGGCTGCAGTTCTTGAGCAGGAAGATCTGCCAAAAGCGACCTCAAATCACACAAAGCTTCCTCCGTGGGAGGTGCCCATACGCTCCCTCACCGTTTTCAGGCTCGCGATCCTCAACCGCAAGGACTCAGTATGCCATGTGCGGGAGAACGCGATCTCGAATCGAATCGTGGACCATCCGAGACATTTGCATCAAGTCGCAGGGCTTGCTGCCATTGGCTCTTCTTTCCATGAGCATCGATCTGAGAGGTTGCTGTCTTGATGCCATGTCCTCGCTGGGTTTCTTCAGTGGAAGGACGAAAGGATCAAGAAAACCACGTAACCACGCGAGCAAAGGAATAGGGGACCCGATAAGTTTCCAGCATCTTGTTTTGATGTTTGGCTTCTTTCAGTGCAACTCTGACATTCCTTCAAAGAAGCTAGTGCCCAGGTGAAGAATGGTTGCAACCTTTCCAATCATTTCAGGTGAGCAACCGCTTCGAAATCAAAGTCAGTGAAAAAGGTCTGCTGAGGTACTGACCCATCCCTCAATCAGCAATAGAAGTAACAAGCTTTTCAAGCGGCCCCTCCTGCCACCGCCTTGGCAGTGGCTGCCATGGCCAGCGGCTGCCATGCCGTAAGAAAGCATCATAGAGAACATAAGTAAATGGGATCAATGGGTTCGCAACAGTCATGTCATCTCCAGCATGCTGGTTTCAATCCTTTTTCACCAGCCTGTTTCTTTTGCCTAAAGCCACCCAGCTGCATTGAATAGACAATCCGAACTGAACAGCTCGCCGCTGAGTGAGATGAATTTCTGAACATGCCCAAAAGAGTCATTGTACAATCTGGCCTCTGCACTAAGCACTTGTATCAACTTGCCAGGTGCCACTCAAAATTTTGTGGCATCATGTTGGTGATTGGTGTCATCGTACAAGATTCTACAACGGTCAACCGTTCACTTGCGACGACACGTTTCACTTGCAACGACACTAGATCACTTGCGACGACAACAGACGGAATGATTGGCCCATGCCCACATCATCACATCTGACATCTGTGCACAACTGACACAGACAGTTCTCTATGATCTAAGGATTTGCGATCTAAAGCCTGGTGTACGCACAAAGCATCACCAGCATCATGGGCGTGGTGGGGTGGGGTGTGCTACGAGAAAATCAGCGGCACAAGCGACGCGAAAATCGACGTCATAAGCGAACGCCTCAGTGTCTACAACCCTCTAGGACTTATCTGGTCTTGAGGCCCAAAAGCACTGTAAGTGAAAAAGCTCAAGATCTAATCAACAAGAGCTGAGCAAGCTGTGTCTCCTGTGTCTCCTAGTTTAGAAGTGTTTTTCAGTGGCTCACTTGTCAGCTCCACTTTCTCTCATCTGTCTGGTGCGGCGAAGTCCTGCCGTTTGCAGCTTCACCAGCGCATCAGGCGCATCTGCAGCATCCATATACTGCTCCATAGCATTCACGGCCTCAGGGGCGATGGGAAACCGAGCTCCTGGCCTTACTAGGAACAAGAAGCTACTAGGGGCTCCTGGCCGTACTACTAGGAGCAAGGACGCTACTAGGGGCTCCTGGCATCGCTACTAGGAGCAATCAACTCTGAGCTTCAGGACACAGCTGTAGGTGATTGCTGTTGCTGGCAGGCCAGCCTCTTCAAGCTCCTGGCGCGTTCTTGGGAGGCCTCACCGGTGAAATCACTAAACCTCTCCTCACTGCAGGGGCACACACATGTGTCATGATGAGGCATGGATAATTGCCCCCCTGGCAATGATTGGACCACAACAAAGCGTGGCTGATGGGTTTGCTAGACAACAATTTATAGAACACAGCAATTGGAGATTTCCACACGGCTACGTTTTCAGAGTTGCTAAAACAAGTACGCAGCACGATCCAAAAGAGCTATCATGGCATGGCCCCAGACTCACCGTGTCGTACTACTGCCAATGGGTACGGCGTCCTGGAAGAGATACAAAACGTGATGCCATAGACTCATAGCTTCACACCTGCAGTGGCTGACTGTGGTTTCATCAATCAAGCAAAAAACGTGAATCAATGAATGAAAAATGATCGAGCACATCCTATTTGGAAGACAGTGACACTGCGCAGTCATATGCCATCATTTTGGATTGGCATGAGAAGTTTAAATGTCAGATCATCTCATCTGTTTCAGGCACGGACTGTGGATTGCTCGTGGGGATCAAACACAGGTATCTCCAGTTGTCAGAACTGTAGGCCCCAGCGATTGGCTGACAAACTCCGCCAACTCAAGAGGCCCTCTGTTGCAACCCGTTTAGCAGCACTACACCGTTCTGATGGATCCATTTCATTCACAATAATTAAGTGTCAATAAGTGTTAGTATGTTGTTGTGGGCCATCACCAAAACTGGCTCCAGGCACGCACTCATAGCAGCATTGTAGGCAATGATATTGCTCTTCAACTCCATGTCTTGTAGCTCTCGGAGCAGGGCCATGGCAGGCCTTGGTCGCCGCAAACCCAGTGGATTCACGACAACTTGGAACATGCAAACGCCATGCAAACAACTAGCTTCAAAACCTCACGCAAAGTCTGGAAACACCCTGTGGTAGACACTCTGAGGCAATGGCTGCCATTGCTGAGCTTTCTCACAAACGCTGATGCAAGCGCTGTAGGTTATCACGCTGCCTTCACCGTCGCACATGACAAAGTGACACAGGGATCCCCTAGATATAGATTGATGGGTTTTGCCTACTTAGAGCAAGTGTTATCCGCTATGCCCTCAAGGGGAGAGAAACAGGAGTGTGCAGTATGCTGATTGCGTTCAATATAGATATAATGCCACAGCTTCATCTTTAGAACAAGAATATATCCATGCCCTCACCTTGCAGCTTCTTGCTCTTCAACTCAGACAGGGAAGCTGTGATGAGGCGCCAAAGGCCAAGCTGTTCCTTGCAACCAAACACAATAACGGATCATCTAGCAGAATCTAGCCTGGGGTTGACCCTCCGTTCTTGGATCACTGTCTGCCTGCATCCCGAAACTATAACAAATGGGATTGCTCGCCGTCATCGGCACCAGGATTGGTTCGGAGCATGTGCTTGACAAGTGCAACCTGTCTTTAGCTCTCAGCCCTGCTTTCTCAACCTGTATGAGGCCTGTGGCCTCCTAAGGCATCACACAAACTGTACAAGCTAGCTGCCAAGCTTCAACCGCACTGATCCCTGCGTTGTAACTGATCACATCAGCCCAGCGGAGCAGCTTCAGTTCCTGCCAAGGTGTTCAGTCCAGCAGTCCAAGGAGTCTGCAGACCGACTCGCAAGACACCGAAACACCTCAGATTAAGTGAAACCTTCGGTAGGGAAACTCCAGAAGAGGCACGTTGGAAGTTTATGATATCCTCACCCACAAAAGAAAAATAAACCGGCATCACACACACAAATAAAATGGTTTTAAGCGGAGAGAACTCTGTACCAGTGGTGAGACAGAAATCTACTGCCGTGATGGGCTCATCCATCTACATAACTCATTCCTTCCAGACCAACGCTCATCCCAACATGTCTCCTGCAACAAGAAAAGAGCAGGCACCCACTCCTGCAAGCAAGATCTGTCATGAGCAAAATCCCCTGAGACTCAACTTAGGTCCAGAAAATCCTGCTGACTGTCGGCCAATAGGGCCGGCAAGTGGCTGGTGCAAGTGTAGGCTGCTTTACCTACTGTTGACTAAGGAGCTTGATTTATACAATTCCCTGGAAACACCATCAAATCCCAATGGAGCACCATAGCTCCGGTCACCTGGCTCGTCAACAGTAGGAGGCTATCAGTAGTGACTTGGAGGTGATGACCCTGGCCTGGGCTTTCTCTGCTGCGCTCGCTGCAGCGTTGTAGGTGATTGCATTCGGCCGGCCTCCTCTTCTTCACAGGCAAGATGGGAACTGATTGAAACGAAACATACCCTTTAAACATACGTTAACCACCCCTATATATATATAGACGGAGTGGAGTGTCAGCAAACACATAAGGAGGTTCATAATTGTTGGGATGGTGTCTCGGATATGAGTACTGATCTCTCTCATGGGGGCCAAAACAATCGGTGGCCCACTGACTGATCCATTCTAATTGTACTCAATGTCTTCAGACGCTGCTTGCTGCTTTTGAAGCACAGGATCATTGCACCTTCTAAGTGTCTTGAATGAAGCAGCTGGAGGGCAGATGTCCACTGTTTGCCCTTTTCGCAAGCGCTGATGCAGGCATTGAAAGTGATCCTGAGGTCTCAAATCTGTGAGAAGGAGCGTGCTGATGCATGTGTGTGTGTGTGTGTTCTCAACGGTGAATGATTGACCCCCCAATCAGCTGGTTCCCGCAGACAGGACTGTTCGCCCGTTGGTTGGGGTCCATGAGACTGGAAGTGCTGCAAGGAAAGCCAACACGGCTTGTCTACCCCCTTTCTACCAGCATGAACCAGCAGAAGCTGGACAACCCATCCGAAGCGGCAGGAAACTGATCCGAACTGCCCCCATGACGGATCATAAGGCCCAAGAATCGCATCCGCTTGGATGTGTTCTCTTCGGCCTTCATCCAAAAGGGCCAAGACTGGCTGCCAGCACCTGGCAACCACTGCTATGGACCGGAGAGAACGAGCAAACTTCCTCAAGAGATCTGATCTTAGTTGGTGCATTAGATCAAGTCCTATTAGGAGACTACTAGCAATGGCCTCCAACCTACTAGCGATGGCCTCCACAACCCACTATACTACTCTTGTGACCAACCTCCCTCGGTTCAATTCCCGAGCACCTACTCTTCTCTGCAGTGCTCAGCGCCGTGTTCCGCGTCACACCCGTGGACTGCAAGCAGAGACGGTCCAAAGCCGCCAGCAAGGCGAGGCTGACACGCCAGCGACGCAGAGAAGAGCCAACAGCATTGAAGGAGACGACCTCGCAGCGCTTGAAGGAGGATGACGTCCAAACTTCTGCAGCAGAAGTTTGGACTTCTGCCTCCTTCCTTCAACATCCATCCTTCCAAAATCTTCATGATCTTCATGGTCCAAACACTGGAAGAACAGAGTGGTTGGTGGCGGTGGTTGGTAAGTACCATGCAGCAAAGGACCTTCCCATATGGCCAAGTGACACAAAGAAAGGATTGCCATCATTCGATCCCATTCGATCCCACAGAGAGTTGGGAACATGTACAGCAATTGATGCATTGACCATTTTGCTCATTGCTTTCATCCTGACCTCGCCTTGGCCTCAAACCAGATTTGTGCATCCTTAATCAGTAGAAACCTCGCCAATCAAGGGCATTGTCCATTTCACACTAGTGACCCAAAGATCAACGGAGCTCCTGAGCTTCTGAAAGACCATGAAAGACCGCAATCACCGCAGGAAACACCGGCTAAGGGGCCGTTCCCTGGAGGCTGCACCCAAAGAGCTCCGAGAGAACTTGGAACGACTCAGCGGCGCATCAAAAAAGAGCTCAGAGCTTGCAATACACTTGGGCATTGGCTGTGAGAGCAGCAAAATCATGGAAAATCCTGACTATTTCCTGCATATATTATCTACTTTCTCGGCAGCATGTCTCGGCCCACACGGAAGCTGAACCACCAGTACCGCTTAGGTCACTCAATCAAGATTTAAGGAAGCCGCTGACCTGGTTGGATGTGGGATGTTGTGGGTATATTGAAATAGGGTGACCTCCCAAAGACTCTAATCTCGCATTGATCTCTTTCAGATCCCGTGGCTGTCATTGCAATGTGATGGTGACACATGTCCTTCTTGAGAAGCCTCCTGCCACTGGTTGCCATTAGAACAAGCACTGATGCAGGCATTGTAGGTGATGAAGCTTTTGCGTCCTCATCTTTCCAACGGGCTGTGATTTGTAGAAATGCTCCCTTGGAGTTTGTTGCAAGCAGGCACTCTTTGCTCAGACTCCTTTGACCGATCAAATTATCAACACCGTCGAAGAATATACTGCTCACATGGCAGGCCTCCTTCTCACCAACTGACACGTGACATGGTGCCTTTCATTGGCTGGTTGGCAGGGTTTCGAAGAAAATGCCATAGATATACAACAACACGCCAAAAACCCTCCGGTGAACAAACCAAGCCGCAACAGGTTCCAACCGTTTCGCGTTTTTCGGACGACACTTGTTTCTAATAGCTTCTTGTTACTACTAGTAAGGCACTTGTTACTACTAGCGTGGCACTTGTTCCTAGTAGCGTCCTTGTTACTACTAGTAAGGCACTTGTTACTAGTAGCGATGCACTTGTTCCTAGTAGCGTCCTTGTTACTACTATTCATTTTCCCTGTTTACTGCTCCTCCACGCATCGCATCGAAGAGCATCAAGGCTTTTCGCCATTGGCAGCACTTTTCGCAAGCACTCAACGAGACATTCCAGCTGATCCTGGGGAAGTGGCTACACGCCCCACGGACACCATCTTGATTCGTGGTCAAGTTATATATATATATATACTTCTTTCGTGCCTGGGTAATTAGGGATTCGAAATTCCTGCCTCATTCCAATTGAAAGCATGCAGCTCCTGCAAGAACCTCTTCAAGCCCCGTTAGTCTTGGCTTCTGTGACCAAGAATTGTTGGTGACGACAGCAGTCAAATGAGCAGGACGTGGTGTAAATGTGGAAATGTCACTGTCATAGTTTGCAACTGTGCACAACCATATAATAGGCTCTCCTCAACTGTATTTTGCTCTTCCTGTTGGTCTAGCTTGCAAAACCAAATGATATTTATTCCATTAATCATCAGTAGGTCATGGATTGCAGACCTCCCAGAAACCGTGGACCGCCCCACGTCGCAAACCGCCCCACGTACGCTCAAAGGAACACATCTTTGGCTTGCAGCTCTCGAAGAAGCGTCAGAGCATTGATCCAGTTCTCACCTGCGCCAGCATTGAAGGGGTGCTAGGCCATGCTAGGCGCGCCGGCTGAGCTTCCACTATCGCACCCCCAGAGCGGCCGCGAAACACGACGCTGCCAGCCTTTCTCACATGCTGTGATAGCGGCACTGTACGTAAAGGCATTCCTCAGGTTGCAGGTTTGCAGGGTGCTTTTCACTGAAAAAGCCAGAAGACGAGGAATTTGCATGTCTTGGAATTCGCGCTTGTTCAACTTCTTCAGGCTGAATGGTTTGAGAGTCTTGCAACATGGCAGTGTATAAATGCAACTCACTCTGAAGCGATGTAGACACTCCCACAGCAGTCCTCCTTTCCAGAAATCTAATCCAAGCCCAAGCATCCTTTCCAGGGAAAGCTCGTGAAGTTCGTGTAGCAGCACAAGGGCTTCTTGCCAATGCTTGGTTCTTCCACACCTCACAAATTGGCGTAACAAAGGGCAAAAGGCCTAAGCCCCACCAAAAAGAATGATAACTTGAAGTTGTGCCAGATTTGGGCTCGGTCTTACTCACCTGTTCAGCCAATGTCAATGACACCTTGAGATCGTTCTTAAAGCTTTAAAAATGAAATGACTCACACAACGACGTCCAAGAACTAGAAGCACTCCGACGTCCAAGATGCTCTCGGATAGCAGCGCAATAGCTTCGCAAGTCGCGAGACAATGTGGAAGCCTGCAAAGGGCATCTTTGGAGGAGAAAACCATGCACTCCACTTCAACTGAAGTGCAAATGAGTACGCAGGGCACACCCGACAGGGCTTTGCTAGAAGCAACCATAAAGATGTCATATGATCCAACCACAGGATGTTGTGTCAAGTAAGGTTGAGCGTGGGAAAACAGTTTGGGATCGAAACTGTAAAATGATCTAACCACATGAAACATGTTTCTGGGGCTCATCTGTGTCAGTCCAGAAGATCTCCATAAATGACGCGCCTGCGACGTCTCCAGTGTAAAGCACCAGACGCACTGAGAGCGCAAGAGGAAGATAGCTAGAAAATCATGAGAATGTAACCACCCTTGATTCAAGATGCTCGTGAAACGCGTGACCCTTGATCTTGAGGGACAAAAGCAGCAGAATGCTGAAGTGGAAAATATCCGCACGACACAGATTGACAAAAATGTCAGGCGGGTAGACTGGCAAACCAACCTTCAAGCTTATTCCACGTAGATGTACACACACCCCACTAAACCGTTTCGATAAGCTCTGAAATGAGTCGACGTATGTCCCAGGAGCTGATCCCAACTTGTCTGCCGGAGAACATACACTCGTTGCAAGGCAATAAGTACCACCAGTATCCAAGCTGAAGATGCTGAAGAAAGAAATCGAGGTTGCACCCGGTGTTCATATTCGAGGTGTCTTTCACTTAAGCCCCAGCAAATGCACTTTTTCGACGGAAGATTGCTTGCATATGCTTGCATGGCCCCACATGGAGGGCTCGTCATCTGTGGGTCACTGCAGTCACTGCACATAAACCCGACATCAGGGACCTGATTCAACTCCAGAATCCACCTGCCAAGTAGATGTGAGAAGAAAAATGGTGAGCGACTTTGAAGATTGTGAAGCAGGTCTTACGTCCAGCAGGGCAATTTTGCCCTTTCAGAATCCCTTCGACACAATCAACCTCACACTGGTTTGGCTCATGGCATTGCGCTGATGGCATTAAGGCCATGGTGTTCCACACGACTCAGCAGTTCCTGGAGCTCACTCGACGGTCTTGGTGCCAGGCCACAAGCTGCCGAGTACGTCAGCACGTTCCCTGTCGCTCGTTTCAATTCTTTGCTCGTTCCATGTCTTTTCCGAAATGGAAGGGACACGAAATGAAGCATGTCAAGGAGAGATGGCACAAAGATGGTACGTTCAGAAGGTTAAAGTCATTGTTTGCCATTTAGGTTGGAGGCCATCGCTACTAGGGTGGAGGCCACCACTATCAGTGTCCCTTTAAAACATAAAGCATTGGAGAACAGGAGGGCCATGGCCAAGAAGGCCTTAGCCTTAGAAGAGCCCTGTCAAATCAAATAGTGGACAGACTCATGTATGTGGATGAAGTGCTAAATGGAAGGTCACTTTGTTCTACAAAATCTGAAATGGGATGCATGACAAAGAAAACCTTTAAAAATCTGGTTTATTAACACTCACTTGCCCTGGATGATTCGCAAAGACAAATGCCAAAAAAGAATTGAAGCTGGTGGTGTTTTAATTCAGGACCGTCCTGAAGACGAAAACACCCCGGTCCAGCCTCGCACGTGCTGTTCCTCAAAAGTCTCAAAGACTAACAACCCGTGCTGCCACTGTTGCGAAGCATAGCAGGCACTCAGCAACGCGGTGTACCTGAAAGAGAAGGCACAAGCTGAGCATGTCTGAGACATGCATTAGAAGGTACTGAGCGGGAACGAACATCCCTCGCATCACTTAATACCATGGGCTGCACCTACCTCAAGTCTGTGTACATCATTCAGTTTATGCACTGATTCCAACTTTCTGTACACCTGGTTCAATGTTGAAGTGCTATTTATGGGGCCGGATCTCAGTCTTCCAGCAGTACCTAACAAACACTGCTCACAGGAGTGTCTTGATGCCAGGCGGCGTCACTGTGGTACCATGCAGGCGGAGGGTACCTTAGAGCCGTAACTTCGAAGCATTCCAGGAGGCAGCACACTCAACTGGTTCTGGTGACAGCGAAAGCAAATGAAAAACACTGGTTGCCGCGCCCTAAAAATAGAAGTGGTTCTGGGCCGGCTATTGAGTGCATCTTGTGCTGTTGAGAACCTGTTCTCGATTTTCGCTGGAAAACCCCTCAATCCCTGGAAGCATCACGCAGCAATGCCTATGTTTCTTGCGTAGCCCTGATGAAAAAGCAGTCCTCACCCTCCAGCGACCGAAAATGCTATCAAGGTGCACAGCTCTGCCATCAGCTCAAATGCATGTTGCCACTTCTGACCTCTGGGGATTCTCTGTGCAAAAACGAAGGACATCTTGTGACATTGTTTCCAGTGGTTGTAAACTAGAAGACTGGACTTGCACCAGAGAGCCAGAAACATCAAGAGAGCATAAGAGATGTCAGAGTTCCCAAGTCCCATGCCTCTCTAGACACTAAGCCATACAAAGAAAATGAATGAACATGATATTGACAACAGAATATCTGCTTGCAGCAATGGCCTTTTTCACATGCACTGATTGCTGCGTTAAAGGCGACGATGCTGGCCTGCCTCAGGTGTGATGAGGGCTTGTTGACATCCCGCGCTGATGCCATGCAAGTGAAACGCACTTCGATATTGACACATCTTTCAACCTACCAGCGATGGCCTCCACCCTAGAAACGATGGCCTCCACCCTAATTGCGATGGCCTCCACCCTACTAGCAACGGCCTCCACCCTAGAAGCGATGGTATCCAACCTACTAGCGATGGCCTCCAACCTAATTACTAGCAATGGCCTCCACCCTAGAAGCTTCTAGGAATGACTGTCTCCATGTCTTTTGGACTGGACGACTTATATGCCAGACTACGCAGAAGGCGAGGATAGAAACTGCACGACCGTCAGGTTCTATCTGACAGACCTGAATGGGGACCAGGTAACATGCTGCCGTAAAGAGTGCTCCTTTCCAGGAACTCCCACCCCATTCCACTTGAAAAGCGACATCCCAGGCTGTTATGTTATGGGTTTGCACCATGGAATTGTCCAGGTGACAACTCCTTCTGCGTCATCTGCTTCAGTAGGACGAGTGCCTTCTCCCATTGCTGCCCTTTCTCACAAGCACTGATCGCTGCACTGAAGGCAATGACACTTGGAGGGAATGCTCCTGCTGGATCACAGATAGGTCTTGATGGTAGTGCGGATCTTGCTTGGGCCATTGCAACAGCATGGCCCCTTGTGCAATGTGTGTGTGTGTGTGTTTTTGTGGGCTGTTCAAGCTACCACACCACCAGTATCAAAGGGATGAATCAAAGAAGGTTTCAAGGTTTCTAAGAGTGTTTCTGATCTGTCAAATTCACAAGAACTTGGTTGTGCAAACAAAGCCCAAGGTCTTGAGGATGTCATCCTTGCCACCTCATCAATCCCATCAACCACTCGGTCCTAAGAACTCCTCCAAAAGATGCACGGCCTGAAGCCATGCACCCCGTGCTTCACACGCGCTGATGGTTGCAGAGAAGGAGATGGCGTTTGGGCGGATCAAACGCCTCACGATCAAAGTCACCCAACTCGGGACAATCAAGTCATCTAGTCAGTGATCAAAGTCACCCAACTAGCAATCAATGGCCTAAAACACTGGAGATGTTGAAAGCAAATCTCGGATAAAGGAGACTCTGACCAAACAGAAGCACTTGTGGATGGAGGATGAGATAGATAGACGATGTGATCAACAATGGCGCCCCGTTGGCTGGAATTCACAGTGTCCATCCGGCAGGTTGGAAACATGGTCCGTACTTTCAAACACAGTTCACTCCTTCTACTGTAGTTTTCCTGGAAAGCCAATCTGCAAGCTTGACAGCTGCGCACAAGAACTCAAGAATGTCAAGCGATGCCAAGCAATGACAAGCGTCCGTCTCATTTCTTCAAACACATCCAGCGCTTCTTGCCACTGACCTGCCTGAGTCAGGAAACAAGTAAGAGCATGGCAATGAGTAGTAGACGAAGGGTATGGTATGGACTACCTACAAGGAGGTTCGCGAAACGTGGCTCATCACTTCTGAGATTTGGAGAGTCTGTATATACTAGGCAACCCAAGTCCTCGCAAAGGGCGGGCATTCACGGGATTTGGTCCTATTGGCTAAAAGCGATTGCCTCCAACCTAATGGCCTCCAACCTAATAGCGATGGCCTCTAACCTAGGCTATATGTAGGTCGTTTGCTTTCTCACTGATTTTGTAGTGTATCTTGCTACAAAAGATGCTCTTCAGTTTGCCTGCCTTGCTCCGGACATCCTTTATGTCTAAGACATCTCAGTAGGAAACGATCGAAACAAATGATGCAAACATGCATAAACATGCTTTGTGCTTGGGTGTTCAGCTATCAGGTGCAGTCTTCAACTGCTTGGCTTCATAGCCCTTACACCTTCCATAGGGGGCTCAAAAACCTTCCTTTCTACCTCTATAAGGAGTACGGAGCGACCTGAAATTTTCACCCAACGCACCCGCCTTTTCGCAGGCACTGATGAGAGCACTATAACTCACCACGTCAGGGACCAAATGGCGTGCCTGTCAAGGTTTGCAAATGTTGTCCCAAAGTTTTTTTGCTGTTATTTTGATTTAATTCTAATAGCTTCTTGTTACTACTAGTAAGGCACCTGTTACTTCTAGCGTGGCACTTGTTACTAATAGCTTTAGTTTACGTAAGAACAAGGATAATTCATGATAATTCGAGACTATCCGGTGAGATCATGTGTTCGTTGTCCAAATTATGATGAGACTTTGGTCTCACAGGTGGACACCCAATCCCACTGGGCCCCTTCTGGGGATGTTGTTCAGGAGCCCAAATTGTCGTATGTTCTGTTTGGCGAGGGATGGGAGTTGATGAGCATCAAACCCTACATCTTCCTGAGTCCTCTGTCAGCAAAGTCGCTTGGTCCAAGGATCAATGTTTCAAGCAAGCAACTAAGCTAAAATCAAAAAGAACTTTGTTTCGTTTCCCAATCTTCCGAAACCCTGGGCTTTGGTCCGACCAGGGACGATGAGTGCACCCCTCCTGCAAAGCTTGGAGAAGCCCACGCGCAGCTAGGAGCCGCTTGCGCTTCTCACAGGCAGAGATGGCCTGGACGGAGGTTTTCGCTCCACGGCCAGTGGATTCGTGTCCAAAGCACTCAGGGAGGAATAGGGGAGAAAAGTCCCAAAGCCCAACGCCCGAATTTCACAAACCTCCCTTAGAGAGGGATCACCACTCGATCATTGTGTCTCAGGAACTATCACAAGGACTCGAAGCTCTTTACTATGGCTGGAGACATCACAGCTATTGCTGTTGAGAGAAAACCGGCGCTGGCAAGTCCAAACTCATGACACTGAAAAAGGAAATATGGCTGAAAGCATTGCATTTCTGTGGCACCAAGTGGCTGCATTGAAGGAGATCAATGTTGCTTGTAAGTCCAACTCCTGAGAAGGTGACTCCAGAACAAGCGATCGGATGTCGACGGCCTTCCTCCAGGATGTTCGAAGCCAAATCAAAGGAAGCAAAATTTGAGCTTTTCACTCTATGTGTATAGAGAGAGAGAGGGAGATCAGAAGCAAGGCCACCACAGGGAAAGCAAAGCACAAGGAACCTGAAATTTGATTCCTCGTGTTGGCTCGCCGCTGACTGTTTGTATTTCCCATCGTGCTCCTCTAAGTGAGTGAGGACAGACAATGCCTGTAGCCACTGACCTCCCTTCTCACAGGCAGTGATCACAGCGTTGCAGCAGATCACATCGCATTGCAATGCATGTTCCTCAGGGCTCAAACAGCTTCATACTTAATGGCTCCTTGGTTTTTTGTTTCAGCTGGTAGACTATGAGAGGTTATGCGAACTGGCAAAATCCACACCGCCGCACCCTAGAGTTTCCCGTTGAGCTCTTCCGAAAATGGTTTGATGCTGATCCTTTCAAGCTGATAATATTCTGCTTCTCAATACAACAGTATTCAGCCCAGGCTTGCAATGCAGCGTATCCAAGACATGTCATCAAACAAATGCCCACACCCTTGTTGCATGACACCAGCAGACCACCAGACCCTGCACGGGTGCCACACCGCCAGGGGCACGCCTGCAGTTCTTCGGACAGTTTCAAGGCCCAAAGCCATTGGAAACCGTTTGCCAATGCAGAGCAGCTAGAGCTGTAACTCATCACATCCTCAGCCGGTGCAAATTTGCGGCATAGTCCAATTTTTCGGTGCGACCTGAATGTGCACAGTTGAAAGTTCACCGAACAGTACTTCCTTTTGTAGTGGCACCATTAGCATCTTGTGACACGGGTGCTCTTCCTTGCTTAGCTATCCTCTACAGAAGAAACAAATCGATACAGTAGGTCACATTCCACATGCAACGTCAACCTCATGTTATATAAGTGGGTGCAGCATCCGGATACCACGCGGAACAAAAAATGACACTCATTTGACACGAATGAGACATCCATATCCTTCCAACCCAGCAACGATACCCAAGAACAGCCTGTACTCTGGTGGAAGCATTCAACAATGAAACACCACGGGTGTGAGACCCCTTCTGCCGATGCTGTTTGTCAGCTCTTTGGCTCAAGCCAGGTGGGAAGCTTCTTGTTCCTAGTAGCGTCCTTGTTCCTAGTTGCGATGCCAGGAGCCCCTAGTAGCTTCTTGTTCCTAGTAGCGATGCCCTTTGTTTCTAGACTTTGAGACGTTTCAGCAGCAGAACAACTCAGCTCCGCAGTACCAAGCCACCACCGTGTACCGCTCACGAAGCATCCTCAAGGCAGCCTGCCACTGCACTGCCTTCCTCGGAGCCGAGGCTCGAAAGTCTCTAAAGCTAATGGAGCACCCATCAACAACAAGTGCGTTGTGAGTTGGGGGAAATCTTGTGTGCATGTCCAACTGGTCTTCACAACATTGGTTGTTGTTTTTGGTTGATCTTGGAGTTCTCTAATACATGATGATCATCGCTAATCCAAGCTTCACACGTGTGTTGCAATGGGTCCAAGATTCTCCAAGACGCTGGTCGCCGAATTCTCCGTGAAAAGACCGCTCTCCAAGGCCTCAACCCGACGGGCTCCACAAACTGGCTGCTGTGTCTGTAACATTCTGTGAGCCCCTAGTAGCTTCTTGCTCCTAGTAGTAAGGCCAGGAGCCCCTAGTAGCGTCCTTGCTCCTAGTAGCGATGCCCTTTGCTCCTAGTAGCGTCCTTGCTCCTAGCAGTACGGCCAGGAGCCCCTAGTATCGTCCTTGTTCCCCCAAGCAAACACTTCGCCGCTTCGCACAGGGTTCGGAAGATGAATTCACCATTTCCAGGTGGGTAATTCTAGTGTGGGGCACTGTACGGGCGGCTGGTGTCCTGTCAAACCCTTCTATCTAAGCCAAATGAATTTGTACTAGAAAAGGACAAACTGCTAAAGGTCTGTTCTACAAAAATGACGAACAAACAGTCCTTTTTGTGAAGGTCCGCATCCGCCTGTGAAAAGGTCCACCGAATCGCCGAGAAAAGACCTGCCTGGGCTCGAAGCTCCTCCAAAAAAGCAGCTGAAGAAGACCAGCATCCGTACTCCTCCAACATGGAACCACAAAATGCAAAGAACTGTGGTAGAGTTTGTGTCACAAATGGCGGCCCCCTTTCCTTTGATGAATGTGTCACGTGTCAAGTTATGCTTCAAACTATGTGAAGGCTTGTGTCCCTTCCAGTCCATTTCAACCAAAATAGATAATATTATATAAACTAAACGAACGAGATTAGGCGTCTTTTCAGGCACATGTTTGAGGCAGTGTGCAAGCAGAAATCCTCGCACCCATTGATGGCTGCATTGTAGGTGATAATGTCGGATTGCATGGCTCGACTCTGCATCCAATCCCTCACTTGTGGAAAGGGTCAAAGCAGCTTCATAGTGTATGCAGAGCGTTTCCATCTTCGTTGTATACATGAACAAACCCCATTAGCTTGCACAAACCCCATTAGCTCCGATCAAGCGGCAAAAGTGATGCTGTAGCTGCCCAAGCTCCCTGCCGTGCAAATGCTGTGATGGCCTCGCGAGACATCCCCATGATTCCCTTCACAGCTTCATAGTCTTCATAGTGCAGGGATATTGCTGGTTTCGACCATTTATGAATATGTGCATTCTCTCCAATCACAACATGTATATGTGCATTATCTGGGACTGAGTGCACTCTATTCCACCCGGCTTCCAACACAGAGGCTTGCAGCTGGAGCACGCTATTGAAGGTGAAGACATTGGACTCTACCTTAAAAGCAAAAAGAAGCTGAGGCTCAGTTGTCAGTATGCCTATGCGTCTTGATTCATTGAACCTCGGCAACAATGTTGCTTGGACCTTCATGCAGGGGAAAACGTTCCAGTAATTTGGAGCTGTTTTAAAAAAAATACCATATGTGTACATATAGGTATGTAATTACAATATGTTGCAATTATATACACAGTTATTTCCTGAGGGTCAGCTATGCTTAGCACGCTGGGTTGGTAAATTTGAACCGAGCCTTAGTGCTTCGGTGGGCAAAACTCTTTTAGGATCCAATATTAACAAAAGAGATGAGTCGATCCAATTTGTTTCTTCTCCCAAACACAAATCTACAGCTCCTTGGAGTTTCGTCTGTCTCGATTCAAAGAAGCACGAGTGACTGCTCCACCGTGCTCCACCCACGAAGAAAGCGCTTGGCCGGGTGGCGCTGAGTTGAGCCATTGCACCCAAAGCACAGGAGGCCGATGGCCACGAAAAAGCCTTGGCACCTGGGCTCTTCGCTGCGATATCCACTGGTGGCTCAAGGCCGATGCACTGGACGAGTGATGAACAACTAGAAGATATGTGATAAGTGGCTAGGAATCAACATGAATGTAAGCATAGTCATTCCTCTGGCCACAAAATTCATCCCCGCGTGGCTATGCAACGGCCGAATCAGCAAGGCAAGCGCTTTGCAGCGAGCAGGAGCTCTCAACATGGCTCAACCAGACAACATTGCCTTTAGAAGCTACTAGTAACAGGTGCATCGCTAGTAGTAACAAGTGCCTTACTAGTAGTAACAAGAAGCTATTATAATCAACTTAAAATACTCTTTTGGCTGCGGGTGCAAAACCCTGTACACTTGGGACTATGCTTCTGCGGGGCAGTTGCACAACCCGCAACCCTCCGGCAGGGCTGTGTCCCTCGACATCCAATGCCGCAGAGGAGTCGAGGTGCGAGACACCATGACTCCCCTCCCATGTCCAAGAGGCAAGCACTGACGACTGAACTGTAGGAGACCACATTGCTTTCCAGCTGCTCCTGGACCGGAGGCCAACACTCCCTCTTTCTCAACATTCAGAGTACCACAAAGTAACCATTCATTCTTCCTGCAAAGAAAGATTTCAATTGACTGCCATTTTGTGCAGACTGCTTTTTATCTAGCAGCTCAGATTCAGACACAGACCTCCATTTGTGCCAGCAGTAGTGTCGCCAGCTTCCAGCGCTTGGCTTTCTCAGAGGCTGCAATAAGCGCATTGGAGGTAATGACCTAGGTTACTTCTCAGGTCCCCATCCAAAGCACCGAACCCGTCCGCTTTAGCAAAATGCATGCCTCGAACGCTGAAATCCACGTACCAAGCCGCATTGCTCTGTCCAGCTGCCGCGCAGAACTCCTCGAGGCAGTCCAATGCTAGGCGCCAACGAGGCCCCAAACGGCCCAAGGAGATGGTGAAGGATCCTTGAGTCGCACTCTCCGTGTCCCTGGGGGGGGGTAGGCCGTAGAGGTAACTAGGTAGCTAGTAGCTTAAGTAGCGACTACCTAGGATAACTCACGCACTCATGATTTGGTTCCTAGATGTTTTGGGAAACTGAGTGCTGGGGCACGCAGTACCGCATTGCATTCAACGCGGAAACCAAGTGTTCAGACAGTTGAATCGATTCCATGTTTTTCCGTTTGAAAACCGCGCTCCCTTGGCATCTCCGACTGGCTATGAGGTTCTTGTGTGGCAAAAGGAGGTT
This sequence comes from Durusdinium trenchii, assembly GCA_963970005.1. Taxonomy (NCBI): domain Eukaryota; class Dinophyceae; order Suessiales; family Symbiodiniaceae; genus Durusdinium; species Durusdinium trenchii. The sequence goes on along the minus strand of CAXAMN010024017.1, from coordinate 309,991 downwards.
AGTTGCAGAACCTGATACGCTTTACTGTACAAGCAGCTCGCGAATAGGGAACCACATCGAGAGATCCATCAAATCCAGGCATGCAAAGATCTGTAAACTGATGGACTCACAAGCCGTATTGAATCCTCTAAATCCCTATACTCTCAGTATGGTATCTGATATTCCCCAAAAAAATTGCTTTTGGAGTCTGGACTGTAGATTTCCTGCACATCAGCTATGACCAAGTGCAGCTGGAGCAGCTTGGATCTGCTGAATCCGCTGTCATAGCGGCCAGAAGAAGCACCAAACAGCCAGAGAGAGACCGTTCATGCTGCTCATTCTCATGTGATGGTCGCCCCTGTCTGTTTGAACCTCAAATGAACACCTGTCTAGTGCGTCTCCGTTGCCTACGTTTGCGATCCGGCTTTGGAAAGATGCTCCACCAAGTGGCGGGATTTCCTTTAGAGATAGAGTACAAGGAGTGCAAGTCCTCTGAGCCCAAAAGCTCGGTGGAAGCCTGGACAAATGGGACAAACCCGTCAGTGTGCTCAAGCAATCATTGGGGGTCTGATGACAGGATGGGTTACTATACCCAACAGCCCCTCAAACCATACATCATCCTTCTCCAAGCTCGTTTTTGGCACGTTCTGCGAGTCTTTTGCCTGGCTAAATTAGCAAGGCTGAGTGAGCATCAGGGGCAACTGGCTTGCGTAGCAGTCTTTGTTGGACTTGCAGCTTTACCACAAAGATTCTCTTTGGGAAGCTGGGATCGACAGCTTTCTGGTCATCAAACTCATTGGAAGATGGGATGACGGTCCTCCGAGGCATCATACTCAAGGAACCTGAACCACGAGAGGGCTGCAACAGGGTCAGTGGACATGCTTTCCATTGGAATGAACAACACTGTCACACTCCAAAGCCAACAATTCAACATCCGAGCACAGCTAAAGAGAAGTCGGCTTGTGTCGGACCTGACAAAGAATCTCTCTTTGTGGAAGGTTCTGGATATCAACCGAAGATCCTCATGAACATTCGGATTCGGTCATCAACGAGGCCTCCTCTTAAAGTCGCCAGAGGGAGTCATGCACTGCTCCTGGCTGCAATGTCTGTCATGCACGTGTCCCCATGATGTGTCTCTCTCTGGCTTGCTTCTGTTCGGGATCTATGTACAAATATCCTGTTGATCTGTTACATCGTCTGGTAGAAGCAAACAGAACCGCGGCAACAGCCGCCCCTGAGAGAAGCGTAAAGGACAAGAATGGCCGAATAGCCAGGAAGAAGCGCAACAACACACACAACAATTCTTGTTTACCCTATTGCCATTTGTCAAAGCAAATTCAAGTACTTCCGTCGTGGGACATCCAGTTTGACAGAAGCATTTAACGTTGTGCAGATGCTGCTTCAGGTCGCGTTCCAAAAGCTCCTTTTTACCAAAGATGGTATAGCGGTGCTGCCCCACGAGTTGATACCTCAGATTCTGGACGAATCGGGGTGGATCGGACCGGTCTTCGGTTTAAGCCGCAGAGTGATATATAGGAAATGTTCCAGCAAGAAGGGCACCATGGTTGACCATGTGAATCACATCTGGGACCAAGGACACCCCAAGTGACTGAAGCTGTAGTCTCTGTAGACTGTAGGTGCAGGAGAAATGTAGGCTTTGATGACTACCTGCCACGTGTTCTTCAGCAGTCCAAGGCACACGAAATCCCGAAGGGGGAGAGGTACCAAGTAGAAGACCGCAAGCATCCTGACCGTGTGGGAGTCTTCGGGTGGGCGACCCATTAAAGCGTTCCCCAACCTCCAAAGGAGCCTCTGAAGAGGGTGTCTGGCACCAAACAAGTGGTCGAACGAATGAGGATGAGTCTGGATGGCCCACTACTGAATGGCAAGCCTGTCGAATTCTACACTTGAGGCAAACGCAGATGAATTTGCTACACACACACACAACACAAAACACGCACAGATGGATGCAATCCATGCAATCCATGAAATATGATGCCAGAACAACGGACAGAGTATTTGTCTTCCTGATTAAGACAGCCCAAGCTCCGCAAGCAGCTTGTTTGGTTTCCCACCTCCAAGGCTGATCCATAACCGCTAAGATTCTGAGTGCTGCAGAGGAGCGGATAAAGACCTGGCGCTGCAGGTGTGGTTGCAAGCTTGAAAGGTAAAACGCCACTCTGCCTATGTGCAGCACGTTCCATGTGCACGAGTTCTAAGCATGTGTCTGTTTAACCCTTTTCACATCTTTCCTCGCCTGACCGTCTTGAATCACGACCACAGTGGACCTTAAGTGACAAGCCGGACGTTGGCTCCAAGAGATCGACAGGCTAGTAGCGTCCTTGCTCCGTTCGTAGCGATGCCAGGAGCCCCTAGTAGCTTCCTTTTGGCATTCCTTTTTGCTCACCCAAACCACCAAGGCTTCGGGGCGACTTCGATTCCGAAGAATGAGCTCCCAACATACTTTCCTCGCCTCCTTCCGCATAGCGCCCAGCACCATGCCTGGCGATGAGCCACAAAAGTATCCAATCACAGCATCAAAACCTATTGACCCAACCATCTCTACAAAACCTCTCTCGCAAATGCCATCACCTAGTCTTTGGCCCTGAAACATGGCCAAGAATGCGTCGTCCAAGATTGCCAGCCTTTAAAGCAGCTCTCGATGCTTTTGTAAGGCACCAAAGCGGACCCCTCAAAAAAGCATGTGAGGATCTGAGCAGAGTTTTCTCGGGTTTGGAGTTGATAGTCTTCCAAGACTGTTTTGACATAGTGGCTTCCACCTTGTAAACATCATGAAGCATCCAATTATAGAATGATGAAATCAAAGCACAACCGAAAAAGTGTGGCCATAGCTTTTGAGTTTTCATCTCCTGGTGGTGTCAGAGGTGGTGTTGGTAATGAAAATCATTGAACATCTACAAATGTTTGGGATTGGAGTGGGGAAGGTGTGATCTTCAAGCTTTAGTGGATCCAAAGCGCCCAAGACGATTCGCTGAGCTTCCAACGACCTTGGGAATCACCAGCATAGACGAAGTTCACAAAGCCGTCACAAAGGTTGCAGACCTGGGCACTGAGCATGGAGTTGTAGGTGGTGGGTCTCCTCCTGGTCAGGTCGACTTCTGGTGCCCAGAGGTGCACATTAAAAGCGATGGCCTCCAATCTAATAGCGATGGCCTCCAACCTACAAGTAAGGGATTGGATCTGGAAACTGAACCATCCCTTCTTCCTTGCAAGCTGGTCAAGTAAGTCCCTGCTTCTTCCTCAGGCATTCTACCCCGCAGCCCTGGGTCGTTAGAGAAAGGGATAAATCTTGCTGAACCCTTGCCAGGCCGGCTCTTTCACTGCATGAGTTGCTGAGGAGACAGTTTCCTGTCGGTTGCTGGGTAGCTGACTCCGTCGAAGAACAGCCATGTCTCGACCTTGGATCTTGAGTACCACCAGAGCCTATGCAGGAAATGCCGCGGTTGTGATGCACTCCTAGTGCTCTCAACCTCTGGCATACCAATGGAACATGAGGAACATGATACAGGGAGTTGCCCTTTCGCAGTGAATGTACGCTTGAACCTAGTAGCTTCTTGCTCCTAGTAGCGTCCTTGTTCCTAGTAGTAAGGCCAGGAGCCCCTAGTAGCTTCTTGTTCCTAGGAGCGATGCCCTTTGCTCCTAGTAGCTTCTTGCTCCTAGTAGCGTCCTTGTTCCTAGTAGAAAGGCCAGGAGCCCCTAGTAGCTTCTTGTTCCTAGGAGCGATGCCCTTTGCTCCTAGTAGCTTCTTGCTCCTAGTAGCTTCTTGTTCCTAGGAGCGATGCCCTTTGCTCCTAGTAGCTTCTTGCTCCTAGTAGCGTCCTTGTTCCTAGTAGTAAGGCCAGGAGCCCCTAGTAGCTTCTTGTTCCTAGGAGCGATGCCCTTTGCTCTTGGTAGCTTCTTTTGTAGTAAGGCCAGATCTCCAAGCTTCACACCCCCGGAGCTGGCTGCAGTTGCTTGGGCCTCGACACGGGTCGTACCGCCGCCCGCGGCCGGGACCGCGAGGTTGCCAGACACACCGCAGGTGACGCGCGGCCGAAGCGTACAGGAGCATACGCGCGGCCCGAAGTGACTTCCCAACCTGTGACCTGTGCATACAGCTAGATATGGTACAAGCAATTCCTGGTGGATTCTCACAAGCTGCCTCGATCATGGCACGTCATAAATTCCATAAATCACTTCAAAGTGAGAGGGATACTCATAGAGTTGAAATGACTCCAGTGGATCTATTCTTTGATTTGAAGGTAGGAGTGCCTGCGATCCAAGCTACAGGTAGACTGCGGTAATAGCCGCAAGTGGAACCTTGGGCATGAGATGATGTGTACATGCAGACAAAAATGCAAAGGTAGCCTGCTCAAGAGCAGGGCACCGTCTATCTTTGGTGGCATCCAACCTCCCTTGTAGTGGTCAACTACTATCTATGGTCAGTCTATGATCTACTGTTCACTGGAGGCCACCCTGAGCTTCATCCTTCATCTGCTGCCAGGGGGTCGAACTGGGAGGTCTCACGAAACGCAAACGCAAGAAACAACACCTCCCTGTACAACACCACCTGTGGCTGGGAAGAGCTGAGCTTCTGGCTGCCAAAGATAAAGCACGCATGGCAAGTGAACCAAATGGTTTCTTCTAGTCAAAAAACCCTGAAACGTAATTGTTCTGCCTAGAATGCACCATCTAAGGGTTTGGGAGCTCACTCTTTCTGTCTTATCTTGTCGTATTGCTTTTGCCAGTTCTGTTCTGTCAAACAAATTGTTCTGCCCTTTAGACTATTGGGTTTTGCGGTCATGTACCATTGCTGATGAACAGCTAGCGATCTCCGGTCGTGCAATCATGTCCAAGACAGCTCACTATGAACCTGATGCAGAAAAGGAAGTCCGCAAGCCTCATGTCTTGATGCCTTCACATCCCAAAAAAGCTGATAAACCTGTGAAATGCTAAGGCTTTTAGACCCTAAGCGTTTGCATGATGTTGAATCTATATATATATATATATGTATATATTTGTTCACATCACAGCAGCCCACACAAGCAGCTAAATGCAAAGGTATCCGGCGACGCCATCCACTTCTTGGGCGGGTTCCATGGACGGTGCACGTAATGGGACCGAGGGACCATCTTTGCAGACCCCTCTTCTCTCTATCAGAAAGAATCTGGGGGGCGTCCAGCTGTGTTGAGTCAATTGCAGGCTAGAAACCAAAAGTCCAGAAGCCCATATGAAACAGGATCGCCTGTGAATATGCACCAAAACCATCCTCTTTCTGGTCTAGCATGAGTCTCTCCATGGTGCGGATCAGCTTCATCGACATTTAGCGATGGAAGCTCAGAGGATGTGCGCGAGCCTGGTCATTGAGGGCGCCCTGTCCCGACCTCTCTCATCATAAAATCCTCTGTTCTCTCCCCACAAAGCCAAGGCACCCCAAAGATGGATTGTTGGTATAGATGCACCAAAAGAAGTGGGGCAAGGGAAGATCCTTCGTCTGCTCATCACCCGTCCCTAAACCTGTCCAACAGGTTCCATGTGCCACAGAAACTTGAGAAAGGACCCATGGATCAGCACCGAAAAAGCTGAAATTCTCAGAACAGACATCTCCAGAAGTGGCCACTTTCAGGGCCAATGGCACAGCCTCACCACCGACCATGACACCCAGTCCGGAAGGGGAGGAAGAGGCAGCACCACACACACACATGACCCCGAGATTGCAGTCGATGAGGGCATCTCAGGCGAAGACGAAGGCCTTGCCCAGGTAGACTACTTCTGAACGCCACCGGCACTGAAGTAAGAGGCCATCCCACAGACCGCCAAAATGGCACCGAGAGCTCAACCCTCCAGAAGAAAAAAATCCATCCATACATTACATTACATTACGATACGATACGATACGATACGATACATTACATTACATTACATTACATTACCATACGATACGATACAATACAATACCTTACAATACAATACAATACATGCATGCATACCACACATGCCATACATGCCATACATACCATACATACCATACCATACCATACCATACCATACCGTACCGTACCATACCATACCATACCATACCAACATACATACATACATACATGCATGCATGCATGCATGCATGCATGCATACATTCATTCATACATTCATACATTCATTCATACATTCATACATTCATACATTCATACATTCATACATACCTTACATTACATTACATTGCATTGCATTGCATTGCATTACATTGCATTGCATTGCATTGCATTGCATTCATACATACATACATGCATACATCCATTTATACATTCATACATTCATACACACATACCTTACATTACATTACATTACATTACATTACATTACATTAATACATACATGCATGCATGCATACATACATACATACTTACGTACGTACGTACATACTTACATACAGACATACAGAACATACATACAGACAGACACACTCACATACATACACACACAGTTTATGTAATCTGCATGTGGTGCGATGAAGCAGCAAGACATTGGAAATGAAACCAACACCCCCTAGACCCTGTCAGTCCGCGGAAGTGGGAGGATGAAGTGAGATGAACCAGTGCACCTGCTGACCCACGCTGATGCACCTACAAATGAATGCTGGTCCTCAGCAGCCTGTTTGCAGCATGGCCTTTACACCCGCATCGACCATCCAGAAAATGACAGGACACCCAGCCCCACAACAATCAAACAACACAAAATACCTTAGGTTGGAGGCCATTGCTTGTAGGTTGGAGGCCAGAGGCCCCGCAATGGAAGAACTACATGATGTGTCCAGCCTTACCAGCACATGGCCGGTGAGCCACCACAGGAATTGGACCTTAGCGACTTTCGGTTCTCTCCTTTAGGTCAGCGCACCAGGCCGTTGAGGGGTTGGCTGAGTAGTGCAATTAAGAATGGAGTTTTACACCAGCTACAGCTGTCTGATGTCTGGGGCAGAATCCGCATTTGTGGATTCGCTGTGATGTTCGGGGGGGAGAGATTGATCTGACTCGGGGGTACACCGTACAGTTGTGCTTCGTGGTGTATAAATCGTTCGCAAATGATAAATCATCTCGTTACGGCAGTGTGGGCACTTCCTGCCAGTGAATACTGTTGTCGACACCGTGCTTTAGAAGTGTGCCGTCAATCAAAGCTGAGCCCTTCTGAGATCTCGTCTCAGGAAACCCAACTCCTTTGCCAACAAGGTGCTGGCAAATCATCCCTCGCTCTTCGGTGGACATGTCGGCATCGCACTTGGGAGGCCAAATGGCTGTGTTCCAAAAGCACTTGTAGCCTGAGTCGCTGATGTGCGAGGGCTGTGTCACCCACAACTCTTGAGTAGCATCAGTTGTCAAATGATTCAATCCGACTCCCTCTGATTCTTGTCGGATGTGGTTCTAAGCCTTGCCTACCGGCAATTTATCTAAAATTCCTCCATCTTGGCCTCAAGAAACGTTTTCAAGGCAGTTCCTGTCCGTTCAATGTGCAATCCTCTGCTGAGCCTACTACCAATGCCTGACTGAATGGCAAAGCTGCCATCACAGGTGCTACTGCCTCAGAAGAGGGTTCAGTGAACATATCTCTGGCGGAAAGAGAGCGTGGAACTCTGTCAGCGCAAACATGAACCTACCCCAGTTTGGCCATTGGCCGTTGCACTTTGGATGAAGCTGCCTAAACGTTCGATCCTGACAAGCCCAATCTCGCCTTGAGAGCTGCAATAGGGAACCTGGTCGTGCAGTTGCGGTGACTGAAGCTTTGCAAAATACCTGGGTGGATGAGTCTATTGCGGGTCTGTGTATGTATTCCACTAGGGCCTAGCACGTTTTCAGATGTGATTAGAGATGGGATGTGCTGATGTGGGATTGAGCTCGGCCTAGCTGAGGCACCAAGAGATGAGACCGAGACCGAAGAGATGTTTAAAATGCCCCTGCCAGTCCACCATGCCTGTGATAACTTGGAGCAGTCCACGGCCCCTTGCTTGCTGCTCCACCGGCCCACCCTGAGTCAGCCGGAACGAAACGAACGGGGTGCCCTGCCCCCAGTGGGCCCACAGAGCAATGCCTTGACTACTTGGGCTCCCAGCATGTTCCTTGCTGCACCCGCAGCTATCACTGTCAAAGTGATGCCTGGAGTTGGGAGAGTGCGATAGACGTCACAAAATGCCCTTACAGTGACCACTGCTCCTGCTTCAGGTGGGTCCTCTAATGGGAGCTAGGGACCTTCTGGCGGCAACCTGTTCAGGACTGGTGAGCATGTGAGCTCTCATCCGAAAGCAGGGATCTCTTTTTCTGCAAAAAGTCCTACCCCATGTGCGTTGAGCGTTCGTCCACCCAAAAGGCTGGGGCTCTTCTTTGACCGCATAGGTTCCGCCATGATCACACCAAATCATTCTGAAACCGCCAAACCGCCAAACTGCTGCCCTTCTTGCAGCTATCTCGCCTTCCTGCTGGACAGAATCGGAAGCTCCTTTGGCCTTGCAATGATGAGCTCAGAAACACGATCCATTTGTGAATCCTATCAATCTGCTCACCCTAGGAGGTTGGTGTAAGGCCTGGTTAAGTGGTTCGATGATTCCCACATCTATCATTGTCCATCTATCATATCCCCAAGTTGCGAAGGAGCCCCACAGGGTACATGATACTATTGACACCATTCACCACTCCTTGAATTTGTCGTCATACTCTAACACTCGATCAAATGCCGCGATCAAAACCCCGAGACAGAACAGCAAAAACAAACCACTCTTCCTCCGCTCGAATGGATCTTCAACCTCTAAACACCAAGAGGCTGTCACACAAAGGACATAAGTGCCAGCGCCGCTCACGATGAAGGAGGCATGCCCAGCACCTATATCCTTATCCGGTGGTGTTTCCGCCTCACCTCGGAAGGTCCACTGGAGCAAGTTGATCGAGTTTCGGTGAAACAGTTTGTGCTGTTGCATCGTATTGGAAGGCACATGTTGTTGTTTCAATTTGGCTAGCCCAAACAAGAGGTGTCTAGAGTCTAGAGAGTCCCTGGAGAGGTGGTCAAGAAAAATGCAAAACATCAAGGTTGCTGTCTTCACAGTAAATCACACATCTGGGCTGTGCTGACAGCTGGCATGAGGAGGTCCCTGCAATGAATTTTGCCTTGTCTCCCTGCTTCGCGCCAGCAAGCTTCAGTGTGGTGGCCACCTCAAGCTGCCAAACCGGCAGTAGCGATGAAGGAATGTCTCAAGGCATCCTCCTCCCCAGCTTCTGTTTCCAAGTCCTGTCCCTTCTCCCAATCAGGAGGTTGGTGATATGGCTGCAGCCACTTGCGATGAAGTTTCTTGATGGACGTTCAGAGTGGCCTCAAAACTGATTCTCAAAGCATGAAAGGAACTGAAGATGATAGCCACGATCGCGATCTTTCTGATCATCCAGGGTGACTCTTGTTTTGGGCAACTAGGTCCGCGGTGCGTAGACAGCCGGGGGGAGTTTGTCATCATGTTTAGACTTTGGAGACGTTGGGAATTTGTCTCATTGAAGCCGCAACCTGCCTGGGGAGGGTGTACAATGAGAGTTTCGCTACAATGAGAAGTACATGTTGTTGTCTTTTTTAGCAACCCCCCCAAACTACTTTGGTTCTGAAGAACTAAACGGATATGATGGACACCGACGAAGGACAAGGAATTGAACCAAAACAAAAAAGCAAAACAAAAGAAAAAAAAACGTAAGAAGTCAACTGAGGAATCGAATTTTCGCGAAGTGTCGTTTCATCCATAAGCCCATAGTGCCCCGTGCAACGCAAATTGCCTTCCTCCCACCCCCCCACCGGAGAAAGTGTGTAACCATGAATGAGTGTGACGCCTGCCTGCACCGAAAATGCACAAGAAACACTTACAGTAAAGACCCATTGAACATGCATACATAGCAAAAATAGCACTACTAATGACCCTCCCCAGCGGCCCTGAAAGAAACGGCAAACTACTGCGCTAAAAAACAGACGAAACACAACGGCCGTCTATGCACCGGTGGTGCTACACGAAAGCAGGTTGTTGCTCAGTGCTCGAGCCCTTAGGCCCTTGGCCCAAGTCTTTTCAGTGGGGCCATTTACGACACACTTGGGAGACCTTTTCTGGTGGCATGTCTTTCTTTTCAGGATGCAGACCTTCGAACCCGGAGGTGAGTTTTCAGGTCCTGCAGATCCATCGGATCTTGGATGAGGAGATGTTGTTTTGCAAGGTGGCGGACGGGCGGCCGGTGGTCCTCATTGGCAAGCATCCCGGCGTTGAACGGCTTTCGGTGCATGACGCAGAGATCATGTCCAACCATGATCTTCTGACTTTGGAGGTTACAGAAAGGATGGCTTGATTTCTAGCAAGAGCCTGGAAGCTTTTGGCCAGAGTTCATCGATCTTTTAGCTGGATTTGGTGGTTTGGGCCTTGGTCTAAAGATGTCTAAAGTTCATGGAGTTTAGGCCTTGCCTAAAGTAGACGTTAATGAGTTGGCAGTCACCCACTTGAAACAGTGCAGCCCCAGTCATGCAGCTTGATCTCACAGATCCAATGGCTGTTCGCACTCTCCACGAACCAGTTCGGATAATCTGTCCAACTGCCACGATGGGCTTTCCACGTCAGCCCTGTTCGAGTGGTGGGGGCCAACAAGGAGAACTTGAGCACACTGGCCGCAGGACTCCGAATGATCCATCAACGTCAATGTATGCCAGGAGCCCCTAGTAGCGTCCTGGAATGTGCCCCTCAGGTTGAGCATAACAACTATGTACAAGCTCTTCTGACTGAGTTTGCCGAGTGCCAGGTACAAGGTTGGACAGTGTGGCCAATGAGACGCAAGCGATGGTGGGCGCTCCTTGTACCTCGCCAATGGGACATCAAGACTGTTACTTTCTGGTCCGAAGTCGCACCCGACCAACAAGTTCGAGATGTGATGACAGGATTCGAACGGATCTTGCATTGCTTGGACTTGTGGCCAGCCCAATGAAGGAGTCTTTGGATTGGAGCGCACCTCATTCAAGCAGTATCCTCAGCTGCTCGCCAATTTCCATTCATTGAGCCATTGCAAGCTTTGCGGGCCTTTGAGAGGCCTCCCTTGACCCTTGTTTCTGGTTCCATCTTTGAGATTCTTGATGAATTCGGTTTGAGCTGTTTTCCGGTTGTTGGTATTCAATAGACAAAGATTGGGATAAGGGACTGATCATCCGCCTCCCCAGCGAAAAATGTGGGGAAGGCGGTGCAGAGACTGCAAAGCCTCACGAAGAAGCTTTCGTCAGCTGAGAAAGGCAGAGGCGACCATTCTGTAGCCCGAATGTCGCACTCACCCGAAGAGTCCGAGATAAAGCTCAGTGATCGTGTGGGATTCCTGAGGTGCAGGAGTGCCAGGATTGTAAATCAGGGCACCCTGAAGCGACAAACCGCTGTGTCGAGGTTATTCCCCAAATGTCCGCATGGATCCTTGCAATCACCTTTGGGTTCAGTCTTTGACTACACGGGGTCACTGCGCGCTGCCTTTAGACACCTATATAACACTTATGGTTACGCAGAAATTCAGAAACATGGCCAATCTTCCTTCCTCACTAGGCGCCCGTGCATTGGAGGTCACGGTGGCTGGGCTAATCGAAGTGATGTGATTCTCATTGGTGGCCTCAACCTGCCAATCTACTCTCTGCAGGAAAAGACCTCTTGCGAATATGCTATCTCATCCCGAAAAGCAAATTGCTCGCACTAAGTGATTGTCCTCCTCATATCAAAACTCCTTCGTTGCCCACCTGAACCAATCTGACACTATTCCACATGGCTCTTAAGTGCTCTGGGATGGTTCCTTCCGGCCCTGGAATCCACATCCCCAGAATGAATGGATTTACTCACCTGGTCCCTCTCCAACCTTCTCTGAACTGGCCGACCCGACCCGACCTGTGTCCGTCCCACGATGTCCGTCCTGCTCCACCAGTAGGGCAATGGCCCCGGTTTCGGGGTTCTGCTCCACTGAGTCGCCACCACCGGGAGCTTGATAGCAAAGCTTATAATTCCCACCGGGACCTGGCGGTTTTGGGGGGGCAGCTTCAGCTTCCGCGGAAGTCCGGCGGGTTGCACATGCACGAAGTCCGGTGGTTGCATGAGACAATCTGATCTCTTTGGCCTGAGAAGGTCTACCATGAGCTTGCTGGTCTTAATTGGCAGTTCACCAACTAATTCAAGCCTAGCTTACATGGTGTGTATGTGTATATAAAGATACATAAAGATACATATACCATATAGATAAATACTCATGCAGTAGAGGACTCTCTTCATTCATCTTCATTCTATGATACATCGGGAACCTAGCAAGACAAAAATAAACAAAGCCAGACCACCGCAGAACGTGTCTTCCCGCCTTCGATGGTGAAGACACCCTTTCCGGTCCGGTCTATGTCCACGTTCGGCACAGCGTCTCGACAATTCGCTCTCACTGGGACGAAGACTGCCTGTGTCAAAAAAGAGGTTCAAACATAGATGTCATGAGACGAGAAGGGATCGGTGGGACAACCCGTAGGACCAGTCAGCTCGTGCATGCACCATGCCATCAGAAGTTGTCCAAGATTCCTGTGGTTTCATTGTGTGCACAGACGAAACTGGTGATCTCGGAGTGTTAGTAGTAGCTTCTTGTTGCTAGTAGTAAGGCCAGGAGCGCCCCTAGTAGCGTCCTTGCTCCTAGTAGCAATGCCAGGAGCTACTAGTAGCTTCTGTACAGGACGTGAAAGGGATCTCAGAGACTCGGACATTGGGATCATGGGTGAGAAATCCTCGCCTCTCGATTTCATACGAAACCCTCGCCTTGGCTGCTTTCGCAGCCCCTGTGAGAGTAATTGGGGTGGCTGTACCTGCAACAAAGATCGGGCGTAACCAGACACACCAGTCATTTAGACTTCATGAAGGAATGGGATACCGGAAATGCTTCAAGATCAGGATCAAGGGCATCCTCTCCTGGCCTTGAGTGACAGTGCTTGGGATGAGCTTCGTGACTGCGCCTGTGTCAGTGGGTGAGACCTGAGTGCTGACAATATTCAAGCCTTCCGAAAGGATACAAAAGAAGTAAAACCAAAATCATGCACAATGTAGAACATGTATAGAGACTCAAGCTAGAGGCATGTTTACGCCCGGCACCCTTTTTCACTGGGGCATCGGACAACCGCTAAAGTGACGCTCGTCTGTTCCTCCACAACTGCGTGGCCTTCAGCCTGACCATCAATTGTGGACAAAGCAAAACAATGGCCAGAGTCTGAGAGAGTCTTAGAAGCGGGTAATTACCCAGTCCAAAAGGGTCGGTCTTGAGCATTGCCGCAGACTGGAACTACACACTCCTAACGACCATCATCTGGAGACCTTGTCCAACAATACCGCCATAGACACGAAAGCATGATGCACCGTGGAATCATCATATGGGAGAACATGTGATGGTGCGAGCGCCTGGTAGCAAAGCTTTAGCACTTCAGCTTCATCCTCTATGGTGATCCTGGGAGGGCCAATTCACTTTTTGGCGCCTCTCATGAAGCTTCAGACATCTATTCTGCTTCAAGGTCTCCAAAATCCAACGCAACACCAAACAGCTGTCAGGTGAGATCAATAAGCAAAGCTTTCCAAGCAAATGGAGCCTTTCGGATGTCGCTACAAATGCGAGAAGGGACCACGCGCTCTCCAGCAACACAGGCAATGCTGGGATCACAAAAGCCCTCTTGGCCACCGCGCGTTGCTTTGCCTCCCTCGATGGTTGAGGAAGGAGAGGTCACTTTCCCGCAGTGGAGTGCAAACTGCACCTAGGGTCCGTGGCGGTCATCTTCCAACACTGCCGAAAGGAGGGGACTGGAAGCATTACAGGCATTGTATATACAATACAGCTATATACAATACATAATTGAATAAAGTGTCAGAGTATTGATGTGCATTAATTATACAACAATTACAAGGAGATTGCGGTGGCGCTCTGTGTTTGATCGCTATCCGTGTCTGCAATTCTACGGTGCCAGTAGCTCGGAGACCTTCTAGTCGTGGGAAGCTCTGTTGCAATCCTCAGAGCCCTGGCATCCACTTGTTAGTCATCTTGTAGGTATAAAATAGCAAGGACGCTATTAGGTGGAGGCCATCGCTATTAGGTTGGAGGCCATCGCTACTAGTAACAAGAAGCTACTAGTAACGTGCTCTTTCATAAAATGGGCACAAAATCCAAAAGTTAGTCATTTAGTCTCCCTAAAAGCACTGTCTCTTGATGGATCTTTCCTCCTGAAAAAAAAAAAAAAAAAAAACTCCGGTTCTGCATGGCCAACCATTGCCCGCGCCGCTTCAACCCACTTCAGTTCCGGAAAGCTCTAGATGGCACCTTGTCTCCATCCTTCGCCCCAGTGAAGGTGATCTCCGTCGCTAATTTGGCGGTCACGGAGTTGGGTGTGATCCTGCGAGCCGTTCGCCCACGGCAATGCGGCGGTGCGACGGTGCGGTGATGGCGTGGACGTCATGCGCACTATGAAACTTGCCCTGCTGGGCTTCACTGGCTTCAGATGTGCTCCTGGTTATTGGCTCAACTTGAAGCAAAACCCCGAGCCCAAAATAGAAGTAAACGTTGAAAGCCAAATGACATGTACTGTCGGTGCAACTCAAGAAGCAGTTCACACATAAAGTATCGCTAAACAGGACACGTCAGCTTGGAGGATGATGGATGGCTAGGCCATACGATGTGACCCGCGTTCCAAAGGCAACGCTACCACAGTCGTGTTACTACAGGATGGGTCAGGTACGGCCTCCAGTAAGATTCGGAAAATTACGGCAGAAGCAAAAACACCCGGCCTCGTCACGCTGCTTGGTGCATGGTTCATCTGTTTGCCATCTGCAAAACAGACTAACCTCCAAGGGTCAGTGAGTCCATATATAGAAATCCACTGAGCAGTGTTTGGACCGCGGGTGGACATATGAAATCAAAACTAGGCTCTCAAAGACACAGAGGTGAAATACATGGAAGCTTGAAACTATCTCAGATTTAGAAGAAAAGAACAAACGGTTATGTATAATGAAACATGGTCGAACAGCCTGCTAGCTTCTAGTCCCTGCTTGGCTGCATGTTTCACCAACTTATGTCCTTCCCCAGGTGGAATTGTGATGGAACCATCAACCATTAGAAATCTTTGTCATCGCAACCACTGTTTGCTGGATGAACTCGCTGTCTCCCAAGATCAACCGAGTGGCAAATGGAGGGTGGCGGCCGCCAGCGCCAGCTGGCGGCGTGCCATGATGTGCAGTCAACAGTCGTCCTTCCGACACTCGGAGGGGGGCACAGGGACCGAAAGGGGCCGGGCACAGTGGCCGAAACGGAAACTGGTCGAAGTGAGATGATGTCTCTACTAACAACTTGAACACTGAATCAACACACTGTTGGTTGTCAATGGTTGTCAAAGATTGGGTTAAAGGGATGGCGTTGTGGAGGAAGGAAGACCGTGAGGAATACTTCACGAGCAAAAGTGTGACTTGCGTCATGGGGGGATCCTGAAGCGCTGATCTTTCGAAACGTGTTGCAGGTCACTCTTTGTTGGTCAACTCTTCAGGTGGGGTAAATGGCCGTGCTGGAACCTGAGTGGTAAGCAGGCATCCGCTGTTGGCAATCTGCTCAATGGTTGACATACTCAACTAAGAAAGTTCAGAAAGGAGCTTTGTAGAATCAATTAATTGCCAAATAAATTGAATGCCGACATGCCTTGGCGGCTTGTAGAGCCGGCTCTGCCTGAGGAACATGCCTCTGCCGGCAGCCAAACGTTTGCTGCATGAAAAGGGAGAGAATGATATCACTTGTGCACCCATGCGAAATGCTGTGCTTCTTCTCTCTGTGGATCTCCATTCATTTTATTGCCTGCACGAGAGTTCACTACTGACGGGGATCCATCAGAAATGCACGCCTCTCAGCAGGCTATCGGCATCAAAGGAGTAAGTCCGAGCCAAGAAGACATCCAGAATGCCAGATCTCTTTCTCAAACTTGTTGCGGAATGTCCATCAAATGTCAGCTAATTGGCTTATCAAAGGCCTGAGAGATCTAGAATCTAAACACAGTCTCATTGCAGCTGAGAATAGAAGCTACTTTCAGCCCATGCCATAAACCCTCTGCCAAGGAGCAGCAAAAATCCTCTGTCCACTGGAAGGTCCCCCCTCCTAGCAGGACTCCTAGCATGCCCACGTG
This sequence comes from Durusdinium trenchii, assembly GCA_963970005.1. Lineage (NCBI taxonomy): Eukaryota > Dinophyceae > Suessiales > Symbiodiniaceae > Durusdinium > Durusdinium trenchii. The sequence continues at coordinate 293,823 of CAXAMN010024017.1, read as the reverse complement.
TTGACAGAGTTGACCTTTCAAGATTGCAAACGGTTGAGCCCTTTCCTTGATTCTCAAGCACAGCTAGCTCCCTTGCTCTTCAAGGCTTTTGAATCCATGCGCAGCCATGCGCAGCCCGCTTTGGAACTCATGTCTAGCTGCTAGCTGCTAGCTCTTCTTGGCCTTGCACTTCTGTCAGCCACCCTTGAGCTCGGCAGCACCGAACTAGAAGATATGAGACCGCCAATTTGTCTTCCATGTCCGCCACCACACACACAAACACTGTTTTTAAAACTTTCAGCTCATCCACAAAGCAGGGGTGTAGCATAAACAACTTCTGTGAATGTCCCTATATTGCAGTGTCAATACCACATGGAAGGTTTCTGAAGTTTCTGTGGTGTGATGTTATTGTCAACCGAGGTCGGCGTCATCTTGACAGTTCGGCCATGATCGACGGATGCAACTCGGGGATCAAATCCATACAAACTAAAAACTCAGGTACAGTATATAGGTGTCATCTTGACTGTGTTGCAACATCTGGTCCTTTGTTTTTTGAATGTCGTCTCCATGTTTGTGCTCAGTTTTGATACCTTGCCCCAGCAATCTCTATGTGCAGAATGAGTTTCCAAACTCCATTCAAATCCATCAGAATCTCTTCCAAAGGTTCCACTTCCCAGTGCACTACTTGCCACTATCTATGTGCAGTCACAGAGTTTTGGGTGGCGAGTTGAAACCATAAATGTTGTTTTTTCCATTCTTGGCTCTGTGGAACCTCCGGTCTCACCAGGGCTCAGCTTCGCGGACCTCGAGACGGCCGCCACGGAGCTCCGAGAGCCGCAAGTCGTTGGACAGGATGGAGCCATCCTGGCGCCCGCCGTTGGCGGCTTTAAGGATCATTAAGGAGTGTTTTCCGGTCCACCACACACTTGCTGCTGGTCACGTACATCAACTGGCACTAGCGATTTAGGGGGCCCGGCAGTTTCCAAGGTGGTTCCATGAGCAGGGTGAAAACGACCATTCCCTGTCCATCGGTCCATCTCTTGAAACAACCAAACCTGTAAGACGTGCTTGTAAGTTTGGCAACTGACAACCTCTGCGAATCTTAGTCGTTCCACCGATTGCAGTAATGGGAATAGATTCTTTATCCGCCTTGAATGTTCCTCGAGTTTCCCTTCCTTCGTCTAGCTGAACAACTCTTGCCCAAAGTTTTTTGAGGATGACGCTGACAGTTTTCGAGCGTTTCCTCACAGAGTTCCTCAGAACAAGGCCCAACACAGCTCGCTTCCGTTACGGCCCAACACATGAGTTCCATCCCAAGGCCTGAAGGAGCTCAAGGTTCTCGCTTGGAAGTGTCCTGTGGGTCTTTCGCAGGCTCCAGGCACGAGATCAAAGGTCCAACATCCTTCAACCGTGTTTTGTTGTGTCAACTCGTTGCCTTCGTCTCATTTTGGCCGCCTTCGTCAAACCAAAGTGAGTTCACGTCACAACACGTCGGAAAGTTTTCTGGTTTTGGGGTCGGAACAAGGGAATACATAGATAGAATACATCGGCTTGTCCGGGAGCTATGCAAAGTTGAGCTCCATCGCATGACTATTTCTGGTGAGCTGCCGCATCAAACCTGCCCTTTCGGAACAACATGCAGCTTTGATGCACAGAAGTTAGCCTACTCGCAGCATAAACAGGGTACTCTAAAGGCTAGCCAGTAGCTCCTAGTAGCGTCCTTGCTCCTAGTAGTAAGGCCAGGAGCCCCTAGTAGCGCCCTTGCTCCTAGTAGTAAGGCCAGGAGCCCCTAGTAGCTTCTTGTTATACCTCAAAAAGTCGGTGCAAATCGGACGTTCGTTCAACTCATTCTCCTGAGAATGTCCTTCACCGTGCAGGTCTTCTCCATCTCGCGAACCTGGATCAACTTCATCTTCTCTACAACGCGCCACGCAGCGTTCTGCTCAGCCTGCCTTAGAGAGGGACCCAATTCCCCAACTGGCTATCTCGGAGGGCGTTCGCTGACAAATGCAATGTCCAATCCCTCGCCACTTGATGCTGTCTTGGAACATGTTCTGGTGAATCCTTGAATGTTTCAGGGTTTCTGTCGAGCCAGGTCGTAGCACCAAAGCAGAGCTACAAAGCAGCAACGAACTGTTCTCAGAGTCGAGACTCATCTCCACTTCCCCCTCAAAAGCCATGCGGCCGTTGGCTCTCGGCAGGGATCCCTTCGAAGCTGCCCTGCAGCATTGGCATGTTCGCCTCAGCCCGGCAGCGCCAGAAGCCATCACGCCCTTTGAAGGCAAAGCGCAGCTCGGACCTGTGGAAGACGGAGAGTGGGTTGTGAGAAGCATGCCGGTCAAGATGGTGATGCTGCGCCCTTCTTTTCTGAAGAGCCAAGTGAATTGTGAGAGGCACTTCGATACTCTGTGAACTATGCACGAACTCATCTGAGGTCTACAAGTTCTCCAGAAACTTTGCCGCGCTGAGCATCCAATGTAACATGGACAAGAATGTCGTTGTGCCACACCCTCGACTAAATGGACGAACCAAAATCCGAATCTCTAGAAGTCCACAAATCCGACCAATCCTCGATTCCACCAAGACACGGACTTGGGCTTCGTCCTAAAGCACCCTGAAGGTGATCCAGCAATTCATTCTTCGGGTTGAAGAACTTCTGGGTAGGCTCGAAAACCAACTCCAGTCGTACATAGCCACTTGGAACATCATGGCCTCTCACGAAACAAACCTTTGTCCACTAGTCCAAGCAAACTCTGCTACACACCTTTCGCATGGTTTAAGCACAGCTTTCTTTTCTCAACGCAATTCTTTCCCTTTTGATGGAGCGAAACCCAGGCAAAACCAAAAAAAAAACTGGCTGCTCCTGTCCTGTCGCTGTCACCACTTCGATGTCATCCAGATCTTCCAGGCGCACGACGTGCCAAGAGTCCTCCGACCCTTCACTCGTCGAGGACATCGCAGGCGGCTCCGCCGCCGAGGGCTCTGCCGGCTCCACGAGTTGGCAAAGGCCTCGGATGGCAGCAAGTGCAGCCTTCTTCTTGGCCGACTTCTTGTTGCTCGCCTGTGCGACAAGAGGCTGTCAACAGGCCTGTGCACTTGTCTGAGCCGGGACCGAATACCTGTTCGATGTTTTGGGCACTGGGTCCGGCGTGAATATTGGAGGAGCGTCAGAGCTGTGGTGGAATCATGTATATAATTGGAATACCTTTTAAGCAAGAATTCAGTTCAGATGCGCGAGAGGCATCAGACAACTTGAGAGAAAAATCAGACAACTGGCACTTTCTACTAGTAACAAGAAGCTATATACTAGTAGCAAAGGGCACCGCTACTAGTAACAAGGGCATTCCTACTAGTAGCAAGGTAACTCCTGGCATTTCAGTGGCCACCCAGTCGTGGCACCTCGTCCCCGACGAAGCGCTTCCCGGCCACGATCACCACGGAGCGAAAGCTCTTGTCACCGAAGTCCTGCCAAGTCCATGGGAGTTCCTCAAAATCCTGGCAGGGCTGTCGCAGGTCAAGCTGTCAAGCTCCGAATCAGACTTTCTTACTCCACAGTTCATATTCACATATCCACCATGCCAACAATGGCGGTGATGACTAGATCATGAAGACATTCATGACACAGGGTGCTGGATAGGCAAATGTGCCAACAAGCTGCTAGAATCAAAAGCTAAGGCGCAAACACAACATGACACGCCCCTTGTGGAATCTGGAAAACTACAGCTCTGGAAGTCAAAGCGAGCCGTGTTGGCTATTTCTGACACATTCCTGATCCCGCTCCTTGAGGCGACAATGGCCTTCCAGGGCCTCCTTCAAAAGACTGACCGCACTTTCCTCGTCTTCGCGCTTGCAACTCCGCGACAAGGTCAGCCCCACACGTCGGAGAAGCTCCTCCGCTTCAGGGCTGCCACCTGATCTGCGCACCAGTCCGGACAAGCCTTGCTTCTTGCAATCCTGGCCCCTTCCCTTTCCTAAGGTCAATCAATGAATTCCCTTCACGTCCAGCTGGCGGCGTTGGCGTTGATTCTCCAATGCGTGAGACATGAATCTAAAAGGCGAAAATTCTTTCTCCGGGTCAGTAGCATGCAAAAGCCGTCGAAATTCTGCGGTTAACTACAGTTGTGGATGAGTGGCCGAGCTAAGTACAGTGACAGTGCAACGTGAAGCATCGTTGATCCCCAAACGCCTTGAATCACCTCCATGCGCTCCAGGGGCTCTCGCTCCGGCTCTGCTTCGCCTAGCACACGATGGAAGGCTGTCGGCTGCACGGCGTGGGCCGCTTTGGTGCTCGGCCGCGTGGTGCCCTCCAAGTAGGCCACATTGCGGGAGGGAGCTGCTGGCAAGTGGTAAGCATCCTCCAAATGAGAACATGAAGCCATATTACGTGAAATGTGGTAGCTATCAGCTATCAGCTTGCCCGTACAGCAGAGCAATATGAGTGTCGAACCTGCAGTTCTGGCGCACGGCCACGATCTTCAACCTAGCCAAAGCTGATCAGGCACATGACCATGCCGGATTGACAAAGTTGACAAGTTGTAGCTGAGATTAAGGATTCCAAAGAATCGACCTCCTTGCGTTCCGCCCCATATGCTCTGTTGAGAAGCGCAAGCCACCCCAATGGCTTTCAAACCAACCCCACCTCTTCGAGAACATCAGCCTGAAGCTGCCCCTGTGCATGGAGACGCAAAGGCTGGAAGGCTGCACGAAGTGGCTCTTAGCAAAAGGTGCAACTACTTACCACCTTAATTGCTAGATGTTCTTATATGGACATGTCACCTTAAGCATTCTCAAGAAGTATTCTGCGATGTGTAGAACATTAAGTGGCCATTGCTGGAGCGTTGGCCTTCTCCTGTTTTTGACTTTCTCCATAGAACAATCAGACTCGCCTGCGGATGGCCAGTCCGGTCCCATTGGGGCCTGCAACGTTGCTTGGCTATGGCTATGTTGTGAGGGGGCGGGAATTGATCTTCTTGCTGGGGACAACATCTAGATTTGCGTGATTGAAACATTGAGGTCTCCACTTTGCTGCGATCTACCCTGTCCTTTCTCTGATCTTTCTCCCCATCCTGCTCCCTCTACCTTTCCTTTAAACTGCCTTTGCTGCGCAAAGACACATTTGTAGCACGTTGCCCTCATGAAATTTGTGGAGGCATGGGTTACATTACCAACTGGAGGCGGCCTGCGCTCCGTCCATCAACTACAACTACACAGGAGGCCTGCGCTCACCAGAACATAGAAACAGCTTCCAGCTGCCTTATTTGTCACCCAAAAGAGGCCAAGGATGCCAAACGGACCCTTAAGGCGTTCACTTTGCATATGGGCAGCTGGAAAACTGCAAGGGCTACCCGGAACTGAAGCTTTCATCAAAGAACTGCGCCTGCCAAACAGAGTTGCAAAATCATCTGAGTCTGGGTCGACACCGATGAGTTTAGAAGTTGACAGCTCCGAGTTGAACAACATAGCGAGTCCATTTAGTGACCTGCCGCCCTGCAAGGACGCTACTAGGGGCTCCTGGGCATCGCTACGAACGGAGCAAGGACGCCCACGACCACTTCGAGTTCGTGCCTGGAGAGCTCGGACTGATGGTGTGCGCCAACCTCACGAACCAGGAGCACAAGGAGACCTCTCGTTTGCTTCTCGTTTGCTTCCTTGTGGACGACTTGAACGAATTGTTTTCTGCATTTGGGGTTTTGGGATGACCAGTTTGTCTCATTCTATCAAGAACTTCAGGCTCCGAGCGTAGAAAAATGACACCTCAACGAAGGAGTCCGAGGTACTCAGCTGTATCTTTTGGCCATGAGGGACCCACCAACATACTGCGTAAGTGCTATTCCCGGACCTCGGCCTTGATGCTCCAAGGAACTGACAAACCATGATTAGACTGACTTTGGCCACACACACGCACACACCTCTACTCTGTCATATTGAACCGAAGGAGTTCTATGTATATATTTGAAAAGCCCTTCCACTTGGGGCAAATGGCTGATCCTTCTGCGCGAACATCGACGCCGTCCATGAGAACAGCTGCATCGGGCAAACGCCGAAGAATCGATGCCTCAGCTCCCAATTTTGCCCTCCACCGCACCGCAGCTCTGTCTGCAAAATGTCTTTGCATGGCTGGAACGACCAAAAAAGTGTGTGACATTCCATGGAAAAGGATATTGACTTTGATGGGCGAACCAAACAATTGGGCACTTGTGAGATGAGAAAGCTAAGAACACCTAGGAAAAGAAGACTGGCACCCCACTCGAAACAGATTTAAAAAATAGAAAATATAAAAACTGCCAAACCAAAAAGGCAGTACTTTTACTCAACGCAGTGTCAAGACCCAATCTATGTGAAGACAAGTTGCTCATTTGCACAAAGGGACCACGAAACTAAGGAAACCAACTAGCTGGGCTTGGATCAAATTGTTTCTTGCCTCTGCTCCCTCGAAAGGGCGCTACGGGCGTGCGAATAACTGATGTGTTTTCTATAGCTCAGGCGAACAACCGTTTTTCTTGCTTTCCACCCAAAACCCTGTGATGCAAAATGTTGCTCGTTGACGGCACCCTGTCGCGCCGTTCTGCTAATATATCCCGTTGTCTAGCTTTGGAAGCAGCTGGTTTTGCCTGAGTGAAAGCTACTCGAAGGACACTCGCTGAACGTCCGCTCGAAGAACAAGCAAACATGTGCTTCGAATTGCTTCGATGTGTGTTCCACTACCACTGTGGAGCTTTCACAAATGCAGAAAGGGCCTACACATGTATACATGCGTGTGGAGGTTGTCTGTCTTGGTCGCTCATTTCTGAAGACCCAGCGGCCGATCTCTCGTCCTCGTCATGAAACTCAGGATCTCCTTCATCACCTTGTCCAGCCAAGAGCTCAAGAAGCTTGTGACGCACTTGTCGCACACTCTTCTCGTGGGTCGCCCACACCTTCCCCCATCTTTCCTTAGTGCAAGTTGTTCTCAATGCACCACATGGTACCCAGGCTGCGTTGCAGATCTGCTTGAGAACATAAAAGCACAGCAGCAGGCCTTCCGTCTGTTCTACTTTGTTGAGCACCCACTCCCCATGAATCCAAATCCGAGTTTCCGCTTGCCTGTTTTTACCTTGCACTGTTCACAGAGCTCAAAAAGTTTTGAATGCTAAGGAAGTCATGTTCTAGTGATTCTAGTGAATCTCTTCTAATCACCAAAAAGAAGAAAGAAAAAAGTTTCTTTGCAAATCTGGATCACAGTCGAATTCAGAGGTCCAGTTGATCTCGTCAACCTCGATGTCGGTCAGGTCGATCAAAGGCATCACTACCTTGAAGATGAAGAGTCGCCGGTTGTCCGCTGAATACCAGCATTGCCCAGCCACACTCCAAGCGACCCTGATGCAAGGAAAATCCTCACAAAGCCAAAGAAGCACAAGTGAAGATCAGAAGATTGACTTGGAATTTTCCTCTAGAATTCGGACTATACCTTCGCGGTCGATGATTCCCATGCAATACCCCCGACCTTGCCTTTCTTAACGCCTTGCTTGGTCAGAAAAAGTCTGCATCAAGCTATTCGTCGCAATGCAATGATTGAAACCAACAGTTGACACAAGTTGTTCAGCAAGCTACTGACCACCTCAGCAGGGTCCCGCTTACCACGGTTGCCACTAAATCATCGCTTCGTTCTTCGGACACAAACGATGTCTGCCTGTCCTTGACGTCCTTTGTACCCAAGACGATGTCTGCCATCGCTTGAAGCACATTGCTGCCGTTGGAAAAGGTCTGGTTGACCGTCAACTGCAGCGCTGCGGTTGATGTCCGTTGCGAGAAGGTTGATGAGTACTAGTAGCTAGAAGCTAGTAACAAGAAGCTACTGGGTGGAGGCCATCGCTATTAGGTTGGAGGCCATTGCTACTAGTAGCTAGTATGTCAGATTTGAGTTGGATTGGTTATCTTCTGAAAGAATCGGCCTGGGCAACGGACCCGAACCCGCCCAGCCTGCGTGTTTAAGATCTCATCAGGCTTGAGACGTCGACGGCCCAGCTCAACCTGCTCATGGAGCCAAACAAGTGCAATGACAGGAGGCTCAGAGATGCAGGGAACACTAAAGCGCAGGAAACTTATGTCCAAATTGATGTTCACCTGCAAGCACCTCCAAACGAGCTAGTCGTTCCAAGGGGGACTCTGTCGTGTAGACTGTCATATGACACACGCCATACGTGTACCTTGGAAACATGTTGATCCTAAAACAATGTGGAGATTCTGAAATTCAGCGAATATATCAGATTATAACCCTCTGCCTTCCAGGCCTCTTTGAAACAAATGTGCAAATCAAATGGGAGTTCAGCCCCAGCTCCAAGCATCTTCCAGAAAATTAAAAACATTATAAGAACATCCCGGGTTCGAAGATATGCGCCAGCAGTCACCAACGTACACTTTCGTCGAAACCATTGTGACCCAAGGTGAGGTCTGTTAAACCTGGCCTGCCTTCAAATCAGACAACCTTGATGACTCATCACGATTTCCCGTCCTGCCTGCTCTGCGCCGCTGGCCACATGTGTGCGCTCCCGACTGCTCAGGTGGGCGGGCGCCGATGGCGAGATGCGGGAGACCAAGCAGCGGAGCTCCGGACCTCGGGACGGATCGTCTCCGGAGCTCTGCTGCAGCGGAGTTCCCCACCATCACTCTTTGAAATGAGGTTGGAGAAAACCTGAAAGCACACAATATAAGATGGGTGATGGTCTAAGTGATCTGGTGAAGCACTGGTATGATATAGGCATGCCGCCAACCATTGAGCTTCGCAAGCCCTTTAATGTGATAAGACTGCACAAACAGGTCTATCACCAGTGACGAAGACTGGATCCGAGGTCCTGGACCTCACATCACAAATTGCTCTTGGTGTTGTGTATCCAGCCATCATGTGGACAGGTTCTCTATAGAAAAACATTGAAAGATCTTGGTTCCAAGGCACACGCGATTGGCTCTGCTTCTAGCGCAGACCTGTACCACCTGCAAGATCATGTAAACAACTCGCAACATTTAGGCGCAGCTTCAAATGTTGCCTTTAGCGGGATTGTACACTGGTTCCAAAAGAGATTTGGACCAAGGGGTGAGTTGAGATGGCTCGTACTTTCTGCTCTAGCACATGACTGAAAGTTGGTCGAAATAGAAGCCAGTCAAAATATTGTAACACCAAATGACACCATGAGAAGTAATTAAAAACATACGGTACCTTCATGGAACCGTTGGCTAGTCTCTCACCAACCACCAACGGCATGGCAGCACCACCTGGCAGATTGTCGCAGGATGCGCTTGGGCACAGTGTTGTGGCAATCTAGCCACCCTTGAGAATGGAGCGCCAAGACCGACACATATTTCAATAATGTGTCGGTGTCCACATCGATATGTTCCGCCATCAGCCTGCCTTAGACGAGAAATTCGCAGTTATTTCAACCGCTGCTGATGTGTTCCTCGTGCGGGGGAACGTGCCTAAAATCTATCAATCATGCTCAGTTCTCAGACCCACTCAACTTGCAAAGAAAGTACTTGCACTTCCCCGTGCACAGCTACTTCCCTGCATCAATTGGTTTTGGCTTTTACTTGTAATTACCCATTTCTGCACAAATTTGTTCAGAAGCAAACGACACATGACACATGACACCTACCTTCCACCTGCGACGCAGTTTCTTCTTGTTTTCTGTGAAGTGGAGCCTTTGGAACACACACGCCTATCTGACTCATCAAGGTCGAGAGATCGCCTATCCGTTAGGAATCTTACACCGTCGACTTTCAGCCAAGCGTCATACGTCCTTTTCTAAGAGCTTCAGACCCCCTGTTGGGCCAGCAAATAAGACACCCCCATCAACCTTCAGACTCTTGAAAGATAGGCCTCGGATCTTGCATTCATGCGAACTGATTTGCGATCCAGGAAAATGTCCAACTCCCCTCAATGGCAGCCCCATCTGCTGTTTGTTGGACCAGACCTTGTCTGACAAGCCTGGACCTACCACCTCTGCCTCCAGCACAATGAAGTTGATGATCACGCACTGACAGAGAGTCTTTCAGTCTGAGTGAATTCGAGGAGCCTCCTGCAGTCTGGCTAATGTACTCTGACAAAATGCGAGGAGCACTCCTGGAGCTCACCACGAAGGGACAAAGCCCACTCGTCAGTTGACTGAAGCCTAATCGAAATTGATCCATGAAGTGCGCCAAAGACCCTCGCAACAGCAATTTTGCCACAAAATATTCATGTAGTCAAAAGAACGCAGCATGCCAACAAAACCAATATGAAGGGTTCTATCATGGACGGTCAAGAAGATGCTCCCAGGAACCAGTGCGATCTACAAAGCACAAAATGTTGTTTTTGGTAGTCGAACGACTTCACCAAGTCCGAAACAAACCCGCAGATCTCCTGAAGTTCACTTCGGCGCCACTTCCAGGCACTGTGAAGGGATGCACGTCGCTCCTTCGGCAGTATGGAGGCAGCGCTACAGGGATCACCGCCTGCATGGACTCCACATTTGTCTACAGTCTCCATCGACCGCAACGATGTTGATGAATCCAGCTAACATGGTCAGGGTCAATTCTACGACGAAGTGAGGTATCAAGAGACCGTCTTGGAGATGAGTCGTGAAGGGAAAACAAGCACATGAAGAGCCAAATAAACAAGTTCAAACATCCCGCTCTATCAGTGTCACCAATGTTGTTCGGACGCGTCACCGCGCCTCAGCCTTTCGGGCTACTGTGTCCATGACCTAAGAGCAAAGGACCTATACAAGGAAACCCAAAAAAGAACCCCGCCACATGGCAGAAAATAGAAACTGTGTATCCCTGTCAGCTCACTTTAGCTTTATGGTCTCCCGCTTTATCCCTCGGATTTTCATCTCTCCAACACTTTTGCTGCAAGCTGCTTCTGCACGTTGGCATTCCAAGTCGGGGCAGTTCTCAAAATAGTAGACGCGTGCCTCCTTTCAATATGCTCCGCGTGTGTTCCCACCAGCAACTGATACTGATACTTGCAAGCCTCTGCATGTTCTCTGCACTTGAAAACACCACGGTGACAGGGGTAAAGAACAACAGTTTAGAATTTACAAAGAACGGTCCGTCTCCTCCTTCCTCGCGCGGCCAACTCCTTGCACGTGGCTGCGGGTGGTCTCAAACTCCTGGAAGCGTATGACAAAGGAGCCTGGGCGTGGTTTCGTAGCTGAACGCGCAACCGAAATTGATCATAGCACCTTGCTGCGTTTGGGGCAAGGACACAAGTTGTTCCCTTCCCCCTGACCCAACTTTCACAAGCAGGTGTTGCACTTGTGGAGCCAAGATTCACAAGGAAAGCAATTGCTATGTCAATGATGTTCAAGTCCAATCTCCCTTCCCAAAACCACACCTCTCTTTGTCCCAGAGGTTTTGCAGTACCGTACATCCTACTGAAGTGTTGTTGGACCTACTTCGTCGCGACTAAGTCAGGACGCTAAAGCATGGTTGATTTGCAACTGACAGCAGGCGCGATTGATTCGCCCAGCCACACTCAGCCACGTCGAGGCCTTCTTCCGCGCACTGGGTGCACACGAGGAGCCGAGTGCGGCCTTCTCGGAAATCCAAGAATGCCTTGTTGCCTCAGGAAATCCACACTGGAAGCTTTTGAAATGGCAAACCAGATCGGACCCAGGTCTTATCGAAAACAAATAGCGTTGAAACCCAAGCGAAGTCAACAACTGAGTGCGTAAGGCGACGCTGCGGCACACAAGTGCCGAGGAATAACGGCTTGATCCGTTTGCCTTCTGCAGAAAATGAGGCTAGATCACATTGGGGTGGACAATCTAAGTATACCTTGAGCAGTCACCACACCGACCTCTTCTCCACCCATAATAGTCCACTGCCAGGCACGCGAAAGCTCCGTCATGGAATTCACCCCGCTCACCGCGCCAATGGCGACATTCGCTAGCTTCTGCTCTAACACGGCAGCCAGCGGGAGAGCCAAGGCCACCTGCAGCAGGGTCCAAAATAAGCATTATCTTGTTAATGACCAACACATAAATTGATGACTTATCAAGAAGTAAGAATAATGGCGATTAAGACCAAGAAGCAAACCACTGTTAAACATGTCTTCATGTACACTCCTCCCTTTCCAGTGGGTCAAGGACCAAGCTTGAGGTGCGATGGAAGTGCCACGCACACGCAATGTATTCCCGCTAGCTAGTCTGACCCTCCGATCCTCGACTGTCTGTGAGCTAGTCTAACCCCTAAATCCAGCCTTTGAAACAAAGACCATTCCGCAAGACGTCTCGTTTGTGCCCAATTCTTGTTCCAAGCACCGGAGCAATGCACAGAGCTTCGGAGAGCTTGCATCAAAGCTCCTGACATTCTTGTCCATCTCAGCAGCTTTGGTCAAATTGAATTGCTGTGAGATTGGAACATGTGCGGAATGTCCTAAGGCAGGAGAACCAAGGAGAACCATTTCAGCTGGATACACCCAGCTTTGCCCAACTTTCTGCTGCATGAAACTCTTCACGCGAGCGTCAAGAAACCGTTGCTCTTGTAGGATTACAAATGGTTGATTGCCACATTATTTGCATCTTCACTCTACTGAAGAACATGTTTCCGACCATCGGAAGAAGCCTCAGGATGTCCATCTGTTTGACGGACTCCACCACCCCACGCAGGGCCAGCTTCAACTTTTCCAGATCAACCTGGGGCAGTTCATGCCCGCATATTCTCCGAGGTCTGATATGTTACACAACAATTTGATAATCTTAAGAATCGGTTGGTTGCTCACTGGAGATCTGAATGATTGAGATCTGAATGATTCTAGATTCGAGGCATTATATATTCCCTCTAACTACGGAGTATGAATAGGATCGAGCACACAGCTGGTTTTGGGGATTGCCCTTGCAAGCTGGCGTGATGTGTCCCTAAACAATTCCCACTGTAGCTATCCCTTGTATGCCTTGGCATACCAAATAAGATACTGTATACAAATGCAAGTCATTACTCATGCTCTTCAAAGGCACCACCCTGCCTAGCTTGCCCTACAATGTGCTTGAAGAACCCCGGGTCAGCAGTGTCAACTCTCACGAAACAGAGGTGTTGCATGGCTGTAGATGAGATTTCAAACCTTTAGGGCTCAGGCTTGACAAATCCTAAAAACACAGCTGCAAAGACTCATTGCAACTTCAAGATCCCAACAACCCGCCTGGTAAATCTGCGCCAATGACTTTCTCTCCAAGATCTTGGAGAAGTTGTCAATGCGACCTGGAGCAGTGGATCAACTCCCATCGTGCATATTGGCGCGATGTTGGTGCCATCTTCCAAAGAACATTTGTCATTGGACAGGTGTTCACAACCCTGTCAAACCCAAGTTTTTGTGGATCTCGAGCAACAACTCAGCACTTAAAAGCACAGTATATTACTGATCTCAGCTTCGATTGCCTGCGTCTGCCACAACAAGCTGCGACATTTTGGAGGTTCAACAAGTGTAACGTCCTCCTAACTGCAGATAAGCGTTGAAAACCTGTCACCCGGGGAAATTGTGGTCACAAAGCGCCCAGAAAATGAAGTCACAAAGTTTGTCATCAACAACTCGTCGACTAGGCCAAGGAATGGCGTTGAAACAAACTCACAGCCCCTTCCCCTGACACTTGCATGGATCCGATTGCGCCAATGCGACCGCGCCTTCCATTTGCGCCACGACACCATGCTCCAGGCCATGCAGAAAAGCTTCGGAGCCCAGCTCTTGAAGCAGATCGACCATCTGCTGGACGAGTCGTTGTGCCTCCTGCGGGCCGTGGATGCTGGGTGTTGCACTCCACCAATTAAAATGACAGTGCAAGTTTTGTCCTGCTATCACAAAAGGATTTTCCAGCTAAAGTGTGAACTTGCTGCTGAACAAGGGCACAAGAACAGCAACTGGAGATAGGCTCTGCGCATGTGTTTTTCGCACTTCATGGTGAACCCAATGGCTTCTATTGCAAGTAACCCCATCTTTCTCTGTCCTTGGGTTCTCTCACGTCAGCCTTCCGCAGCTCTTCCCAAAGCCGGTGGCAAACCTCCTCGGCTAACCTTTGGGCTCCAAGCTGAGGTGCTATGTACCTGGCAAACATTTGTCTGCAGAATTGCCATGTGAATCCTTCATCATCCTTGTTGCCTTTCAATTTCATGCATCAGCGGCGGAAAGTTATCACGGCAAACAACCATCACATGGTCCCAGCGAGTTTGGAACTGTCGTGGTGATTAGACAAAAACGTATACACGTACGTCTCAAAGGTCACTCAATCTTCTTGAAGCGCGGCTTGCGGCGCTGAGGAACATCACAGGTGTGCACCTGTCCACGAAAAAGGGCCTGAGCGTGTCACGAATGACTCTTCCACTACAAACTTCACTGCCGCATTCAGCAAGTGTGAAGCAGGCTCCAAAATGCATATCAGCAAATCCAAGGTGCCTGCAAGGTTCTGCGGCTCTGCTGGAAGCCCTCCGCTGTGGTGGCCTTGTCGTTGGCATAGGATGCCGTGAGTCCCAAGACCCTTGGTGACGAAGAGGCTATCCGGTGCAGGATTTCTGCTCCAGGGCTGTCGCCAGTGGCCTGTCCGAGTGTGATTGCGAGATGACATTGCAGCAGATCCAGCACATGAAGAGGTGGGTTCATATTGACTGGTGAGGTCTGGCAAGGGTTGTCAAAGGATCGAAAGCGGCAGTAGGCTACGGTTTCAATCTCTTCGGAGCGCTGGGCGTGTCTGTTTGACGCTAATCCCTCTCACCTTGCTTGCTTCGTTCGCCCTCTACTGTAGTTCCTGTGAAGTACAGCCAAAATTCAGTGAGCTTGCCAAGTGGTGTCCCAGCTACAAAGCTCTCATGATGGTGTGGGGAAGGGAAGAGACAGTCAAGGTTGAATTCCAAGCCTCCTGCAGACAAAAACCGACACACCTCCCTCAGTGCCTTGTGGCACTCATCGATGACCACAAGGGAGAATTCCGACAAGCTGAGATAGCCTCACAGAGATAATGTGGTTGTGTCCATTACCGGCATTTTGACTGCTTTGGTCCTGTTTACTCTTCAGAGCCATACGTCACAGCCCTCTGCGGCTTGATTGACCTTACTGTAGGTAGTGTTCGAGCCCTCGAGCGCAAAACAAGTGCATCTGATCAAGCAACCTTCTCAAAGAAGAAACAGCACCTAGCCCATCATACCTGCCATGTTATACTCCACTTGCCAAGAAACCGTGGTCCACAATGGCCCGGCAAAGGGTCTCGATGGTGCCCACCAGCACCTGGCTGTCACTTTGGTGACAAAAGGTCTTTGTGTTCAGTTCACACTTCAAAACCACTTCCAGCAAATGATGTCAGGTGGCCCACTAAGAAATCTCTAGTTGTTTTGTGGCTGCACAACTTGAAGTCTGTTGCCAATGTCCGATCGCACCCCGCAGCAACGGCAACCAAACCTTGATCCCACTTCTCCACCTTCACAATTGACATACCCCACCTTCGAACGGCTCATGCAGTCCCGCCACTGCTCCAAACACCAGTCGCTGGTGGTGTAGCCTGCAAGATGGCCGGTGGCTTCTTGGAATTTTGAGTGCACCAGCACTGGTCTTTCTGTGCGGGGCTTACACTGTTCCATACACAAGAACTGGTTGTCCCGATTCCTTCTATCAAGAACCCATCTCTTTTCCGGATCAAGTCCCGTTACATTTGCTGAAAGGAACTGAGGTCAACCTCCAGCAGATCCTGTGGGCGGAAAACCTATATAACGTGAATTGTGTATAGGAAGTGCGCAATCTGACCTGATGATGTCTGATGTCATGGTTTGTGATGTGTTGAAGTGTATTGCACAACTTGCGATGTTGTGAGGTGTAGTGCACCCGGAAAAGTGCTCTGCAGATCTGCCGTGAAGTGACGTGTGATGGCCTGTGATTACGGCGAAGGTTCTTGATGTGGTGAAGTGCACAGTGCAGTGTAGCGCTGAGAAGTGCAAGCGTCACTTTACTGGACTACCGTTTTGCCTGCCCCCGGCACACACTTGCAACTCGAAACTTTCTGTCCGAAACGTCCTTTGCAAGACCAATGTGCTGCAAATGCATTATACACTTGGATCACTTGGATATCAAAGGGTCATTGCCTCAGGCTGCCTCAGGACCTGGGAATGGTCAACGGCCATGTCCGCCCACCATGGCTTGGTGAAGTCCGAGGCACCGGTCACCTCCACCACATCCTCGGAAAGCGTGGATGGATCCTCCTCCCGCAGGGAGTCCAAGAGGCGCTGCCACTGCTGATGCGCCAGCAATCGAGTTGCAGTCCTCGGACGCACGGAGGAAGAAGCTTGGACAAAGGGGGTTCAACACAGGCTACACTGGCTACACTTAAATCTTCCACTTGATGAGAGACTCCAGACTATTCACACGCCTAACCGGCCTAACCTACATCAACAAAGGGGCCAAGTTCTCTGAAACACGGATTCAAAAAAATTGGGAGCTATCCATTTTGCTGGCGGCTAAGGAAAAATCCCGCACGAGAGAAGCTCCGATAGCAGGGCAGAGCATACCTGCAAAAGCATGGCAACTATATAACTGAACTACATCCTGTCCAGAATGCCAAGTGGTTTCGTCGCATCCAGCTGGGCGCCCAAGCACTAGGAATGCACACCTCTTCTCTGGCTGCTGCTTGAGCGCCTCCTGCAGGGCTGGTGGTCTGTGACTCACTACGGCGCGACACTTCTGGTGGTTTCGCACCAAATCGCTTTTGGGGTCAGGTCAGCCTGCAGCTCTGAATCTCAATGAATGCCAAAAAGCACTCTATACTCAAACTACCATCAAATCTCCGTTGGAGCCTCAACACACAAGAATGCTTTCCTCTGCTCAAAAGAGGGCTTCCCCCTCATCCCTTTCCACACCAGGTCAACCACTAAATTGTTTTGGAACCTTAATGGCCAGCTCGGCCACCAAGGTCTTCCCAGAGCCAGTCTCGGCGTAAACGATGAGGTTCTCATCTGCCACGCGTCTGGCGGCCTGAGCGGTTTCTCACCAAACACTCGACACTGTTCGAAGAAACTACTCTGCCGCAAAGCGGCTCATCAGAACGGAAGAGTGACTCAAACCTATGACCTCTAGGCTATTGATGACCAACTGGTTAAACCAGGTCAATCATTGAAGCGCAGAAAGAACCCTCTATGTGAACATTGCACTACTCTCCTGAATTTGAACAGACTGTTTGGGGCAGTGAAAATCATCGACTGGCTCACTATGCCTGGACTTGCCATGGCAGCGGAGTCTTGCCCATGGCTCCAAGGCTCCAAGTGCACTCGCAACCAAGCACTAAAGTCGTCATCGTCTCGCTTTTACTGTAAATGCTCTAACCGTGTTTTCCCTGGTGTACTGGTGTACCTCTGTGAGGGTGTGACAACGAGCCACCATTTGCAATCGTTTATGCGCCATGTTCGATTCAAGCCTGGTTGTCTTTGCTCTTGGCAGCCCCTTTTCAGATTCATTTGAGTCTAGAAAAGCTGAACACGCCAAGAGTTGTGAAAGCGGGAGAGATGGACGCCCGGACTTGTCAAACAGCTCTGCACAAGAATGACATAAAGCGGGTATGACATCAGTCGAGGATTCGTTGATTAGAGGATACATTCTCAGTAGAAATTCAAATCGCTGGCATCTTTGCAATGTACTGGTAAAACGAACAACAGCCAAGAATGCATGGTGATCTTTTCCCAGTGTCTACCATTGGCGTGGTTGCACTTTGGGCCATTGATAGCAGCCAAAGTCTGTGCAGCTGCTGAAAACTTTGATGCACAACACCACTCACATTCATCCAACATTGGGAGAGCAGTGGAGCAATGAAGGCCCTGAGGGTCATGTCTCTAAATACAGAATGCCTGAACTCTGAACCCAGCAGTTACCATCGAATCGGTTGACAGAAGACTTGATGTCGCTCGCCCCATACTTGAGACATCCTGAAACCAACAAAGCTTTAGCTGATGATGCTCCAGGACTGGTCCCCTGGGCATTTCGTATTGTCGGCAAATCCTCGGAGGGCGTGATAGGCGCCTCCATAGTGATCCATCATATCATCGTGGAACTGATGATACTTCTCTGCCTTGGGTTTCAGCAGCAGCTAAACAGCGGTCTGCACCTACAGAAAGAAAATGCATTCAAGGTCTTTGTAGTTGTGTGTTAATTGCACTTAGATGCCATGTTGAAGTCTTTGAGTGTACCATAGCAGCTTTTGGAGAATTGTCCCAGGTGAGTGACTCTGGACCGGGCTGCTTTCGAAACACTGAACACCTCAAAGTCAAACAGTAAACACATAGGAATTCCTCCGAAACATGGTTTGCCTTCTTTCAACTCGGCTTCATGATCTCTCACTTTGTTGCGTTGTTCCTGCTGTGCCGAAAGCGACTATGGAGCTTGCGAAGCTCGTGTGGCTGGCATGTCCTCCAGCTCAGTTGTTGCCAGTTGCCAGTTGCTGGGGTCCACATTTCAAACTGCATCATCTGGAGATGACTTGGTTGACCTGGTGTTAGAGTGCGCTACCCCAAGGGCTCAATTGTGTGGTACTGGTGGCACGAGAGACAAAATCCTTGTGAGCTCCAGCGACCCCTGCCTTTCTAACATGGTCCCATGGGCCCGAAAATGTGGCCGGCCAGGATGGTATTCATCGGCAAAATCTATCAACATCGTGTGGCTGATCGGGTATTTAAAGCTGCAATGCCAAGAATTACGCAAGCCTGCGGTTGCTTCAATGAACCCATCAGCTACACTAAGTGTGCATCAATCTAAATATGTAATATATATAATATATATATATATATGTATATATATATATGTACCCAGCATTGGTTGTCACACCATCAATTCTGTCGATTTTAATCAAACATCATCTTCCGTCCAAGCCACAACATGAGCAGGGAAGTGATCACTATCATAGACTATCACAGTGTCGCTGCCCAAGGTGTCTCCTTCATTGCCTGCAGCCCGACAATCTGTGACCATGTCGAAATGGTGAAAGGATAAAGGTTACAACTAGCAACATGGGCATTGAAATAGATTGAGCCTGACTCACTAAAAGTGTCTTTGCTTGCACTATCAAGTACGGAACCTTCAGTTTGTTGATCCCGGCTGAGGAGTCGAGAGCTAGACCAATTTATGTCATCCCGCACACAGCGAGGTCACAGCAATCTATCTGTGTAGGTAAACTTATGTACCTGCTAATTCTCCGCGAATGACCATTGCCCAAGAAATCTGGCTGTGAGTTCAAGAAAATGTCAACAATCCACCAATCTGTGGCAGGCCTGTGCCAGGCACCAACTTGGCAGTTGCAGATGAGGCAAGATCCTTCATCAGCGACGAGTGGATTCCACCAGGAAGCCCGACGACCTCAGGTCCAACTCGCTTGTGACTCAGTGACCTCCAAGGCCTTCCAGATTTGCCTTCCAAGGCCTTCAACGTTTCAGTTCTGCATCCAGTCTTTGAGTCTTTCCCCTTTTTTAGATTCCGTTTAAACTCTGCTTTGTTTGTCTTGTGTTTGTTGCTTTTAGTAATGTATGTTTATATGTTTTATGTGTGTTTGTCCTTTGTTCGACCTTTTGCTGTGTTTTTCTTTTGTTCTTTCTTCCTCTCTTTGTTGTTGGGGCAAAGTGCACAAACACTTCACCCAAGGGGCGGAACGATATTCGCCTCCAATATCTTGAACATCTCTCCTGACTCCTTTGCTAGTAGGAACAAGTGCCACGCTAGTAGTAACAGGTGCCTTCCTAGTAGTAACAAGAAGCTTTTAATTTATTCTTAATTTAATTCTAAGAGGCGACTGTTCGACGACTTTCAGACAGATCCAAGCAAAGACTTCGTGTCAAACCGCAGCCCTCACCGACCGGCGTCCTTTGGGGCATATGTCCCAGAAGGTCTGCGCGAAGGTGGCAAAAGCTGAGACGGGCCTTGGACATCGAACACGGGTCTTCCCAAGGACCTGCAGCCTTCGTCGATCGACTGAAACGAGTGGGATCTGGAAACCGAGTGATTCATGTCTCGATCACCACAAATGTGGGTAGCTCACTGAACCTGTCTGGCAATTAATTAGCAGAAGAACAAATGACCAAGGCCAAAACCTACCAAAAGTATCGGGATTTTCTGATCCTTTCCACAGGCAAACTATTCTATCGATGTAAAATTCATAACTTCTGGGCACAACAGCTCCTAGCTGCTAGTAACAAGGGAATCGCTATTGATAACAGGTGCATCGCTACTAGTAACGATTCAGCTACTAGTTAGATGTCAGCTTTCATGTCTCGGAAGTCTCCCAAGTCTCCCGATCCTTCAGCCACGGAGCACGCTCATTGAGACCACTTCGGAGTGCCCGAGTTGCCCATAGTCCGCCTGCACAAGAAAATCTATGTTTTGTATTATTTTGGCCCGCTGCCCCCGTCTCCCTACTCAATTAAGTAGGCGCCTACCTAATTAAGTAAGGGAGAACTAAGCT
This sequence comes from Durusdinium trenchii, assembly GCA_963970005.1. Taxonomy (NCBI): domain Eukaryota; class Dinophyceae; order Suessiales; family Symbiodiniaceae; genus Durusdinium; species Durusdinium trenchii. The sequence continues at coordinate 273,421 of CAXAMN010024017.1, read as the reverse complement.
ACTAGCAACTTAAGCTACTACCTACTGGATGCAGGATAGCTCACGCTTCTTTAAGGAAGCTCCCCCGGCCGCCCTAAAGGCGGGGGGGAGAGCTTCCTTGAAGAAGCGCTCACACTATTAATTTGGTTCCTAGATTTTCAGGGAAACTTAACCTTACGTTAGAGGCCACCACTCTTAGGTTGGAGGCAATTGCTTCACTGAGCTGTTCAAGCAACTTCTTTGAGTAGGTCCTCGATGTCAAAGAATGTGGGTCCCAACCCAAGGAATAATTACCAACCAACAGTTGCGACAATCGAACAGGAAGTATGATACACAAAAATAAAACAAATATTCTCAAATCATTGGTCTTTTCAAGTGTTTGTTCAGCTCTGGCCCTCGATCCGGAGAACAAGAAACCTGCCTTTCCCAATGCGTTGTGGTAACATACCAATCCTAAGTTCAGGACAAAGCAATGGCCCCCACAGAAAAAGTAAAATGAGCCCTCATCTATGCATCTTCCAAAACCAAACGACATAGCTCTGGCTGGCTGATGAATTCGTCCCTAGTACAAACACAAAAACCATCAAAAACCTTGCCCTTGTCCGTTCGCGGAGAGCAAGAAGCCATTGTCCATGTGAGTCCCACCAGCATATGCAGTCCGCGCGGTGATGTTACCTCAGCGAAACGTGGCCCTCAGCTTCGTGAAATAAAACGTCCAACAAAATGGCCGGCTCTTGAGGAAGAAAGATGTCCACCTAGAAAGTCCCGTTGATTTCAAGTTCAAGCTGCAAGGTCACTGACACCAAAGAATCGGAAGACAACTGACTATGGCAACCCCTCAATTCCATTTATACACGCAGAAAATATACGAGGTTTGATGTCTCCTGCATAATTGAGATCTTCAAACACTCTTGGTGACTGGTGCAACTGGTGCATTCAAACACGACAACTAAAGCCTTGATCAAACTATATCTCTTCCGTGAAAAGCCGAAGAATTGGAAATTCCTGTCTGCTCTTCAGCCGGAGTGGCCATCTTGCCGGCAGAGCTTGGTCATCTCGTCGACCCTTGGAGCGGAGTCAAACACCGATGCTGAATCTTTAGTGACCATAGTGTGACCATAGTGTGACCATAGTGTGACCATAGTGTGACCATAGTGGCCTATCATGGCCTATCCTCCCGAAACCGCTGCGGCTAAGGCGCACGAACTCATGCTGCACATGCCAAAAGCAGCCGCAGCCGAAGTACACTTTGACCTCTGTATCACCACCTGAGTGCGATGCTCAAAGCCTGTACCAAAAATAACTCAAAAAAGGGTACCTTTCGGAAGCTGATGGATCTGATTACTAAAGGTCCGTGGAGTCTTGACTTCCAAAGCCTTCCCTTGGTCACTCCGAAACAAACTGACCTACACGAAGGCTTGGTTATTGCAACGGTTATGGAGGCCCCCTGATGGGTGAGTTCTGAGCCGCCAAGATTACACCATATCTTGAAGTTGTGTTTATCAAATGCAATTTCTAGAAGTTTGAAATGTTTCATTGTGCTTGCGCTTCAGCTGTCGACCGACCTAAATGATATGAACGTCAATCTTCCATCCCAGAGACTGCGGATGGATGGATCTGGATGTGCACACGCTTGCGGCAGCGCCGCATCGGCGCATCCGCTCAAGAAGAGGGAAGGCAACCTTGGAGAGGCGCTTCTGGGCTTCACCCCACAAAATGGCAATACCGTTCCCAAATCCGTCGGTGAACCACTTAAGCGGCCTAGCATTTGATCTCCAGTAGCGTCTGATACAACGATGAATGTTGAACAATCAGAAAACGCACAAACTCTGCTGTCAATTATACATGAACCAGAAGCCAAGATGCAAGAAAGACAGGTAGTACCTCTGATTCATTGGCATGGCAAAGAGAAGGTTGAAAATTCTAGCATTTGAATTCAACATCATCCCTTCGCCTCTGAGAAAATGCCGGTGATTTGGCAGCTGCTTTAGTATACTTGTTCTGAGTGTTGATTCTGTTTCTTGAGCCACACTCACACAAACTGCAAAGTCCAAGTCTTTAAAATAGCGGCTGACATACCTGGTGTTTACCCGAAATATGATCCGATCCGATCTGAACCACATGAGATTATGTCAGCGACTGACTTTTTGAGAGAACTGATCTAGATCTCAAGAACTTTTCACAACAAATGGAAGTACACATTACACACCCAAATGAATGTTGTTTCAATAGGTAGTAACCTCTACATATGGTCCATTGGTTGATCGACAATGACAACGGTAGGTTCCGGAGACTTGGTCACATTCCGTCAACACAGCTTCAACACACCAGAATGTCAATGCTTCTTTTGTGAGACGCCTGCTCTTGCTTTCGGGATGTTCGCAAGTTGAAAGCTGCACTGCCTACCTAGTTACCTTGAATGAAAGTTAAGCATCTAAAAGAAGAGTCAAATCATCGACATAAATGATGAGTGCAAGGAAACAAATCGTCAGCTCCAGGCTTTTACATATTTTGGGCGACCGGCAGGATTCTGCTCATTGCTCGGTGATCTCAGGGAGCCAGTCGAGTTTGCCCAAAACCTTCTTCCACATTTGCTGGTCTTCCCCAGCGATTGGATCTGAAATCAAGCTTTCCAAAATATCACTTTGCCGTTTCAATAGGCCATTTACATTGTTTTTTCTCTTCTTGTCCTTTTTGAAATAGTCCGCCACCAACCTTCCAGTCCAAGCAGCGGGAAACGGGCTTTCGATGGCATGTCCCCGAATGAATTGCAAAGCCAGCAGAAAGGCTTCGTCCAAACGTTCAGGCAATGGGCCAGGTAACCCTAACAATGTGGCTTCCAAATGTAGAGATGAAAAAGGTGCTCGCTTCTTGCCATCGTCACATTTCACTGCATGACACTTATTCCAGAATTTGGTCAGAACCACTAGATCTGCCCAGCCCTCAGTACTTGCAATTTTGTGCTGGACCTCCTCCGCGACTGCCGTGGGGTGGTTGTGCAAGACCTCAGAAGTTGAGGAATCCAAAATCCAATGACCTCCCCGGGGATCGGCGATTGCCGGGATGACATCCATTTCAACCTCCAACTTGCCCACCAGGAGCTTCAGAAGCAAGCCGTACTTGCCCGTCTGCATAGTCTCCATCTTGAACTTGGACTTCAAGGCTCCCTGTAGTCTCACCCCAAGGAGCTCTAGACCTGCAATCGTGGCATCTCCATCAAACAAGGCCACCATATCAAGGTCACTGGCCATCTGGCGACCCCAGTCATAACCCGCCCAATCCTCGATAGAAGTAGCTCGGCTTGAGGAGCCTTGAGGCATCACAGAGACGAAATCCTCCAGCTCTGACAAAATGTTGGTGAGGTCTTCCTTCAAACAGGCCAACATCAGAGGCGTTCCCTTTTCTACCTCTTCTTGAACTCCAGGAGGGTGTCTTTGGCACCTGTCCACTGCCTTATCTTGTCGAATCTTGGCCAACAGCTGCAAAAGTAGATTGTTGAAGTTCGACTGCTGCTGTCCAAAGGGAATGCCACTCCCAAGCGGTGCTGGGTTATAATCCACTGACCATCGTTCAAAAGGGGTGTGCCCAATTTCCCGCTCACCTCCAGCACATTGTCGAGTTTCTTTCAGGGTGAAGGCATTCCTCAAGTGTTCTGCACGGTACTGTAGTTCATACAACACTTTCTGCTCTTTGGATTCATCGGTAAAGACCGTGCAGAGTTCCTGGAAAGTTGGGTAGCCCAGAGTCACCGAGCATCACCCCGAAACAAGTGGAAAAAATCCACATCATGGAAAACCGCAAAGCAGTTGCAAAGAAAACCAATATTTTTCTTCAACTCCCACGGCTGCTTTAAGTGGGCTATGGTTTCAGTATGCAAATGGTCATGTATAGCAGCACCACGCAATACAAGTGAATCAATCATCCTCAGGCTGGCAATGAGGGTTTCATAAGGTTAGGGGTGGCCAATAACACCTTGACTACAATTGTTTTTTGGGGGGATCTCTCGATGATATCTTGGTGAAATTTGTGGTCATCAAAATCCAACCTCGGCTTGCTCCAATTTGTCCCAGGCATTCGGCGTTGCCCGACCACTCTCCAACATAACTTCCAAGCCCTCGATCAACGCTTTGGCTCGAAGCAGCCGCGGCCACATGGCGAAGCTACAGAAAGGGTGTCCAGTCGAAGCGCTGTGTAGAAGTAGAAGCCATGAAATATAGATTATAACATATACCTAGGTTGTCCATGGTTTTTGCATACATCACACATATTCACACATGGCATTTTCCCCTATCTGTATATGACCATCCTGGAGCCTGTAAAATTGAACGCGTAAAATCTCTTTGGATGAAACAGACCGGAACCCACGAAACGGAGTGCACACAAGCACGCAACACAAACAACTAGACGTATATAAACAACCCAAAATTGTGTTTGACACTCTCAACTGTACTGACTTGACACTTTTCAGACAGACTCTTGCGGGTGACACTCTTCCAAGACACTTTGTGAAGCACATTTGTGCAACAATTATTGTTAAGCAACGCGCCTTTTTGATCCACTAAGCGCTGCAAGGTTAAGTCCAATGTGTCCCTAAACAAAGGGTTGTCATGTATTTTTTTGACTCGGATATTTTTTGGTGATTGTTTATGTTTTTTCTGGGAGTGCTGCAGAAGCATCAGGAGCAGCAGAAGGGACAGGAAAAGCAGCAGCAAAGAGGGTGTTTTACCCTTGCGTGGGTCACAAAGGGTCTGCAACGGTGGATTGGTTCCTTCCTCGTTTGAATTTTATCCTTAAATGGCTCACAAAAAACCTGCTACCTCAGCATGGTTCCTTCCTCCTCGCTTTGCTGCGTTGGCGCGGCATCTTCCTCCTCCAAATTTCCCCTCAGACTCGAGTGGTCCACAAAAAGTCTGCTGCATTGGAACGCCCCTGCTTCCTCCAAACATCAGTTTCGGGTGGTTCACAACAGGTCTGCTGCATTGGAATGTGCCCTTCCTCCTCTGAACGTCGCCCTGAAGCGGCTCATCTCATAAATGGTCTGCTACCTTGGAGTGGACGCTGCCTCCTCCAACTCCATCTTCGGCTGGCGCACAAAATGGTCCCCTAAATTTGACCGTTACGTGGCTCACAAAAAATATGCAACGTTGGAACCTTCCTGCCTTCTCTGAAAGTTGCCTTCGGGTGGCTCACAAAAGGTTTGCTGCGTTGGACTGGTTCCTTCTTCCTCTATATTTTTCCTCCCCTGAACTTCACCTCTAGTGGTTTGCAAAAGATCTGCTACGATGGAACGGCACCTTCCTCCTCTCAATTTTACCCTGCCTTGAAGGCTGCAATTCCAAGACAAAGCAAACAGAGCAAGTTCAGCTGAGTCTTTTTCACCTTTGAGTGAACAACGGGGTGAATTCGTGCCATCGTTTGGATGGGCTGTACTTGAACAAAGTGCCAAGGGACGGAAGGGAGGTTCGAGCAACTTGGGCCACAAACCAAATCATGGCAAAGTCACGCCCCACCCACCCAACCCTCTGGAGCCACATGCAAGTGCATTAAAGACCTCACCCACGGTTGGATGCGTTTCTTGATCCACTAGAAGGCCACAGGATTCCAAGACAAAGCAAACACAGTGAAATCAGTTGTTTTTTACCTTGAATGAACAACGGGGTGAATTCGTGCCATCGTTTGGATGGGTTTCACGACTTGAACAGATTGCCAAGCTCACAGTTTGACATGTGCCTCCTTGGATGGGCTTTGCTGCTCGAACAGAGTGTGAAGCTCACAGCTTGACACAGCTTGACACTTTGTTCAAATCGTAAAGCCCATCCAAACGATGGCGCGAATTCACCCCATTGTTCATTGCTCACTCAAAGTGAAAAAGACTTGGCTGAGCCACTCTGTTTGCTTTGTCTTGGAGTTGTGTGCATTCTAGTGGATTAAGACATGCAACCGTGGGTGAGAGGTCTTTAATGCACCTGTAATGGTTACATATGTGAAAACACGGTCGCGCAAGCTTCCCTTTTCGATCCTGCTCCTTGAGCCAAAGTCACAGTCTGTTCAGGCTGTCTTCAAGTTCTCTCATCTCTTCTCTGAAGAGGTTCGACTGTCCACAGTCTTCCAAAACAGGTCTCAGTACCAAAAAAGGCAAAGAACTATCTCCAAACACTCTCAAGCCATCTCCAACTACACACAGCTCTCACAGGTGCTTCTCTAAAGGTGCTCCAGCCACTTCCAGTCACATTCCACCTTCTCCTGCAAGAAGGCAAAAGAACACATCGAGGACAAAGATCCCCATTCAGCCCCAACCCCAAGTGCTGGAAAACGAAAATTATTGCTAGAAACAGGTGCTAGGGTGATCCACACCCTGAACAAACGTGCCACCAGCTGTATTTCACACCCCTTCTTGGGTCACCTGGCGCCGTCTCCTCTCTCTTTATCTCTTCTTCTCCTGAAAAACCTACTACCTTAAGTAAGTAGATTACAAACGTCCTAAACACAAAGCGAAAGCACGCGCAACAGCTCACAAGCAACGCAAAAGCACTCGCACCACTTTTACGCGCACTCTCTGGGCCTTGAGCCAAAGTAAAGTACAAAAGGCTATGAGGTATTCCTGCGTACAAGCTATTCCCATGCGAGACACTGAAAGTGTCGAGCTTAAACGCACTCAAAAATGCACAAAACTGTTCAAGAAACATTCACACTACAAAAGTTACAAAGACTTCTGTTCACAAAGCTTCTATACATTGTACATTCCGCGAGCTATGCTCTCCAAGGCTCTCAAAACACTTCGAAACACAAAGTTCCATCAAGGAACGCTTGCTCAAGCACTCGAAATGCAAAACTATGCACTCCAAAAGTAAAAACCTCACAGCTACTACATTTGCCTGCACCTCGCTACCTCACACACTTTCACACCCCCTTTCGAGGTGAGGCTCATTCACTCTGAGCTAGTGGTGACTTGTGTAGATGCGGTGGCTCCAGACCTCTCAGCTTTCCAGTACTCTTTGGTAATGATCTTTTCGCATGCCTTGCACAGTTCAAGGCGACTAAGCCCCTTCCCTCGGGTGTAGCGGCATAGTGGGCTGCAATGAACTACAGTTCCCGTGCGGCAGATCTCTAACCAATTCTTCCAGAAAGTTGGTGGAATCAATACTTCCACTGGGCCCAAAGTAGTCTCCACTCCTCGAGATACACATCTCTATGGCTATGACGCTCCTTCCCATTGATCGGCACATAGACACCACGAGACTTGCAGAAAGCTTGACTCAGCAAAAATCCAGTAAGGATCCCCATGCTGAAAATCACTGCCAAAAGAATTTCGAATTCACGACCATCCAGCATACGCTTACTCAATGCTGCTTCCATGGCCATCATGCGTCCCAAATGGCTGCGGATGCACAGCAGTCAGCTAGCACATTTTGATCGAAGCTGTGCAAGATCCATCTCAGACCCTTCTCAAATCCGGCAGCATCCGCTCACATGCATGTCCAGCCTCATTCCTTCGAAACCGAACGAAGCATCGAGCGAACACACGGGCGCGTTCCGTCTCTGTCCAATTGACATTGTTGAAAGCGTGCTCGACAATGCACTGACACTCAAACCTTTCGACGAACCCATTTGCAACCTCCTTTCTGTTTGACACAAACCTGAACCTCTTTCCAACTGGTTGTTGACCTTTGGTGAACATCATTGAACATCCGTTCACGACACCTTCAAACTCCAATCGCTGGTTCGACAAGACCTTTCTCAAGACTTCTGACTTCCAGCGCTGATTGTTTGCTGGAAGCTTTGAGGATTTTGGACACCTGACCATGAACCTCTTGAACCTTCTTCAAAGGACAACCGACAGAGTTGGCCAGTTCCTCAAAGATCTCAACATGTCTCTGCCTTGACTGTTGGTGAACATTCAAAATCCGAGTTCCTGCAGTGGTAAAGAAACATGAACATGGATCGACTCAGTTCCACAGATCGATGGTGGTCGTTTGGTTGGTCCTGCGGCCCTAACAGAAATGCAAAGAATCAGTACACTATTGAAAGAATCTCTGCGTGCCTCTTCCTGCAGACAATCATGACATCCAATGCAAGAAACACCACCTCCAAACAAGCCTGTCTCAGACATGAATCTTGACTGCAACAAAGTTCCCAAAAAACATCTTTACCTTGAGAACATGAGATTGCTGAAGACCTTGACGGGACTGTCGAAGACTGCAACTGGCCTGGCTCCCGACAGCGTCGTTCATCGACGAAGAGCAGGAATTGTGCGAGCAACCGATCCCTTGACATTCTTCAAAGCCATCACTTCGATTGCCTCAACGTCTTGTAGGCGCCTGTGTTCGTTGTCCGCTCTCGACAACTCGAAGATCACGCTCTGCAACTGTCCATATGAAAAGTGTGGTGGCACGCCTGTACAATGTTCACCCAGTACCTCTTTGTAGGGAACTTTTCGTTTTTTCTGTCCTTACAGTTTGGAGCTGAGTGGAGATCTTCTGTGTTCTCTTTGACCTCCTTGGCAGAACTGAATGGAATGTGACCAAAATTGGTTGCTTTCTGTTCTTTGAACATGTTATGGACGACTGTGACCAGTCAGACCTCTTCAGAAGAAGAGAAGATGGACATTGACACGGTTTGACTGTGATGTTTGGCTCAAGAGTCCGAATGCAACCTAACAGCCAACTGGCTCTCCACTGGCTTGGACACAGCAATCCTCAGAACAGGGTGGCACCTTCTCTCTCCTACCCGGCAAGGTACAGCCACGGAGAGCGGGCTGCTCCGAACCTATTTCGTGGATATTCATCTGAACTGCAACAAACTGACAAGCCGGGCCTATGAAGAAGTTTATCGGCCAGGAGCGTGGGCCCAAACAGTTCAATGGCTCACTGGAGATCCCACTTACATCAAAAAACTGGACGCATTCAGTTAAAAAGGAAAACGCGTGCTGCCCAAGGACACACACAAGCTAAGCGGACTGCATCTCCAGAGAAAGAAAGCAGCTCCTCCTCCTCTTCGTCATATTCTACCTCCCGCAGCAGTCAAAGCCAAAACCAGACCGTGGCGCTCGCAGCACCGCGAAGTAAAAAGAAAGGAGGAATTCCCAACATTGCATAGCTGCCCTAAGCAATGATCGGAAACAAGTCAACAAGGCGAAGACCTCAGTCTTTGTCCTTCCCTGCTTTTTGTAACGCAGCTGACCATGAAGCTATGCGCGCAATGCCGACAATGGAGTCTTGGTTCAAGCTTTTGCATGATACGCTGGCAACTTTTTTTTGCACGAGTGGAGACGCCATGTGTGCATGGTGCACAGGTCATCTTGGACTAAGATGAATCTCAAAAAACCTCAGAGAAACAAAACAAACAGCAACCCAAAAACTCAAAACAACCAAACAAGCAAAACAAACACCAAAAACAGAGCCGAGAGAGGAGGAGATTCGATGTCTGTACATGAGGTGAGACCTGAGTGAAACGGAACTATGACTCTTTGGGCAATGAATCCGGGAATGAGCTTCGGAGCATTGGAGCAAATCTTGCTGGCATGTGGCTAGCTTATTCTTGCACGAAAGGAGGGCATGAGCTTTGATCGACATCTAGAGCATTTCTTTCCAAAGTGCTCGTCGCAAGGTTGGCTCCCCCTGGACAAGTAGCACCTAGAGCTTGAGTAACAATGTTGTGAGCCCCAAGGGTAGCACTGGCTCAAACCATCTGCATCCAACGTAGGCTTGCCATTGTGAACAGGCTCAACCCTGATGGCTGACGCAGCCTCTTTGCTTAGCACGCCAGCCGAGAGCGAAGCTTCCATGACCTGTCAGCTCCTGCTCACCACCTTGGCTGGTACTGAGCTATCTATTTTAAACATTGCTCAATATGATCGCTTTGAGGACCTCAAGGACCACATTGTTGATTATCTAGACACGGTCACTACTTTAGAAGTCTTTGGAAGTGAGATTGACTTGGTGCATCCAAACACGCAAGAATACCTGGAAGACCCCATATGGGACGCGTTGCAAGTCAACACTAGGTTCAACATGATCGTCAGAACATGTATGGAGACCCACCAGCCCAAAGCAGACTTCGAAGAGTATCAATACCTGCGCCACCCAAAAGCGGTCAGAGTTCCAGCTACCGCCTCAGGGGTCATCCCGACAGCTTGCCTGGCAAACTTGTCGCCAACTGCGAACTGCAAGCTACCAGCATCTGTCGCGCATTGATGAATGTGCGTTTCGGCGATGTCCCAGACTCAATCGCGTGGAGGCCCGGGACGTGTCGAATGTTGCTCGCTGCAGCATGGGGGCTGGTTTCTGGCAAGTGGTTTCTGGCGAGCAGTTTCTGGGGGTTGGATTCTGGGATGGTTTCTGGGAAGTGCTGGTTTCTGGGAAGTGGTTTCTGGGAAGTGGTTTCTGGGGGCTGGTTTCTGGAAGTGGTTTCTGGGAAGTGGTTTCTGGGCAGTGGTTTCTGGGGAGTGGTTTCTGAGAGGTTTCTGGGAAGCGTTTTCTTGTGAAGGTGTAACTTGAGATCACTCAATCCTGTGGAGTGGCCCCGGCGTCGGGCCGCGTGGGTGCCCCGGCGTCCCCCTCATGGTTGGGTGCAGCGCCTCCGCGAAGGACTCGAGCCACCTGCTTCCTTGGATCGACTTGCCAAGAGGAGGCGTGCTCTTCACCGGAGTCGAAAAGTTCTACGGGAGTGGAAGGAAGCCAATCAGCGTCCCGAGCAGTGTAGACATCCTTGATGATCGTGTCCAACGAATGTACGCTCTCACGGAATCCGGCTGTCCATTCAGCTCGCTCAGGCGGCAGGACGTACGTGGAGCGCTTGGCACGGAAGTAGTACTGCATAGACACATCGAGGGGTACCTGCGCTATCCGCCCCAGGTGAGCTCCTTCGGGTCGAAGCTGGGGCCAGGCGTAGGCAGGGGTCCCACCGCCATGGTGTCTGGAGCTTGTCAAGGCAGGCCTCGGTGTCACGAGCGGAAGGTTTCTCTTCTTCTGCTTCCTCGGTAAACAGGTTGTTGCCATTCTTCAGTCAAGCGGAGCACGGTGGTCTCAATACAGCATGCTGTTCAACTTCTTGGGACCTATTGCCTGTGAAAATTGCAAACACTTGGTTCTGGTCGATTTGTCCAGTGCCGAGATCGTTGCCATTTTTTTGCACGAGTCGAGGCGCTGTGTGTGCAGGATATGCACAAGTCACCTTAAGCTAGTAATAGAGTGAGATACGAACCAAGCAGCAAGTCGAAACCAGACCACCAAAACCCAAAGCAACAAAACAAACCCACCAACAAAACCAAAACCAACAAACCCAAAACACCAACAAACCCAACCCACCCCAAAAGGGCAAGGTTCGTATCTCAGGTTGGCTGCGTCAGCCAGTGGAAAAGAGTGAAACAAGGTGAGACGATGGGGCAATGAATTCATCCCTTACGTCCACGCGGGCCACCTCTCGAGTATCATGGTGCACCCATTGTACGAAGCGTAATCCTGTTGACATCGCCCCTTTCTCACGGATCGAGCCCGTGCCAATGTGCCACTGTCCCATAGGGTATTGTATCCCTATAAGGGGCTCGTACACTTCCTGCGCTACACGCGCGCTGGTAGGGAGCATGACACTCCATTCATTGATGCACTCCTGTCACCCCTGACCTATCTGCAGCACTGCTGGCTTGTTGGAACTGAAACCCATGTCCAGGCCTGGTGATGACATACCCCAAGCCTGCTCACGATCAGGTGATCGAAGGCCGTTCGACGCAGGTCGGGGAACCCACCCTGAGAAGACTGGTCGGACCATCTGCAGAGTTGGCGCCAGATCCTTACAGCCAGGTGGGTTTACAACAGTCAAATGCGGGACGAGCAGTCGAAGACCACAAATCAACGAAAGCCAGGGACAGTGGAGCCAAGACAGACAGTTTGGTTGTGGGGTGCACTGTAAGCACCGCGCCGGCCGGACAGCGTCTCCCCCTCGGCAGCATTGCACTTCATCCCGGATGGTGAAGTACTGAGTGCAAAAGCTGAATTCATTGCCCCTTTTGTCTCACCTGGTCTCACTCTTTTCTACTGGCTCACGCAGCCAACTCGAGGCACGAACCTTGCTCCTTTTTGGGTGTTTTGGGTTTGTTGGTTTGGGTTTTGTTGTTCTTTTTTTTCCACGAGTGCGGACGCCATGTGGGCGGTGTGCCCAGGTCATCATAGAAAGTATGGAGACACTGCAAGTTGGTGGGGGAAGAAAGCCAAAAACACCAAACCAAAACCCCAAAACACACAACCAAAAACAACAAACCCAAACCCAAAACACGCACCCAAACAACAAACCACAACCAAAGCCCCCAATCCAATATAGCAGTGTTTCCTCTGCACTAAAGTGAGACAGATGAGAGGTTGACGAGCTGCAAAATACCTAAGGGCCTGAATTCACTACGAAAAGCAAAATGCTTTGGGACGTTGGCGGTTTTCTGTTCGGCCAATCAAAGGTGGCCGCTTTCCATTGGCAAGGATGAGATCATCCAAGCCACATTTGTCACTGGCGTTAGGGTTGTCTTGCCTTCTTGCAAGGTGCCAGGACTGCTGTCGGCAGTAAAGCGATGACGAATGCCAAAAAGTCATCTGTTGCAAAGCTTAGCAAGCCATGGAAAAATCCCTCTCCGTCGCACAACCCATATTACTGACTGCACAAACGAAAAGCAGAGGCTCGTCTTGAGTGCGGCAGTGGAAGGCATTGCAACTTAGGTACTGCTGAAACCTGTGCAGAGCTCCCTCCCACAACGGAGGCATAACTCACCACTCAGTGACTCCCCCGTGTTGACCAAGGGGAGCACTGGGGGTGCACTCTTCAGTTGGATAATTCAATTCGGCGGTTACTATCCTTCAACACGCAAGGCCCTTGTACAAAGATTGGCTGGGTTCCGGCTCCCGCAGACGAGGAACTAAGGTTCTCACCTGGTCGCCAATCATCTACCGTTCTGCTACCACCCGCCTTCCAAGGACCAAGAGCTAAGGCTCCCATCCCGGTAGGCTCACAAAATCGCAGTCGACGAAGACGAAACCACGGTGGCCATCGCATGGCTGGGCAAATAGCAAAGGCATTTTCTTCTGCATAGGTTCCTCTCCATTTAGGTTCCTCTCCATTTATGGCGGCCCGGGAGTTTGACTAGCCTGCGGAGTGCCGTGCAGTCCAGAAAGGCCCGACTGGCGATGTAGTGTAGTGATGGCGGTATCGCAAGCTCTGGCAGCGCAGCACAGTTCATGAAGGCTTTAACTCTCATGGTATGAAGCGTATATGGCAGTCTGATCTCACAAAGGCTGGCGCAGTGTACAAAAGCAAATTCCTGAATTTCTTCAATCTTTGTGTTCGAAATGTCGACTTTCTTCAGCAATTTACAGTTGTCACAGGCATGCGCCCCCAGCACCTGAAAGTCCCGCGTCAGCTCCAGTGTAGCAATTCCAGTGGAGCTGAGACAACCTTGTGACAGCTCCCTAGCCTCTATCCCAGCTTGCGACTCCTGTTGATGACTAATCTTGCAGGACAAAAGTGGCTAAGTTGATACAATCTCGAAATAGGTAGTGTCCAAATTTGGTTGAACTACTGAACTGAAACGCCACCCCTTCATTGGCATGAACCCACTGCAAGGAGCTGCATTCGGCAAAGGCTTTTGGCCAAACTCGACACAGCCAGGCGCTGTGACGCTGTTAAGCAAGTGGCAACCTCGAAAGACATTGTCTGCAATTCTTGCAACCGAACTGGGCATCCTAACTATCCGTAGTTGTCGGCAGCACTGCCAGGCCTGTGCTCCCACAACTCGGATGCCTGCTTCTACACTGACGCGGCGCAAGCGCGCCACAGCTGTGAAGGCACAAGCCGGAACCATCCCCTCCGGATTCGTGGGAACGTGGACTCCAAGGACTGAAGTGGGAGGTCTCGGAATGGGCATCCTTCAAAAACCTCTTTCGAGTGAATGACTTCACAGCAACTGCGAAACACTATATTATACTCCGTGTTTTGTTGCAATGTTTCCCAGATTGGATTTTCTAGGTAGGTTTGCGTGTCGGCTTGCAAGAAATCCACAGCCGAAGACTTTCAGGTCAGTCACTGAGGCGAGGTAGTCGACCACATGATCTTCCAGATCTTCGAACCTGTCAAATTTGGCTACACTCATGGTTAAGTGCACAACAGTGCCGGATAGAGCAGTAAGTACCAGATGGCACTCCACAACAGGTTCGCGCTCTCGGAGGCAAGGAGTCTCCATGTGGGGGGCCGCTTTAGTGAGAAGCTGATTGAGCCAGGACAAGCTTGTCATGAGATTCTTAGCAAGTGCAAACTGTTTGCCTAAGCATGATCAGGACGTGGTAGACAGGCTTACCTGGCCGAAAAGCTCCAAACCTCTGAAACAGAGCCCCTCTGAGTGGGATTCCGTGGCCCAGGGCAAGTGCTGAGGCACCCCCCGCCTGTCGGGCTGGGTATGGACAGAAAACTAGCACAAGAACAAATGGGGTAGAGGTTCTTTGCCCAGGACAAGTGCTAAGGCACTCACCTTAGGCGCATTGTTGGCGGACTAGGGTGACTATCAGGAGAGCTCTGTATGGAGCTCTTCATCAAAGGCATCCGAGTCCGGATCCCTCGGTGGGAGCAGTACTATCCACGACTCATGTCCAAAGTTATCACACATTAGAAATGCATTATCTTCTGCTTGGATGATTCTGGCTGGGTCTTCCATGTCGAGTGGTGTGAAGAGCGCTAGCTGCTCACACCCACAGAAGGCACGAGTGCCAATATGGAGGAGCTCTGTTGGGATGACAAGCTCACGGAGTGATATACAACAGAGAAAAGCTTCCTTTCCAATTCGTTGCAGCTTTGGCGGCAGCCATATGTCAACCAAGGCAACACAATGCGCAAAGGTGGATTGCCAGATGGCCGTGATCTCTGTGCACATGAGGTTGACCTCCACCCAATCGTTTGCAATTCTCACAGGCCTTTGGGCCAATGAAATGAAAGTCGCACGGAAGGTGGAGACTTTCGATACCAGCTCCACAGAAGCTGCCATCCGGAAGGGTCCTAGGCTTATTGGCTTTGTCCATGACGAAGTTAATGGGCGTGAGGGTAAGGCAGCTTTCAAAGGCAAAGGGGTGGGACAAGTGTCGCGAAGCTGGACCACCCACTCCGCTTCAATCGTCTGTGAGTGTGACGGTGCCAGAGTTGAGCGTTCTGACGGTTAAGGACCAACGCGTTGTGACCCTTGGCTGTTGTCACGTCAAATTTAATTTCCTAAGTGCAGAATTCGGGAAGCGCCCATCCAGCCTTTTTCACAGTAAATACCGGTTTTGGGTTCAATCCTTAACACATGATCATGACTACTATGTCTCAAAGTTTGCAGGACTTCTGGAATGATTGTGACATGTTCAATCCTTGCAACCAAGGCTTCCTGACGGGGCAATCGAAGCATTGGCAGAGCATGGGCTGTGTGCTGACCTTCAAAAGCTTGTTGTGGACTTCAATGAGAAACGGCACCGACTCCGCCACGCACTTGTTGCCGCCCAAGCTTCAAGGAACCCGATGTGCCCATCAGTGTCAGCCGTGATTGACTGCTGCAGAGACTTGCGGGGAAGAAGAGCTAACCTCAAAAGGGTCACTTTGCTGATCTCAAAAGGGTCAACTATGTAGAAACCTCAAGTCGCTGATCAAGGCCTACAGGTGGATCTTAGGCGAGGCTGATCTCCAACTGCTGCATGTGGAGCCTCAAGTCGTGGGAGCGGCAAAAAGCGGTCAGGGAACTTGACAGGGAACTGGGCACAGGGAAGTGGGGGGCAGGAACTGGGGGCAGCAAACTGGGGACAGGGAACTTGGGACAGGGAACTGGGACAGGGAACTTGGAGGGAACTGGCGGCAGCAAACTGGAGACAGGGAACTTGGGACAGGGAACTGGGACAGGGAACTGGGGGGGAGAACTGGCCGGCAGGAACTGCGGGCAGCAAACTGGACAGGAACTGGGGCAGGAAACTGGGACAGGGAACTTGGGCAGGGAACTGGGGGCAGCAAACTGGAGAGGGAACTTGGGTGGGACAGGAAACTGACAACCACTGGCACCGGTGTCCAATCTCTCCTGAAGAACTTTCGAGTTGGCAAAGAACAGCCAATGGCTGACAGATGTGCCAAGGATTTACTGGCACCAATTCCGTTCGTGAAGTGTTTGTCATCCTGGCCCTCTACCCAGAGGCCTGCGGCTTACAGCCACTGCTGCTTCTTCGAGATCAGTGTGTCCAAAAGCCTTGACCGTGGTGGAGGAGCGCCTGAAGACCCCAGGAACTCATGTGGCATACACCAGATATTGGGAGCTCTTAGCCCAA
Source organism: Durusdinium trenchii (assembly GCA_963970005.1). Classification (NCBI taxonomy): domain Eukaryota; class Dinophyceae; order Suessiales; family Symbiodiniaceae; genus Durusdinium; species Durusdinium trenchii. The sequence continues at coordinate 257,129 of CAXAMN010024017.1, read as the reverse complement.
TGGGGGCTTTGAGAAGAAGAGTGCGGTGAGCTCTCTCCCTCTGCCACTCCGCCAGGACTCTGTCTGGGGTCCCCGACGAAAGAAGGCACGGGGTGGGACCGCTGGTGCGAAAGCGGTTTCAAATCCATGTCCTGCTGATCTACATTTTCCACATGCGTGTATTTGGTCCAGTATTGGCTTCTGCCTCCTCCCCACTAACTGGCCGAATGAAATGTCTCTGGTGGTCCGGTTTGAGTTCAAAGGCAGCAAGCAGCTTGGTGATAATGGCCCTACCCGCTGGATTCTCTTTGTGCACTACTGCAATTTTAAGATGGGTGACGGCCAGCCAGGCGAGCAAGAAGGTGAGAGATCTCGTCTTGGCTGCCCCAATGACTCCCGCTGCTTAGGTGGATCTGCAGACCGGAGAGCCAGCGCGAGGCTGGAAGCCAATGAGACAATGTGTCCATTGTCGTGTCTTGCCGCAGCACCCAGTGCCTTTGCAAAATCGGATGCTTGAGGACAATACATGAGTGTACTTGTCAGATTTCCAACAAGCAAATCATTCCTCTGGAGGAGGGTGACAGAACAAGCACTCCATGGCTCCTCCTTTTTGGACATTCCAGATGAAATCAACCAAGCCTATATAGGAGATCTCCTCCGTATAAGTGAAGCCTTTGCTGCTCCCCTGTCCAACCTCTTCGCTTTTTTTGTGAAGAGTGGGCATCGAGCATGCCCTTTCATCACTCACAAACAACTCGCCCTTTATGCAAGCCCCCGTTTCTGGCAGTATGGTCTGCTTGCTTTCATCGCAAGGTGCTGTTCCTTTGATAATCAACACAGACACCAGGGTACAGGAACAGCCCAAGCAGTGGAAGGCAAACCACAGACAACAAAGGAAAAAGATGTCGATGCCCTCACCTTTATGCGTACTGTCATCATATCCTTTGTCAGGGGAATGGAGCATGGCGAGCAGACGCTCCCCACCAATGACCTCTTTGTCTGTCTACCAGTACAGATTCTGCCTGATCTGGTTGTAGCCATGGAGCGGCAGGGCTTCACGCCCGCGGAAGTGAAGGGGGGCTGCGGCTAACCGACCCAAAGAAGAGGGTGCTGAAGACAACCCCCTGCTCGTGGTGGGAGTGCGCACTAAAGAAATTGCTTACGACCGATACCCCCGAATGCCGGATACTTCCTGGGCTGAAAGAGCTTGCTCTAGTGGTGCCCTTGACCCGTCTTTGGGACAAGCTTTCTCGTTCCCTTCCCTTCTGCAGCTGAGGCTGGGCATCGAAGTTCTTTTGTGGAGAGACCTGACAACTGCCACCCCGCTGCCGGCTTGCCTGCAGAAGAAGACTCTGCCTCGGGTCAGCTGAGCGGTCGCCTAGACTCGCTCTCCCGGTGGCAGTGGGGCTTGCTGAACCATCAGAAGCTGGCACTGAGGAAGCTACAGAGGATGAGGACATTGCAGCAGAACCCAACTATGCCTTTGCCAAGGGATATGGACGGTTTGGCAAAGGTTATACTCGGCTAGCAACGGCGCTTGGCAATTTCGAGCAAGGGAACATCCAAGCAGAAAGTGCAGTAGTAGCTCAGTGGCTGACCTCCGGGCTACGAGTTGCCATGTCCCGCACAGGGTGGAATCTGCTGTCTCCCCGCTATATGCTGACCAAAGTCCCTGGTGTTATCCTCAGTAACTACTACTGCAATGGATATCCTTTCACTCCTAAGATGGCAGATCGCCCATATAACCAATATGGCCCACTCCTCTACTCCGAAGATCGATGGGATCAGCTCTGTACATGGCTCACTGGGAATACCAAGTTTCGAATTCAACTCGCGGGCCACAAGCAGGCGCTTAGGGACCACATGGGCTACAGTCAGGAAGCCTCCGACCCAAGTAATAAAGCTCGCCGTACTGTCCCCCCTCCAGGAGCGGGAAGCTCCTCGTCTGCTGCAGGGTCTTCCTGGCACAGTAGGCCTCCCCCATCGCCTCCGCCCTATGGGTGGTGGCAGCAGGGCAGTCGCCAGTAGGAGTCCTCCCACACAGCGACCGTCTCCTAGTCGCCCGACTTCCTCCATGTGATGGATAGCCTTAGCCACCCTCATTCTTGTGGCCTAATTGCTATCATGATTTTCGCAATGACTACATATCCGTTATCTCAGTTGTTTGGCTCAAGCAAATCGAGCAAACACGCTCGGCCTACCGCCTACGCGACAATGCCGCCTAACCAAGACCGTTATGAGGTCAGCCTCGAGTTGGTTACAATAGCAGGTACGGAATATGCAATGCAAGCAGACCTCTCCCAGTGTGAGGATGTGGCAGAGCTGGAAGATGACATTCTTTGCTTTCTGCCGACAGTCTCTGATTTAGATGTCTTCGGCTGTGAATTGGATTTGCTCGACCTTCACACGCAGCAACCCCTGCCAGAGGCATTCCGCACGGTGCTCCTGCAACGGCCGCAACCACAAATTGTAGTTCGTCCCTGCATGGTCGACGGACATTCCATCTGGCAGTTCCAGGAAGACGGAAAGGAAAGCTACCCCAAAGCTGTACGTGTCCCGGCCAACCCGCGTGGGGAAATTGCTGACAGAGCCTTCCATGCTGCACCCTTGCTCCGGCATGTAGACGTGGCAATGGGCATCCAACATGTAGGATTTGCGGCCTGGCAGAGCTGCCAGCAACTGCAAATTGTCAAACTTCCACCCTCGGTCATAAGTCTTGCAGAAGGGACTTTCCAGAGGTGCTATGTGCTGCGAGAGGTGGCCGCCCCGGGGTGTGTCCAATACAGCCAAAGGGTGTTTGCGGAGTGCTGCTCCCCAGGTCGAGTTGGAATCAGTCACGAAACTGAGGACAGCAACGTCCTGGCACCAGAGGCACAGCAAGGCAAATATGCATTCGAGAGTTGCCTTACGCTTGCAACCATCACCTTTGACATGGACCATACTAACAAACCTCGAGCGCTGCCTGAAGGTGCATTTTGTGGGACAGGCATTGAACAGCTCTGTTTGCCGAGTGATTTCCACAATATCGGACCGCGGGCCTGTGAAAACTGCAAAAGACTTGTGGAGGTCAACCTCATGGGCACAGAAATCACCGCCCTACTCTCTTCCACCTTTGCCCACTATGTAGCCTTAAGTTGTATATGGCTTCCGCCACGATTCACGCAAATTGGCAAAGAAGTTTTCCTTCATTGTGTTGTGCTCCAAGAAGTTGTCATCCCGACGGAGCTCAGTGACACAAGCAACCGTGCATTCTGCGGATGTGAGCAACTGCAACGATTCACCCCCCTGGATTGGGGAGACATTGAACAGTGGGTGCAGACAGAGCACAATGCTTTCTTTATGTGTGACAAATTTGAAAAACTCCTGTGGGTTGAGCTGCTCCCCGCGGAAGGACCCGATTCGGACACCTTTGACGAGGAGCTACACCACGAGGTCTCCTAACATCATGCCAGTCCATGAGAAGTTCAAGGTGGGTGCCTTAGCATCTGTCTTCAGGAAACATCTCTGGCCTTAGGAACAGCCCGTGAGCACATTCAGACACTTTTAGCTCAAACAATAATTGCAAACAGTCTGCCGCACGGAGCTCGACGATTCATCCATGAGCAGCACTCCCCCTGAAATGGAGCCGGTCATAGAATGCTTCCTGGTGCTGACCACGCTTTCGGGGGTGACCTTTGAGTCTCTCTCAGTGTAGCAAAGTTTGACCGATTTGAGGACCTGGAGGACCAGGTTATGGACTATCTGGCCTCAGTTACTGATCTCAAAGTGTTTGGGTGCTCTATCGACTTTCTGCAAACTGCCACACAGACACACCTTGAGGACCCAATCTGGGACAAGCTACAGCAAGGAATGGCGTGCACCATTGTCTTCAAGAACAGCAGTGTTGTCCTGCCATCACAAGAACAACTCGAAGGTTGCCCCATCCATCATGTTCCGCTGGCCGTTCATGTCCCTATGAACCCAGAGGAAATCGTCCCAGAAGGGGCCTTTGCAGGGGTTCCACGTCTGCGACACGTCAGTGCAGAGTCAGGCATCAGGCTCATTGGAGCAGAGGCTTGGCAAAATTGCCGACAGCTCCGCATTGTCAAACTGCCGGCCACTGTTGTAGGCATTTCCGACAACGTCTTTCGTGACTGTAAACTACTAAACAGTGTCTTGGCTCCTGGTTGTCGAGAATTTTGGATACAAAGCCTTTGCGGAATGCTGTTCCTTACAATGGGTGTATGCATCGGAAGGGATTGCCAATATGTTCAACAGCGAAGCCAAGTTTGGGCAATACCTCTTCCAAGGGTGTTTAACCTTGCTGAGTTTACCTTAAGTGAGCTTCCATCCCTCCGAGGGTCAACACTGCAAGCTAGGACCAGTGAGCAGCACCGGGCTGCCTTAGCTCCACGGGAATCACCGCACTCGCTCTCACAAAGCATTTTGTAGCCATTGGAGCGCATGCATGCGACGGTTGCCGACTGCTTAAGAGTGTGGACCTTCGCAACACCAATGTTGAAGAAATTCCGGAATTCACCTTTGTGCACTGCGCAAGCCTCAGAGAAGTTCTCCTTCCGACTACTCTCCACACAATCCGAGTTAAAGCCTTTATGAACTGTGCAGCCCCAGTTGAGCTGGCAATTCCGCCCTCGCTAAGATACATTGGAAGTGGGGCTTTCTTGGATTGCACTGCTTTTAAGAGGCTCACCAAAATGCCAGGAAGGCACAAATGGCGAGGAGTCTATGCTGAAGAAAATGCTTTCGCCATTTGTCCAGCTATGAGATGGCCACCCTGGCTGCATATGATCCCGGACATGGGATATACCCCTGGTCTTGGATGAAGACAAGCCTTTCTGGCCACAGCTATCGCGGTCTCACAGTCACTCATCAAGAGTCTGGGCGCACGCCTTAGCGCGAGTCCAGTGTAGGCCAGAAGCCATACCAGGCCAAATACCATAGTAGAGCTGAGGATCACCGCAAAACAAGCCTTCCTTCAGAGTACCCTTCCACAGGAGGTTTCCATCCCTGCTTAGCATGGCGCTATGCGCTCTTGCAGGCAGCACACACTTTCGAGCAAGGTGCAAGTAAGGAAAAAACAACACATGGCGAAGGACATGTGTCCTTGACAAAGGTGGGCAACCCGTCTAGTCCAGGCAGCGCCGAGAGCTGTCGGCAGATGCCAGTGATCAAAGGGGAGAAGACTCTCCAGACCTGCAAAGACCAGCAATGTTTTCGCAGCGGGAATGGTGGACAAGCACACCGCCAGCAAGTTACGGCAATTGGGATGCGCAAACACTAAGTAGGATCACCGACCTCTTTTCGCCATTCGCGACACAGTGAGCCAATAGGAATGAGAGCCTTAGCTCCTCGTTCCCAACAGGCGGGTGGTAGAGAGTGGCAATGGAGGATGCCCAGGGGGAACCTTAGTTCCCTCTGTTGATGTCCGACATTTCCAATTTTGTACAAAGAGGTACAGATACCATGCTAGGATAGTCCAAAGTTTCACCTGTTTCACACGGGCCTTGCACGCAGCAGATCACTTTTTGCAATGACGCAGCACTTCACGGATTTAGGAGACACCCCGTTTTGGCACCTCCGGGTGCCGAAGGGTGCTGAGCTGACCTCCCTTCGGGGGGGTGTGCCTTTCGCACCCTTACCTGCAGGCTTTCGTCGTTAGCTATAGCCGCCATCGTTTGAACACTACCTGCTAACATGCCTCTGGACTTGTAAGTGCAACCAGTTGAATGGGTTGTGCTACAAGAAAGGTTTTTTCCACGGCATGCAGCATAGCTACCACTGCTCCATTTTGACATGGATGCAACCGGCGTTGGAGCATTGCGATACTCCTGACCTGCATCGTGACCATTGTTTTGCCACACCGTGGTGTGGCCGCTGGTCACTAGTAACCAAGAAGTAAAGTCCATTTGAAGCCTTTTTGGAGACTTTGCTAGAGCACGAACCCGCGCTGCCATGCTCTTCGTTCGAGAATTCAGGCCCATTGATAGTCATTAGTTTTCGTTTCACTTGTTTCACCTAGCACAGAGGAAAGACTACAAGATGGTGGAGACTCGGCCTGTGGGCTGTGGTTGGTGGGTTGTTTTTGGTTTGCTTGGTTGTCCTTGTTCTTTTCTCCACCATCTGACTGTTCTTCACTTCCTTCAACGATGACCTGGGCACCATGCCCACACGGCGTCCGTACTCGTGGGGCACTGCATTGGAAGAACTGGTTGCCAGCTGCTCGAAGTCGTGGCTCTGAAGGTGCGCAGGGCAGAAGATAGCTGCTTGTGACCACGCTGGAAACGCAATGCGATACACATTCCTGCCCTGCATTTCTCAGGGCTCAAGCTCGTGAATCGCAAGAGCGGAGCATGACAGCAGATGCGCCAAGACCCAGTGTTTCCTGACAGTGGGGCTCTCCATAAATCTTGCCTCGCACTTGCTTCATCCACAAAAGCAAGCTGCGGAGAAAGATGGCTGGTTCTGCCCGGATAAAGTCAAGGCGGTGTCCCCTTTCGCCCGCATGTTGCAGTCCACATACAGCGATCTCTCCAGCGTTGATCTGGACCTTCCGGAGGGACTCCTGGTTGGCCTTGGATATGCGGCCACCTGCCCGGATTTTCGACAAGCGCAAAGCGCAGCAGAGAGATCGGGGGTGGCCAGTCCACACTGCTGGAGCTTAATGTTGCCGACAAGCGCAAGAGAGTTGCCCAAGAGGTCCATGAGCCTCTAATAGGAATTCAGTACCCTATGCTTTGCAGCCGTCTAGGCGACACCTGGCAAATAGGCGCCACCTCAATACGGGAAGACCAGTTGATTGCCTCTGGGCTACGTTTCGTCCAGTGGCGCCATGCCTCGCCCAATATAGACGCAAGAAAGGAGCCCAAGAATAACCCCACGGTAAGGGTCTACCAGCACCTCGAAGATGAGCTAACAAGAGCAGGGGCGGGAAATGAAGGCATCTTGGCCCTCACAACCACTCGAGAAGGAGCCCAAAATCTGCGCAATTACTTTGAAATTGCCTGGAAGACGGCTAATGCAGAAACGGCAGTCAAAGTAGCAGGTGCCACAGCCAAACACTGCATTGTCATACATGGGGAGTCTACTTTCCTTAGCGGGGAAGGGCGCAATCTGGATTGTGACCAGGAATGTTTTACTAGGGCAAATGTGGCATATAGCAGAGCCACCAACCTCACCATCCTTGCCTGCCCTTTGAACATGCAAGGAATGCCGGGGGCCTTGCAGGTACTTGCTGCCTTCCTACATGGTGTTCAAAGCATTGACACCTATGATGACTGGGAACCCGTGATTCGAGGCTCTCTAGACCTCACGCCAATCCAAGTAGAAAAAGCTACCACTGTCTTCCATCAGGCCCTTCTGCCCCACCAAGTATGGTCTGGCCCCCTGCCTGTATGCCTAGCAGAGCATCACCAAGGTAAGGCGAGGCGCTTACGCCTCGTCTTAGCCACACTGTCGCATTTGACAAAGGCAGAAATATCCAGCCTGCAGGATGGGCCATATCTCCCGGGAGGCACGACTGAGCATGGGCTTGTCTACGGATATGCGGTCGATGCGATGCCCACGCCGGAATGGCTTGTCATCACAGACGGACAACAGCCCGGACATTGGCGGCTACTCCACAATAGCACCGGCCGTGGCGAACGGTGCAGTGTAGGATGCTCCCAACGGTACCAACCAACTTTGAACACTGTGGAACAGCGTAAGGCACAGGATTACACCTTTGAAGCTTTGCATCGTATTTACTTTTATGATGCGTGGAGGACACAGCCGGTCCTCGGCGCCCCAGAGTCCGACCTAGTCCTGCCGCCGCAACCTGGCCTCTTGACACAGGGCTGCTATTGGCCGCAGCGGAGTGCATCGGACGAGGTTCTCTCCGTCTCGGACATTGCCACCGAGGCAGATGCTCAAGCCTGCCAAACTCCGACCTCGCCTGAGACAGCTGATGCCGTCATGACAGATGAGGAGGCGAACGATATCGTCTCTGTCCTCAGCTCCCCCTCGGAGTCGTCCACTCTGCCCTGGCAATATACTCGCCCCCCAAGCACAATTGCGGCCCCGTGTGTTTCAAGGATGCACGGCCCTACAGCGCCTCGACTTGGGTAAGGAAGGGCGCGGTCCTACATATCTGAACCGAAGTCTGCCTGACTGCTGCTTCCTGGAAGCAGGCATCGTCGCACTCTATCTGCCGTCAGATTTTAACAGGATAGGGACGGCCGCGTGCGTGAGCTGCCAGCAGCTGCAAACTGTGGATTTGTCCCAAACGCGTGTCAGTGAACTTTTGGGCTCAACTTTCGCGCACTGCTCACAGCTACAACAACTCAGTCTTCCCCAAGATTTACGAACCATTGAGCAAGAAGCCTTTCTCAAATGTACCTCGCTGCAAGAAGTCTGCATCCCATCATCCCTACTTTACATCGCGAGGCGTGCTTTTGCAGGTTGCACGCAGCTTCGGACAGTTCGTAAAAAAGGGAAAAGCACAACATGGCGAGGTACCTACGCCCGGGGCAATGCTTTTGACAAATGCGAGCAATTGGACAAGCCCCAATGGCTCCGATTCTTGCCGTCAAATACCAACGACCAATGGAGGGAAGACTTCCACGAAGCCATACTCTAGACTGGCAACGCTCTGACGACAGTGGGGATGGACTGCTATTCTGCTGTCTCGATTTTGCGAGCCAGGCTTAAGAAAGCTCAGGCAAAGCCATCATTTCGGCCTCATTATCAATATTTCAGTGAGCCTGCAGGAATGAGAGCCTTAGCTTTCGCTCCTAAGAGGCGGGTGGTAGAGAATGGTAATGGAAGGTTGCCAGGGGGAACCTTAGTTCTCCTTGCAGCAGCCATGCCATGACCATTGCTGTACAAAGAGGCACAAGTACCATGCTAGGATAGGTCCACGTTTCACTGGTTTCACACGGGCCTTGCATGCAACAGAATGCTCGCATTTTAGCACCTCTCTTTCTTTCTGGAACAGAGAGTACCGCTTTGGCACTCCTTGAATGCCAAGGGGTGCAAAGGTGACCTCCCTTCGGGGGGGATGGCATCACCCTCGTCAGCAAGCTCCATTCGTTTGCCTCTGCCTCCACTGTCTGACCATCGATATGCCTCTCGTCTCGTTCGTGCAATCAGTTGAAGGGGTTGTGCAACGAGATGGGCCTTTTCCACGGCTTTTTTGGCAGAGCAACAACTGATCTCCCTGGGCAAGGATCAGACCGGCTGACAACAAACAAAGCAGCTCCTGCAAAGCACCCAACTATCACTTTCGCCACACGATGCAGTGGCCCTCCTGGTCACAGTTTTGTGGGTGGGGCGAAATTGGCTCCGCTGCACTCCGCTCTTGCGCTGACCTTGCCGACCGACTTTCGTAGTGAATTCAGGCCCATAGTTAGTACACAGTTAGGTTTTGCTATTTCAATTGTCTCACCCTCGTACAGAGGAAGCACTTTTAGATGAGGGGGAACCGGCCTTTGGCCCTTGGTGGTGTTTTGGTTTCTTGGTTTTGGTTTCTTGTTTGGTGGGTTTTTGTTTGGTTTTGGGGTTGCTTGTGTTCTTTTCCCCCTCATCATGATGTGTTTCCTTCCCCTTCAATGGTGACCTGGGCACTCCGCCCACACGGCGTCCGCACTCGTGGAAAAAAAACCGGAGGGACAAGGATGCTTCTCCTTCCGGCAAAGCCTCTTGCTCAGAGCCAAAGGACACTTATGCTGCACGATGTAATGCGATCGAGGCTAAAGCGCTGATGAAGCAGTGAAATTCCAAAGCTAGACCGGCATTTTGCACGTTCTGGATCAATTTCATTTGGAGCCTCTAAATGACTACCAAGATCCACAGACTTTCTTTCACCGTCCAGTCCCTTGACGGAATGGAACGACCATCCGCAAGAAGTCGCTTTTTCGAAGTGGCAACACCTGCTCACGAAATCACATGCTGAGTGGTGACTTCCTGTTCTGAATTTGCAATTGTTGCGGGATGAAAGGGTTCCTGCAGTTTGAACGGGGCTGAGAGGGGGGCAGAAGGAGGGGTGGCTTCAGGGAAGGCTTTGGGAAAGGCCAAGAAAGGCTTGATGGTGGTTTGAAGAAGAGTTTGAGAGGAGGCTTGCTTTGGTACTTTGGCCGGGAAAGGCAAGGGGACTTTGTCGGAGATTTTGGAGGGCTTAAGCCCTCGAAGTGGGGCTCAAGCACCCCTTTGAAGTTTGGAGAAGACAGAAGAGATGCACGGAATCCAGTCAGCCTCTTTTCTTCCTGTCGTTAGTCAGGTGGGTCTTGTGGATCTTGAGGCCTTTATGTCTTGTTTCCTTTGTTGGCAGGTGCACATGTTGACCCGAGAGGTTTGGGTGATGGACAGGAGGATTGCCTTCACAAGAGGTCCGGAAGAGACACGTGAGTTGCCAGAAGGGTTTGGCCTCCAGGAAAGTTTCTTCCCTTTGTGGAGGATGAGATGGACACGGAGATTCCACCACCTCCGCCACCGGTTGACGTCGAAATGTTTCCTGCCGGAGACGAAGTTAAGCCTGTGCCCATGACCAGAAGACGATCATGTTGAAGAAGAGGAACTCGAAGGTGATCAATGGCTCAACAACCTTTTGTATGAGACCCAGGCTGAAACATGGAACATGTTTTTGAGCCGTTCGGTGGCATCTGACAAGGTGCTCGAGGGCCCAGGTGCTTTTCAAGTCTTTTTCGGAAGTAAGACACTTGACACTTTTGTTCCTCATGTGGATGAGTTGACAGGTCAGGTCCACTCGCACATTCAATGCAGTCCGGGTTCGTGCGGACAGTGCCCTCGCAAGACATGGCCTCGCAAGACATGGCGTCGCAGCCTATCCATTCTCTGGACAGCGCTCATTGTCTCATTGTGACAAGACCATCCTGCATGCGGTCCTCCTGATCGCCGAAGGTCCAGGGTCCAGCCTCGTCTGCACCAAAGTTAGACCAACCACAGCTTGCGCCAACCACAGTTTACACCAACCACGGCTTGTCCACACCAAACCACGACGGTCATGCCTTTTAGCAGGGCCATGCAGAAGAAAAACCAGCGCAAAAGCGGTGCAAAGCGAGCACAAGCATCAAAAAACTTGGGTTGCTGCTTCTGCTGCTTCTGGGTGGTCTGTTGTTGCTGGCTGCTGCTGCTGCTGCTGCTGCTGCTGCTGGGTGGTCTGCTCCTGCTGCTGCTCCTAGGTGGTCTGCTGCAGCCGGGTGTTCCACCCCAGAAGACACAAAGCCCCCCATACCATTGCTTCCTTCCTTCACCCCCTGCCGCCCTTCCCAGCCAAGGTGCCTCTTACTCATCGTCCTCATCATCTTCATCCTCTTCATCAGCCAATCCCAAAAAGCACTGTGGAGAAGATCTATCCCTATGGCCCTATGGTGGCTCTTACCTACTCACGAGGAAAGCTCGCCTCAGCTTGCTGGAGTCGCTCTTGCTTCGCAGTGGCTGGCTTTCATTCATCCCCCTGGCCTCAAGGTTTCATTCATGTCATTGGCACAATCCAGGAAGTGTGTTGGGACTGTTTGACTTCACTTCATGTTATTTGCTATTTAGCAACGTTTTGAACTGTTTGAGTAATTCAGGTATCAATTCTTAACCATTCAGATGAAACGTCAGTGAGACACAATAACAGTCGATAATCGCCATGAAAATATGGTGTGCACACAATCATCACCGATTTGGGCCACATGAATTGAAAGATGAACCGGAGCTTGGGAGACACATGTGTCCCATGTCGTGGGACGAATGCATTTGATGAAAATCGCAGACCCCAAAACCACTACCCATGTGGGAGACACACTTATTTGATGAGAAGCGCTGAAAGTCCTAACAACATCATCAATGTTGGGAGACATGCGTGGGGAAGAGATGGTCGCCACATGTGGCTATGACATGCCAAAGAGGCGCATGAATAAACACCCTCAGCATGATTTCACTATGTTGTTTATGTTTGGACTTTTGCGTGGTTGTGTTATATGTTTTGGTTTTAAGTATCTTTAACGTGATGATGTTTATGTGTTTGTTGCATTCTCAAAAGAGGCGAGGCAACAACTGTGATCCGCAAGCTGGAGTGTAGGTTTACCAGGAATGTAATTTGTGAAAAATCAACGAACTTCCAGCAAAATGTGCAAAACACAAATCCATGCAATTGCGGCACACACACGCACAAAGAACAATAATCATTAACAAAAAAATATTGGTTCAATCCGGCATTTTTGACTCATTTTTGACGTGCAGTTGACTTCACATGCTTTCGTCTTTTTTTTGAATTTATATATGTTTTGTTTGTCCGTTTTCAGGTTTCTTTTCAATTCGGGTGTTTCACATCCAATCAGAGTGTGAACTTGTCACACTCACCTTTGGCAAAAAGATCGATTTGCCACATCATTGAACCATTGTGCTCGTACAGCAGATGACCTCAACAGTTCTTAGTTTTTTGTTGTCAATCCGACATTTGTTCGCAACAGGACAGCACGTTTGGACCCTCTTGATTCCCATTCTGTTTGTGTTTTTAAACTATTCCAAAGCAAGTGTCCACGGTTTCCACTCATGCAACAAAAGTTCCTGCTGCATCGATTTCTCAGCGAACTGGAATGGTTCATGCTGGTTCGTCAACAAAGGCACGCTTTGAGAATCAACGTTTCAATCAACGTCGTGAACTCCATACTTGTGCTTCCCAAAACTAAAAAACATAAGCTAATTCATATGCCTTTCGAAGGAAACGTTGCGGAATCAAATGTTGCAAGTTCCACGAAAGGTCAAATATTTTGTTATGCCAAACCCAGAGAGATGGAAGGTGGCCCCAAAAGTCTTTGGACAACTTGAAAGACTTTACAGGCCTGTGCTGTGGGTTTATCTTTTTCTTATTTTCTGCTAAACGCACTTGGTCAGATGCCATCGTGGCAAGCCGTCGTGGTGGCCGTTGGGATGAGATCAGAAGTTTGCTCAGTGCTCAGTCTTGGATTGAGTACCACATTCAGACGCCCTGAAAACTGGTGAATGATATCGATTGTCACACTAGTCCTCACATGTTGTGCTCATTGCTTTCAGTTCTCCATGGGCACCCCTCAGCGCAACACAAACTGGGCTGCTTTTAGCGAGACAAAAGGCGAAACAGGTCCAAACTTCTGTCATAGGCAGACTTCTTGTGCCATGTGCAAGGCAAAGGCAAATCAAGAGCTCGTCACTTCAGACAGATATCGCATGGAGCTCAGTTTGCTCCAAACTTCCAGTCAGAACAACGAGCCGTTTTGTGGTTGTTTCCGAGGTCATTTGCAGTGCAAGCCGCTTGGTGGGCATGTGCTGTCACATTGAAAAGATGAGACTCCAAACCGCTTGTGAAGTAGTCACTTTGACCGTGGCAATATTTCTGAAAACCTAAGCTGGCCGCACTAACCGAGCGGCTTCAGCTTGCAGGCATCAGTGCCGCTGCTGAGGCGGCAGACGCATGCCTTACGTCTAAAAGCGTTTCATGGTCTTGAGAGCATTTGGCAGGCATCGAAATGGCAATGGTCTGTGTGGCAATTAAAGAATCTGGAAGATGAAGGCAAGAGCCAGAACTGCCACAGCCCGAAGCCGCCTGGCAGTTTTGTGAGGTTTGCGAGCTGATTTAATTGCTTGCAGTGTCAGGATCTCAATGTTGTCAATGCCAATCTTCTAGAAAACAAAGATGTGTCCTTGAGGCTGTCATCAGTGCTTGTGAGAAGGTGGGAAATTGGCAAGGAGAGTGAGATATGGTAGCAGATGCTCCAAGTGACAAAAGAGAAAGGGTAATCATGCAGCAGCTCAACTCTTGAAGCAAATACAAAACACAACATCGCATTTCCTCTTGCAGCATCTTGCTGTATAGGAGCCACATTTTTGCTGAGCAGCATAGTATTGAGGCAGATCCAGCCCAATGCAGGGAGACTCAGCTGGATTGCTATTCTCCTCGGATACTGAGAGCGGTTTGTCTAGGCTATCGATCGTCGATCTTGCTCTTGAGGGAAGAAGCGCTTGGAATGAAGCGCCGCCTGAGTAACCACCTGTTCTTTTTCAAGTGTGCTCCTGTTAGACAAGAGTCCGGCTATGAAGAATGCACAATTCTGTGTGAACAAAGTATGTGAACCCCTCATGTACATCGGATGGGTCTTTCTACATGTATATTTTTGGCTTGCAAACAACCATGTTGGTCAGTGTCACTCTTTCCACGGTGGTAAGCTGACATCCCTTTCTGTTTAGGGGCGAAGAATCAATCTTCTGGGTTGACGTTTTGTTGCTGTTGTCAACAGGCTTTAGTTTTATGGATCGGGCAACTTTCCACTTGCAACCCATCTGACCACGAAGAGTCAGCAAGGTTTGGAGGAAAAGTTATTTTCTCCGAGGCTGTAAGTTGCAATGCAGCTCTCAGTGCTTGCGAGAAGGGTTTTTGCTGGGTTTTGGGCTAAGCATTTGTTGTGGGAGATTATGAAGAATCTGGCTGATCCTGAACTTGCTGGCTTTGGCTTGTGTGCAAGGTGGTTGCAACTGCGCTCTTGCAATCTACAAAACAGGCCTTGAATTGACCATGTCGTCAGGATGGTCGATGCATCCAACAAAATCTAGCTGTCTGGGAGGAACCTAACAAACAAACACATCACATTTGTTCTCAGGCACATCACAGGCCCGACCACGTCACGTGCCCCATCCAACTCCGTGGCAAGGGCTATGGTGGTTGAGGGTTCTAGTGAATTGTTCTGAGGTACAGTGCGTTGGCAAGTTCTTTGGAATCCAGAGGACATTGGGAGTAGTAGACTCAGGTTGACCCTGTAAGACGCCCTGGACTCCATTTTCGAGCCACGCGACAAGTGAGGTTAGCCAGCCAAGCCGCTACGGCCTTGCGACTGAGCGGTGGCAATCTTGGTTTTTGACAGTCTTTGTTGAGTTGATCAGCTTCAAATTTCAAGTGACCTTTCCTGATATGGACTGTTGATCAATAACCGGACCATCTGCAGCCGGAGGGGGCTTTTGTATGAATCATCAACAGTCAACAGTCAACATGGTCGACAGTATCATGCAGCTCAAACAACCTGACAAGGCCTTAGAGCAGACGTGGTCTTCTGTAATGCGATCGTCAGCTCGATGGAGAAAGGCCACCTTGCACAGAGACTACGACGGCGAAAACGGAGAGAAACAGGTGAGAAAAACAGCCTGAGAAACTAAGGGACTTTCTTGGTTCATTCTATTTATGAAGAAGACAACCCCAGCTTCTGGGAGTCACCGCTTTGCCTCTTTCTTTGCAATTGCTCCTCTTGAGTCCGTGGGTCCTGCGTCAATTTGACCTATTTATATACTGGTTTTCAATTTCATCTCACAGCTTGCCTACTTGCCTCTCTCCTTCTTTATCTTTTCAGGCATTGTGAAATTCGCGTGTTTCAGGTGTCTGTTTACACTATCATGTTTTCTTGCTCTATCGTTTGTTTTCGTGAGGGTTCCTGGTTCCGTGCAGGCTGTCAGTGGCATTTGGCCACAGCTTTGTTGGATGCGATGCGGCAAACGCATCAGCGCGTGAGCCGCATCACCCTGAACTCAGTCATGAGTGCTTGTGAGAAGGCAGGACTGAATGACTCTGAAGAAAGTGCGAAGGTGGGTCAAGAGCCAGCGGGGCATGGTCTTGACCACCCTTGGAACGGTTTCTTTGGAGCACATGCATGGGAGGGATTTTGACTCCTTGACTTTAAGATGTGCTAGAAAGAATTGGATGTTGTCGCAAGAAAGAAAGTTCTCAAATACTGTCAACATGCTCTAGAAATCCCTTGGACTGCTCCATGTGCAGTCTTGTAATTGAACTTTGGAGGAAGAACTGCAGAATCCATGATACTGCCAGGGTTTCCGCTGGAGAGATGCACACAGAATGCTGTGCAAGAGGCAAGAATGAAAGGGACACAGTTTGCACACAATTTTGCATCTATTTCTATATTCTTCAGCATTTTGTAGATACAAACACATACAAACGGATTTTCTCCCTGAAGATACATCAGCGCTCTATCTTTGAAGCTGGACATTTTTGCGATACTTGGTTGCGGCAAGCAGGAGTACATAAGCGCATCGCCACTACGTCTTTGGTGAAGTACAGGTCCCTTGAATTAGTGTCCAACTCACTTGTTTGTTCAGTTTGTGCTCAGCTCTTTCTGAGTCCCAAGGTACAATAGCATGATGAGTGCATGTGAGAGGTGCACACTTTGGGAGCAGTCTATGAGCACCCTTGGAATGCTCCACGGCAACGACTCAATGTCAATCTGAGTCAGAGAGGGGGGACAGAAGCTCAAAAATCTCTTTTTTTGGTCACCTGGATTCTCCTCATTCCTCCATGCCAAGACCATTGAATCCGAGAGTAGGTCTCCGGGACGCTGGATGTTGAGTTCATGTCGGGCTTTGCTGCCAGGGCAGCTTCTTGTTCCAATTCTAATTATATAAATTGTTTATAAGTTTACTTCTACTGCATATATTTCTATTTATTTCTTGTTACTAGTAGCTTCTTGTTGCTAGTAGTAAGGCCAGGAGCCCCTAGTAGCGTCCTTGCTCCTAGTAGCGATGCCAGGAGCCCCTACCGCGGTGCCCAGGTTGGAGGAAGATCCTCAGGTAGTTTGTGATGTGGTCACCCTCACCTCAGCGATCGGTGGGGTGGAGTGGCCATGGGCAGTGGAGCTGTTGAAATTGATGCCCCAACGAGGCGAGGGAAGTGGAAGTTCGTTATTGTTGATGACACCAAGCTGCTGTGTGAATTTCATGGCTTTCACCTACTCAGAATCGAAACGTGCCTACTCAAGGTGTGAAAGCCAATGTGGTGGCCTTTAGCTCCGTCATCAGTGCCATTGGAGAGCCGGAAGGACGCACACCAAGTGGATCAAGTGAACCCAGTGGTTACGAAGAGGAAGGAGGAAATGAAGAAGACGAATCCTCAGAGCTATGGCCCGCCGTGGATGTGTGGCCGATGGCCCTGCAGGTCCTGGATCTCATGGGGGATGATGAGGTGCCACCAAATGATATCAGTCGCTTGAATGAACCTCTCAACACTTCCTTGACCACCCTCACCAAGCTTGGTCGCTAAAAGGCGAAAAAATGCATTGTGGTGACCTCTGGGAACCAACATAGTGGTTCCACCTTCTATGTTTCTTAGTGTATAGTTGTGTGGCTTGAAAGATCCTCATATCCTGAGAAAATGGGATAAACACCCCTGATTCCCGGGTTTGATCATCTAGTAGTCTCAAAGATCCATGAAGGCCATCAAATGCCCTGGTCACACGGGGCACCCTAGTTGGGACCGGCGGGGTGCCATGCTCTCGGAATAAATGTATTCGCTGCTTTTTTGCAGATTTGTTTCGCCCCTTGGCTATTTTGAGGATGATTATATATATATATATATTATTTTTTGATTTGTTGTTTGTTTTGTTTTGGTGTTTTGCGGTTGGCTGGAATGCTCTTTGCAGGGGTTGGGCGATTAAAGACCATCCGGTTTGTGTTTGTTGTTCTTCCTATGAGCGTCCAAAAGCTGGGTTTCCGGTGAAGGTTGCAACAGTGCAATCATCGTTTGTGGCCGTGGTGGGCAGTGGCAGCTGGCTTTGTCTTTGCTTTGGAGCATGCTGCGGAGTCGCTATGCTGTCGACCTTTATACTGGCTATTCCACTGTTTGGGCCTGCGAGACGGCTGGGGAATGGGAATTGGCTTTGGAAATCTTGAAAGTTATTCCGGAGACCCGAGCACCTGGCCTGACGTTTCAAGAGGCTCTTGCTGTTCTTTTCACATATATATATATAATCAAATGCTAAAAAGGCTGCACACAAATGGAAGCAATGCCAAAAGGAAGTAGAATGATTGAGTCATACTCGGAGCAACTGATGTGCAAGTGCAGTAAGCCAAGAGACTTTGAGACCAAGGCCAAACCCAATGTCTTTGGCTGTGCATCTGATGTGAACCTTTGCTACCGGCAAAACCGGTGGCAGCTGGGACTCTACTTGATCAACATCCTCTCACAGGCCGGAAGCTCGAGCATCGAATCAAGCTCCGAGGCACATCAAGAATCGAGCGCTACGGAATTGTGCTTTGAAGGACAATGGCTTTTGTCACTTTTGTCTTCGTAGTAACAAAAAGCTAGTAGTAACAGGTGCCACGCTTGTAGTAACAGGTGCCTTACTAGTAGCAACAAGAAGGAGCGAGACTGATAGCAATTCCCTCCACCATTCGGAGGTAGCGCTGCTCCGAATCTGATCACGAAGATTGGAGCGTGCTTTGGCACTTTCATTGGGATTGACAGGAATTCTCCATCAAGACAAACTACTGCAAGAAACCTTTGGCTTACTCAGTTTTCTCAATCTATGTTTGCTGTCACGAATACTCTTTTTCTGTTTAGTTTTCTTTGTTATAATTTTTTTTACGTATCTCTTGGCTTTATGTGAAACTTTTTTTGTCTCTCTTGGCTTCATTTGTTTTCTTCATTGTGCTTCTGCCCCTGGTTTGCTTGTTGCTTTTGTGTCGGTTGCTTTCTTACATTCTTTTCAGGTTGTGCCTTTTCATTCAGTTGCCTCTCCCTATTTTTCTTCAGTGCCTTTCTTCATCTCAATCAAAGGGCATGGACTCGCAAGCTCGTGACCGCTGGCTTGTGTGGATTAAGTCGAGTTGAGCGAACACCCAATCTGCAGTGTCAGGGATCCTCCCGGTGATTCAACCTGTGACATGCTTGCAAAGTAGGCCTAGGGCAGCAAGTAGTTTGATGGACCACTTGCAGCTGCCAAAGGATGCTTGATGGATCCTTCCTTCCTTGGTTTGGGGGTTCGTTGTTGTGCGCCATTGGAGAACATATCATGCGATCCGCAATTACCTTTTTTCTACCGCAGTTAAGTTTCCCTAAAAATCTAGCAACCAAATTAACAGCGTGAGCTATCCTGCGTCCTAATTAGGAGCGTCCTGTACCTACTAGCTACCTATCCCTATCCCTTACTTAAACAAGTAGGCACCTACTTAAATACAGTAGGGAGGGGGGAGCATCTTACCATTCTTACCTTTCTTCTGAACCGTTAGCTGGTTGGCCCTTTAGGCCCATGAGACTCACGCCCAGCCGAAGTCCCAAAGGCCCGGGACTGGTCTTTGCGCAACAGCTGGTTTATGCTCCATCTGCTTTTGCCGGACACGCATGAAACCAAACCAAATGTGCAACTTTGGGTATCAGCCTTAGCTAGGAACCTAAGCCTGAAATATGGGACTCAAACGTAGTTGGAATCGCCGTGGCCGTGGCCGTTGCCAGGTGAAATCCTCCAATGGCTTGACTGACCCGTGTTGTGGAAGTTACAAGTCCTTGGCGAGGGATCAGGAGCGGGATGAGACTGTGAGGAAGAGTTGAGATGACTTCTTCAAACATAGCTTATGGACTTTCTGGACCTTTGACATGACTCGTGCATGGCTTTCATGAGGTGGAGCAGGTTTTGCCTGAAATATATAAGCTGTTCATTCATTTGATTATGGTCATTTTATGAAGTCCTCGGAAGCCGTAAGGTGGTTGCTCTGTGTGGTGGTCCTCAGCTGCTTTTGCTCCAGTGGGGTTAGTCTGTCATGTCGGAGCTCTGAAGCTATGGGCATTAATCGTTGCGACTTGTGTGAGTGTGTCATTTGGGCCTACTCAGAAGCAACAGAATGTGGGTGCTACGATCACATTTGTGAGTCCTGCGTCGAGGATGTTCGCCAAAAAACCAAATGCGAGTATTGTGAGGATGGCCAATCATGTCGCAGGTGTGAGATGGTTGTCAAAGATGGGGCTTGGCTGGCGTGTCCTGCGTCAGATTGCCCAATACCAGAGCGTCTTCAAGACAACTGTTGTGAAAGTTGTTGGGATGGTTTTCTTGATGACTTTGGAGCTGTGACCGGCTTGGTGAAAGTCACCAGCGCCACCACTGGAGACTTTATCAAGCAAGTTAATGTTTTTGACAATGATCGAATCTCAAAGGTTCGGCAAGAGATGGCAGAGCACCTTTCCTTGCCAGCTGCAAGCATTCTGTCAATATCCGACAAGGTTTCAAGCATAGCCGGCAAGAAACCGCCTGCAAAACCAGCAGCACCTACCAATGTGACCCAAGCGCAAAAGGTGATGATCATTGATTGGCTCCCGGGCCAGCAGGTTTTGAATCGCCAGACAGGAGACCATGGATACCGCACCCTTTCTTGTGGCCACTTCTCTTGTGTTCTTGCATGTGCAGAGGATAGGTGTCAAGAATGTGAAAAACATGCGGCAGAAGCCGCAAGGAAGCAGCTTGACAAAAAGAGAGCAAAGCAGGCTCGGGTTGAGGCAAACCATGTGTTGTCCGATTTGGAAGTGTTGCGAAGCATTAAGGTCAGAAGCAAGACTGTTAAAGACTTCATCTCAGGACTTGCTGCCAAAGCCAAGGCCAATGCGCCCAACGTGCGGCTGGCACGGACGCAGACAAGCTTTGAAAGCACAAGACCTGCAAAAAAGCAGAGGAATGCTGGAAGTGTGGCACGCACGGCAAAGGCTGCAGGCTCCCCGCAGGCTACAAGCCTACAGGCCGTAGATGCAGGCTTCAAAAAGCTGTGCAAGCAAGAAATCACCCCCGACAGCGGAGAAAGCTGCAAGTGATGTGCCGAGGATGGAAGTGACCTTGGAAATGGAACTGGAGCGCATGATGGACGAAATGGACATGTCACCCCGTCCAAAGTCTCCTGAAGAAGATGTGGAAGACATAGAGCTTGAGCTCGAACGTCTCATAGATGGAGCATTTGACCGCCAAGGCCACTTCTAATGCTTTGAATGAACTCTTGAACACACTAGATTTAGTGTTTTGTTGGTGGAAGTTTCGACAAAAATGTCTGGATGATGTTTGGCTGATTTTCGCATAGTAGTTTAGGTGGTATTTTGCACATTTCAGGGCAATCTTGAAGCATGCAAAGGAAGAGAGTGTCCAGTCCAGATGGGAGGAAAAAAGTACATTGACAGTCTGCACGGGGCAAGCGACTTCATGAAGCTACTCCAACACTTGAGTTGCTGACCCTGCGAACAAATTTGTTGTAAACTCTTGATCTTCAAGAATTCTAAGGAAATTGATGGACGGAAGTGTGTGCACGTTTGTACTGTAAAGCTGGATAATTCAAAGTAGCTGGACCAAGACTCTTCAAGAAGTTGATCACTGCAGATACCTCACCAATCTTAAATTATTTGCAGGACAGATTGTATGGCCAACCTGGGGGAGGATCACTACGCCGCAGTTTGATGACGGTTCTGACCTGGAGTATTTGTCCAGCCCTGAGGCTCTTCCAGACCAGCGGGTACTGCCCTGTTTGGTCAGAGATTGCTTGCCTACTGTGAGGCAAAATCATGGTCTGGTCTTGTCATGTTTGAAGGCTTTGCCAGATTGCAATCTTGCTGGAGATGTTTTCATGATTTCAATCCAGAATGGAATGCCTATATGTAGGGTCAACGATCCCCAGTCATCCGTTGTGACGTAGACCAAGTTCAATTTCACCCATGGCTGAGGTGAAGATGTGCCAATACACAGATGCGAGGATTGGTTGGCCCAGCATTTCATTTGCGGAACGCTCGGACGATGTGGTAATGGGGGGCCCTTTGACGATGAGTCAAGGAGGAGCTCGCCAAATAGATCGACTGTAGGGCAGCAAGTTGTTTGATGGACCACTTCGGCTGCAAGATGATTGGTACTATGGACAGATATGGACAGTTCATGTGGACATGATCAGGTTCAAAGCTGGAGATTACCGAAGAAAGGGCCCATCTCTTTCGCATCAATGACAGAGTGGCTTTGGCGGTTGGACATTTTCGCATTTTGGCGCTGTTGGCTGTTGAGGTGCCATGCCTGATTCCTCTGAAGACCACTTTAGGCTCGAACAATGAAAACTGATGATGGTTCGTGAGAGAGAACCTCTCCCAGACACTTTTCAACATTTGGGAAAGAACAGAGTTTCAACTCGCTGACGAGAAAGTCAGAATACCAGCCCTTCACAGCGCACAGCCACACCAACCGTTGGCTGATTGGCCCAAAGGCTTTACACATATGAGACTCACGCCCGGCACGTCCGCCACGCCCAGCCGAAGTCCGGCCAAAGGCCCAAAGACCGCAGTTAGACAGAACTCAGCAGTTACAAGGGCATTACTACTAGGAGCAAGGACGCTACAAGTAGCTCCTGGCCTTACTACTAGGAACAAGAAGCTACTAGTAACTAGTTTGGCATAACTTGATTACCTCTGTGACCTCTGTGCTACTTGTTTTCTTTACCTCTGCGCAAACGTGCATGGCAAATGAAGCGATTGCGCAACGCACCAAGGGTGTCAAGGGCTTTGTTACAGACACCAGTATCTAGTGTATTTGCTTAGAGAATCTGCAGTTGTGTGTGTGTGTGTTGGTGTGGTGACCCTTTCCTGCCGGCTCAGTTGGGACGCCTGAATGGATCACTCAGAAGACTTCCAGGTGCATGGACCAGCGCCAGGCCATTCAACAGGATCCATTGCAGGCATGTGGGAAAATGGGCAAGCATACAAGCTGTGATAACCTCTTCAAAAGATATCTCTTTCATTCTCTTTCTCCTTCCTATTGGTCGAACAGTCCCTCTCACAGGTCCTGGATATCACCTGTATTCTTGGAACATCACGCGTGCAGAATGTTGAGTTTTTGTGGATGTGGTATGTCTTTTACACTTCACTTCGGTTCACAACTTTCGCCTCACAGCACAGAAAGTCTGGAGGTTGTCTCACGTTGTGGGGACGACACGTGAGCCCGAGAGGTGAAGATCCATGAAGATCCTAGAAAATTGCAATCGAAGAATGCAAACCGCCATGTAAACCTGCATCAGTGGGTATGAGTTAGGAACCTGCGCTCGAGACTGCTTAGGCAAAGGATCCTAGTGCTGGGGAGGCAATCCCTTCTTCTAGCCATCAAGGGAAGCCTGTTGTACATTTTTCCAAAGCTTGACCAAAGCATCAAATTGTCGGAGTCCACCCCCACGTTTGGGTGTTGCAGCAGTTGATTCGGTGCGTTTACTTCCTCCAAGATTTGTTGGTGGGACATCTCGGTTGCCTTTTCCTTGCTCAAATGAGTGAACTCAGAGTCATTTCTATCACATTGTGTCTTTTCAGGCCTTTTCCCCCACAGAGACCGACCTGATTGACAACGGTTCAGCGCTCCAACTGTGGCCAGGTGAAATCCATCAATGACTTTACGGATTCACTTGCCAAAGCGCTTGCGGAAGCGGAAGGAACGCCTTCCAAGGAGCACATTCATTGAAGGATTTTGGGGATGGAATGCTCCAACTGCACCTTGCTCGATCCTCCAGCTTTGGTTTCCAAATGTGTGAAAACTGGTTAGACAGGTGAGCAAGCTTGGGGCAGATGTGGGGAGGAGTTTGGCATTTTTCACAAGCTCACCAGCTAGGGTGGTTGTTGTCGTCGTCGCCGTCGTCGTCGTGGCGGGTGTGGGTGCGGCTCTTCTGATGGTCGCCGGTAGTATTGATCGTCAGTACTCCTTTTTCTTCTTCTCATTCTTCCTGCCTTTGGCTTTCGGCTGTTGCCAGGAGCTGACGCGAGAGCTGCTGGCGGATGGCTTGCGAAGGGCCTTGGAGATGCTTGGGGAAGCTGCAAAGAGCCAATTTCTGGAGCCAAGCCGTGAGCAAGGGTCGAGTGAACTGCATACTGGTCCGAACAATGAAACATGGATGAACATGCATGTTCTTGATCCATGGCCAGACCTGGAAACTGTTTAAAAGATTTGCCTGAACCGAGGTCAGCGATGACCAATGAACACCGGTATCAACCACCCTAAACACCAGTTGACGATATTGATTTGGTATAGTTTGGCTGCCCTCTCCGGTGACCCACGCCATTTCTTGCAAGACGAGCTGGATCCACAGCCTTGTAGACTTGTAGATCGCACTTTTTTCATGTTCATCAGTGATTTACATCTCTTAAAGTCGTCAATTTTCCTTGTTTGGTTTTTTATGCCGAGCATTTTGACCTCTGCGGAGGAGGTCTTGGCTGCGAACATCCACAAGTTCGCCTTGCAGGACAGCAGCCAAATTTTTATTCTTGGTTGGGGTCTCGCAGTGGCACAAGACGAGAGCCAAACAATTCTTGAGCAAGATTTGTTGACACTGTTGCACTGTGTGTTTTTCAGAATCAGCCAGACTTGGTTTGAAAAAGGAGCAGTATTCCTTGTCACGGGTTTATCCCGTCGAGATTAGCCCTTCGCTCAGCGACCGGGGCCCTCGTGCAAGTACTCGCTTCACGGGCGACGCGGCACGTGGTTAGGCTCCGAATACAAGAACCTCCAGTCCTTCTTCGCGGAACCGGCTTTGGAGGCCATCTCTTTTTTAAAGCCCGCTCTGCGCTCTTAATTAAGTAGGCACCTACTTAAGGGAGAAGACACCTACTAGCTACTTAAGCTACTACCTACTGGACGCAGGATAGCGCTCGCACTAATGATTTGGTTTCTAGATTTTTAGCCTTCTTGGGATTGCCACTTGTCTCAGCGAATGGGGAGATTTGGATCACATACATATTCGTCATTCGTTGGAGCTTGGAACACCGAGTCGAACGCTGAACTTTTTCACCTTTTTTCATCAGGTCAGGAGCAAGGGATAAATGTATATATATACACATAAACATATTACCCCATATTATATACATATGTATGTTATGTAGATCCAGGATGCTTGTGATCTGTCACTGAGGAAGTGGGCTGGGACCCTAGACCCAATGGTTGATTTGTGCAATGCTGTGGAAACACACATCCGACATACATCTATATTATTTACTCGAGACATATGCTGCATTGTACATTGAACGTGATGCAGTCATTGTTGCTCTCCTCCCTCATGCGTTGTTGCCGAGGTGCTCATCAGGCTGGGAGACCAGAGCATACATGGGAGAAGGGCGTTGTGATTTGGGTAGTTGAAGACTGGATCAACAAATAAACAACAACTGGAATACGGGCACTGCAGAAAGTGCCCCCCAGTTTTTGGTGCCCAGATGGAATTCGGCAGGTCTCCGTCTCTAACAATCTTGTGAGCTCTCTACCTCCACAAGCTTTCTGACAGCCTACGTTCAGGAACAAGCAGAGAAGTGAGATACTCTTGGATTTACGGTTCTGCCTACAATCCCCTGAGGACCTTGCGTGAAACTTTATCCCTTTCATTTTTGAAAGCCTCGAGTAAGTCTGATCGCTGCCTGCAGACCCGACTTAAAGCAATCTAAGGATTTAGGGGTGACACTGAGTTCCTTCTTCTTTTTGATCACAACACCTGTGAAAGAAGATCTTCAGACTTGTTCATCCCAGATAACCAATTCTTTTGACCCTCACGATTTTCAATGTTCAAGCCATGACACTTTGTGACACAATTCCCAATAATTCCCAAGAGGCGTTTGTCTATCCTCACCTTTTGGGCCGGTAGCATAGATTCTCTTGGTTCCTGTAGGTACTGGCCTTCATACCATTCCTTTTGAACAAATCGGAGATGAGCAAAGATCTCATGCAGGGTTTTGCTTGCGCTTGAGGCTGAGCCTACAGCCCTCTCTGAGCTCCGCAGGCGCAACCAAGTTAGGAAGATGTCTTTGAACTTACCAGACCAATCGAAGGGTGCAGCTGCTTCGACCATTGCACGCTGGTCTGGGAATTTGATTTGTTCTCATTCTTCTTCTCATTGAAATGCAAAGTCGTGCAGGATTTTAGCGGCACTTCCTCAAATGCCCGGTCCCAGTGCAGAGGACGGTCGGATCCGGGCTGGAACACCTTTTTTTGGCAATCTCCGGGTTCATCCTGCCCAGGAGTTCGTGGTGAAGCTGAAGGATGAGCAGACCTCACAAGCCTTGAAGGCTTCATCATCACACATGGAGAGATTTCCTAAATTTGGAAACGTGATCAGCAAACCTGCCAAGTTCGCTTGGACGAATGCATGACACCATTTTTTTGAGTATCCGATGGTATCCAGGCATTTTGCCCGCGCACATGTTGTATGATCAAGATTGATGTTCAGGCGGTGAATACTCGATCGCGGTCGTCCTTCTTTGGAGAAGTTCGACAAAACTTGTACAGGCTGGAGCAGTGAATTGAACTTGAGCAGTGCCTAGATACTGAAGCAGACAACCCAGAGAGATCGAAGAAAAGCTTTGAAAACTCTGCAAAACTCAAGAAGAAGTCTTTGTCCCAGAGTGAGGTCCTGCCACCCCGCTGCTGCCTTTGAACCGTGTCCACGGTCCGTTTCATTAATTTTCCCAACAATTCCAGCAAGGGTATTTGGACTTTGGGACCCTCATCCTATCCACGAATTCACCCATGCACCAAATCCCCCAATTTGCGGAGGCTGTCGGAGGCCTCACAGAAGGAACTGGTGGAGTCCTTCACGGAGCTCAAGGCTGAGGTGGTGAAGCTGGTGGACTCCATGACACAGGAGCCCGCGAAATCTCAGTGGCTCCAGGGAGCTCGGTGGTCTTGTTGGAGTGGTTGGACTAGTTGGTTGAAGGATTTGATGAATTCCAAGTGCCGCTCTTCAGCAGGTTGCTGGTTTTCAAGATCCTAACCCAATTGTGCGAACTGAGCACACCAGTCCTTGTGGCCAGGAGGTGTCTGTATGGCTGGATGAGGAAAGGGTGGCTTCCGCCTGGAAGAACCAAGCCAAAGAGGCACGGCACAGACACTGCACATTGCATGCAAATTTGCAACGTTTTTCAATTTTCTTTTACGACAGCTTCAAAATGGAGACTTGTCCAACTAACCTTCCTTTGATTACTACTAGCTGGTTTCTTGGTTCCGTCGCCCAACCGGCTCAAGCTGATGTGCTGGCGCCATCATGCCCCCAGGGCGTGGCAAACCCCGCGAACGGGGCACCCCGGCAATGTTGATGTCAGATCTTGGTCAGCAAGGGAACAGATACAGACTAAGGACTTTCTTTGGGTTGAAGCTATCCTTCTTCAATACAAGATGACTGACAAAGGTATTTTTCCACATCAGGTAGAATAGTTAGAAATCGATTTTCAACCCATGAGAGCCACACGAAAGACCAGCTGTGACACTCCCTTTCTGGCAGAGCAACTGACCCAAGAGCCAGTCCCCCCTTCAACCGCGCCAAAAAGCGTTCTTAGGTACAGTGGTCGCTTGGAAGACCGCGGAGTATGGCTTTGTGAAGCGTGAGGGACGTCATAATGATGACATCCAGCTACATGTGGCCAATGCAAAAGGCGAACGCTTCAAGAAGTATGTTCGCCGTTACGGCTTGCAACCTGGAGTCAGGGTGAAATTTGACGTGGACTTTGAGGAGCGAGCCTACAAAGAGATGTCTTGGATGGGCGCCTGTTGTTTTGAAAGAAGAGTTCAATGATGCAGATGATATACGGAAAACCTTTCAGACGTTTCAAAACTACTTGTGTGCTTTGCAGTGTTTAATTTCTACATGGTCGCCTTCCAGCGACAAAGCGCAGCGGCTTTTTGCAGGAAAACCGGGGAAGACCTTTTGCATCAAACTGGGCATGGGCCCCAGGTTTTCGTTTTTCAAGACACACTAGGTAGAGAAACAACCGAGATTTGGGGGGTTGGGGCTTTGTAGGGATAGCTTGAAGCTCTGATGGGTCAGATTTGGATCACGCTGGATCATTTGTTGCACAAAGTCTGGCTCTAGAAGCGAAGAAGCCAATGCATTGGTTTGTGCCTCGACCAAGCCAACACCGACTCATTTAACCTTGGCTCAATAAATCACCACCACATTAGGGGAGAATCAAGCTATTTTTCTTTTGCCCATTCGGCGGCGGTTTTTGAATCTATATAACAAACATACACTTGTCCGGTATTCCTCTGCCACCAGCCTTTGTCGGCCGAGTTTTCTTCACTTGTCTTTGGCAAGCCATTTCGGAGTGGTGCCCATTTGTTTTCGCATGGGTCTTAAGGAGATGGTGGATCCACCCCACTTATCTGCGAGCCGTAGCCGCAGCGGAAGATCTCGCAGCAGGTGCCACTCTCATGGTTGGACTCGTCGGACGAGTCTCCGTCTGTTTTGGACGGGTAGTCCGGGTAGTCTTTTCCCGCTCTCCAAATATCGTCATGAATCTTGATTTCTTGCAACACACTTTCTCATGACTACAATTGGAGAAGTGGAGCAAGTCGGCAATTGCAAAAACACCGCAGGCGCAAGCGCAAGTCTCCCAGTGCTCGGGGCCCAAGCCAGTTGCTTGATGTCCATTGCTTAGGCTTGAAGACGGAGCTGGCCAAGCAAAAAAACTAGCCATGACAAGATCAATTTTTTGCAAGAACTGCAGAAACCACCAAAACCACATGAAGATTTTTGTTTTCACATTCGTCCAGCACCAGGTCCGAAGGGCCTCGCGTGCCTCGCCCAGTGTGAAGCGCACTCGGGCCTCGCCCAGCGTGAAACGGCCTGGAAGCGGCTCCAGGAGCTATCTATACAAAGGTTTTCTGAAATAGCTAGGAGCTGCTAACCGAAGGAAATATACTGAACAGGTTTGGGGGCTTGAGAGTTAAGTTTTTAGATTTTGTATCAAATTTCTACGGGGGAATTGACCATTTTCCTCTTTTAAGTCAGCTCCCTGGAAGCCTCGCCTTGGTGACTTGAGCTTTCTGTTCGGAGGAGCCGGGAGCGTGCAAAGTCGGCCAGTGGCAAGAAGAAGGGCACCAGTCGCAGCCGGGATAAGAAAAGGAGCAGGGACCGTGATCGCAGGAAGAGGAAGAGCAACTCGACGAAGCGCAGATCGAGAAGTAGAGAGAAGAATGACCGAAAGAAGAAATCTCTCAGCAAGAGCCGCGACAGAGAGAAGCCGAAGCGAAGCAATGCTTCGAAGTCGCGCAGCAAGAGCAAGTGTGAGGAGGAAAAGTCAAAGAAGGTGAATGGGAAGAAGGATCGCTCTGAAAGTCAAAAGAAGGACAAAAAAGAGGGAAGCAGATCCCGGAGTAAGAGCGAAGCAGAGAAACCTTGAAAGCGTGACACAAGTGAGGAGTAGCTAGGCAGTTCTAAGGTGATGCAGGAATTTGCATTCATCAAAAACTCTTGGCATCTCTTGGCTGCATTTGGAGATAGTCAGGTCCTCTATTGTAATGTGACTCATGTGACTATATAAATATTGAGCGAGTGCATACCAGCCCTACTCTAGGATTTGCTACGAGATTAACTTCAAGTGAAGGCGACCGATGATGCCTGCATCACCTTCGAAGCCTTCGTCTTTGCTTTCCTTGGACACCTCACTTCATTAGCAGAGGATTCAGCATCGCGAGAAAAGGGACGGCTTGAGCTCCTCACAATCTTGTGCCCTATTCACCAACTATTCTTTTGGGATACTCAAGAATTCACACCCAATGCCAGGGCCCCTTGTCTTGCTTGCAGACCAAGTAAGATCACAGCTCCAGGATTGTGGAAGGATTTCTTCTTTTGGGTCATCTCTCTCTCTCTATATATATAAATAGATATTACTATTTTAGGTCATCTCTCTCTCTCTCTATACATACAAATATATATATATATCAAAATTCTATTTGGATTGATGTGAGAGATTGATCCGTCTCATGTCTTCATTTGTGAGGCAAGCTTGCTCACACAGGCCCGCGACCTTTTTCAGGTGCCTCCCTGTGTTTGGAAAGAGTCAACGTCTCTCTTTCAATGTTGGCTGCAGTCGTGCTTGCAGGCTGTTTTGTCCGCATCATTTCAAGCCAACTTCAAGCAAATTGGTGCTGGCGCAAAGCGCGCAAAGGAGGCGGGGGTCAAATTACTGCAGATCCGGCGCTGCACGGAATACCTTTGGGGGCACGACATGGGCATGTGCGTTGCTCTACGAATTTTTGCGTTGAGACTTGCCGATGTGATTTGCGCTTCTGTGCCGTGTGCTGGGCATACACAACATAGAGACACCCTTGTTATGGACATTGATCAGTCACCCAAACTCTGACAGCTGATATTGCCTCAAAGGCTTTTCTGCTCCAGATGGCCGTTTGCCTCAAGACAGTAGAGCGGCGGGACTGGCATGGAGCTCAGCGCATGGGTCAGTGCATGAAGAACTAAAATACGGCAACCCCAAATCCCAAACAAAGCTGCTTGCAGTAAAGATGCCGTGTTTCAGTTCTGTGCGGATTGTTTTGATGGTCTCAGAGGTCTCAGAGGTTCTTTCTTTTCTCACGATGTTTCTTGCCACGAGGCCTGGTCTCAGTGAGCTGTCTGGCAAAATGCGCCGATGCTTTTTCTATGTTTCTCGCCCAAAGAAACCCGGAGGGTTCAAGAGATTTAGCAGATTCTGCGACAAGCCAACAGTGCAACATCCGGGTCTTTGAATGACCGAGGTGGAAGGCTATGGGGAGTTGATGGAGGATTGGTTGCAAAGCAGAACAAAGCAGCTAAATGAGGACTGGTCGAAATGGCAAAACTGATTTTGCCAAGCTGTAGGGGAATGGGATAGATAAACTCAAATTTTTGCTTTTGATGGTTGTAGATGTGAGGAGTTTTTGCAGCGAGGGACTGCTGTCTTGGGATCCAACTTCTCTGAAGTACTCTCACGACTCCGTCAGATCTTTCGGTGGGAGCCTGTGGGGTGTAGGATATTTGTTGACAAAGAAAAACAACATGCAGATTAGCTGCAATTTTCATATGAAAGTGATGCACGTGATGCTTTATAGTACTTTATGCATTATTTACATAGCGAAGCATTTGCACAATGCCTTCATCATCTCAGGCCTGGTCGATGGATGTTCTTATCCGACCCACGAGTGGAAGGTGTTGGAAGCTAAGAGAGCAGGTGCGAGCTGCTCAGCCAACTAGGGAGGGGTCTTGGAACAGTGCCGAGGATTTGATTGGCCTTTTGGAAGACTCCATTCCTCGGCATGTGCTCAGCATTTCATCCTTGACCAAATTCCTGGAACTGGTTGGCTCCAGCGGCGGGGAGGATCCTTGTCAGCTTTTGGATATGCATCACCGTGTCAGTTATGAGGCTTTTACGCGTCTACAACTGTCCCTGCCCGTGCAAGTATACCGTACACTGATCCCACAAACTGATAATATCTTTTGAGTGCCAGCCAAACCTTCGTGGATTTTTTGATCGGGACGTTCCTGGTATGGCATTATAGACAATCCTGCAGTTTGTGCATCCTGCAGATACCTATGCAAATGGAGATAGGGCCCCGTCAATGAATGCTTCTTGACTAACAAACTCCGCCAAGAGAGGGCCATGAACCTCAGGGAAAGAGACCAGCGAGGCTTTCTTGGGCTTTGGAGCAGCCCAAAGTTCTACCCTGTGAAGCCAAAGAACATCAAATGCCAAAGCAAGATAGCCTTCAACTCTGCTTTTATCTCGTTCATTCTGTCAACCGCTTCCTTGCTGATACGGTTGATAGCACAAACTACTGACTTTCTCCCGAGAGCTCGGTCTTCTGCACGCAACTAGGTAGCGTCCTTGCTCCTAGTAGCGATGCCCTTTGCTCCTAGTAGTGTTCTTGTTCCTAGTAGTAAGGCCAGGAGCCACTAGTAGCGTGCTTGCTCCCGCAAAATGCTGCATGTCTTTCCTTTGTGGAGTTTCTGCTTGTCCTTGCTTGTCCCTTGTGCAGTGCTTCTCCAGTTTTCCCCAACGCATGCTTTTATTGCCAATTTTAATTCCGCTTGGTGGTGTTTTTTGACTTTGTTTCTTGCCAAGTTCGTCTCGCACAGTATTGCGCCAGTCACTTGAAAATCACGACAGGTTGAAGTCATTATATAAAGCACAATCTGCAGAGCAAAAGAACCAGAGGAGTTCCACTGGATTTTCAATCGATCATTCTTTTCAACAGCCCAAACTCTTTTTGAGGACTTCCACATCTACAATGACATCGTCCGACTGCCACCCCTCACGTCGCCGCCTTGCTTGGGGCCAAAGGACCTCACCGAATCGACGCTGCTGGAGGTCTTGAAGCGCTTGCCGGGCTTCCCACCCTTGCTGCGCACCGAGGGTCGCTACCGCTTCGGCCGCGTGGAGGCGGGTCGTGTTTTCGGGTTCGTCGTTTCGAGCCGTTTCACTCGTTCGACCAGACACATCGCGTTGTTCGAACGATGATCCAGTCGATCCCTAAATGTGTTTGGTTGTAATCCGTAAGCGTCTCAGAGGAACGGGGTTTATTCAGGTTTGGTAAAGCATGGCATTGTCATGCCACTTTTCCCATTACCTCGTTCTCTCACAACCTTTGCCTGTGTTGAGGTGGTCTTTCAGCTGACTGGCACGGATCTGGCGGCACAGGTACTCTCTGCACCACAGCCCGTGCCAGAGGTGCTCCGGGCACTGGACTTCTTCCTCCAGTTCGGTCCACAGGAATTCCCCAACGCCGCCGCGGAAGCGGTGCAGGCTTCGGATGCAGGACATCTCTGTCCAACCACGCAGATTCAAGATCTCAATGCGACTTCCTTGCCACTACCCACCCTACCCACGTTGCCACTTCCTAGCTCCACCTTTCCAACAGGGACACTGCCAATGTCAACATCGCCACTGACCGCAGTTCCACCACTTGGATCAGTTCCACCACGCACAGTTCCACCTCTGGGGACGCCGCTCCAGGGTGCCGGATTTCCTGCGCCAATGCCGCCCATGGCCCTGGGCATGGGCACCATGGGAGGTGTGGGCATGGCGGTGGCGACACCGGCGCCGGTGTTCGGCCGGCCCAAGTTTGGCATCGATGATGACGAGATCTAGCTTGGAAAAGAAGGTGCGCGACATGTGGAAGAGAAGGGTCACGGCATGTGTTTTTCTTGCGGAGGATTTGATCCTTGGAATATGTTTGGCAAGACAATGGCTCAGCTCCTCCATGTTGCATGCACGAGTACCGAGCTTGCAGTGTTTGACTGGTAGCCCATTGGAGACGTTTGCGCATTCGGAGTCAACTCGGCTCAACTCATCAGCAGCATGTGGACTTGAAGAGTGCAAGCCGCTGTTTTTGCTCAAACCTTCCCAGTATTGGTCCATGGGTAGTGGCACACGCCTGCTGCATGGCTTTCTGGTACACATGTGAATGGCAGCGTACCCGTTTGAACTGGCGCCTGTGGGGTGCTGTTGACAAGGCTGATAGATGGAAAGACTGCAGAGATGTTCACGAGAGTTTGTTGTTGGGAGAAGCAGCTCTAGTGCTTCGAGAGCTTCGGGAACAGAAGGCCCGTCGCCGTTTCAACATCTCCAGTGATCGAAGTGACAACAGAAAATGGCAATTCCAGGTGGGACGCGCCAAGCGGTGGTTGTCCATAGGAGAGAATATCCTTCAAAAGCTGCTCGTTGCGAAGAATCTCTTCAAACAGTTCAATCCAGCCAGACAAAGCGCAGCAGCCTTTTTTCAAGCTGCAAATCTGGTGAATTCAGTACGCAGTGTCCTACCTCTGGTATTTGCGAACTACACTAGTGTTCACGTCAACGCACCACCCTCCAAAGATGTCCTGTTCTGGCAGACTTTGGAGTCACGCGTTTATCAAGATGTGCCTTTAGACATTGCATTTTCCAGGAGATCGGAGACTCTGCAGGATCTAGCTCTACCGCTGACGGAACTCTTGCAGGTGGAAAGGCTTCGTTTTCAAGCAGGGTCCAGCTGGGATGGTCCTTTGGGTGAGGAGATTAAAGATCTCCTGAACTCGGCGCAGCGGCAAATGAGTTGGATGAAGGATTGTGGATGGCAGTGGGTTGTGATGTTGATAATTAGTTTGTTGTTGTTGTTGTTTAACCCTTTTACAGCTTAGTGTTGATGTTTAATCGCTTGGTGCCCGTATTTTTGCCTCAACATTGTAATGCCCCCCCCAATTGTGACTTCAAGCAAAACCCCGGCCATGCAAAAACTTGTGTTTCTTGGTGTTTGCACCTCTTGCGTCAGGAAGGCCTTTTGCCCCTCTTTGCCTTCAAACAGTCGGCGACGTTTTTCCGGCTTCTGGACCGGCTGGATTGCCGCACGGTGGTCGCAGTGCAGACGAACGGTTCGAGCGGCCCGGGCAGGCCAGTTTTCTGGATGCATGTGATGCCTGCACCTCATTGGGAGTCCGATAATATCAGGATGCACAAAGAGTTTCATTGTGGCGGGAAGGTTCTTCGTGACTTCATTGCCTCCCAGAGGGACCTCTCGCTTCGGAGCTTCCGATTCGTGGAGGTCGGAGCCTCCCTGGGCGGTTGTAGCTTTGAGGTCCTCACCTCCATCCCCTCCTCCATCGCATTGGCAGTGGAGGCTTACCAACCAGCAGTGGATGCGATGAGACGCACCGCGAAAGAGAATAGCCTCACCGAGCGTCTCATGGTGGTAGAGACCTTCGTCTCCACGGGCGCACACTGTCCGCGCTTGTTGCGAAGGTATTATGCACATGAGTGGGTAGATGGACATCCTGAAAATTCAAGTGAGTCAGATCCTAGCTCATGCCAGACTGCACAATTGCTGGAGATTCTGAGAGCTTGGACCTCTACTTCTGAAACACTTTGGGTCGATCTTCTACGAATCCATGTGAACGGCTTTGAATTGGATGTGATCCGCTCTGCACAATCCTTGCTGCCAAAGATCGGAGTGTTGGCCATTGCCATGTGGATCTACCGGGAACATCCAGCTGACTACAACCCCTCCGCCATCGCAAGCTTGCTGATGGGTGCAGGTTGCAAGATCACATTACATTGCTCTGACATGCCTGGGGCAAAGACATCTCAGCAACTTCAGAATGAGGCGGTGATTGATGCGCTTGCACATTTCAAAATCAAGGCAACTGATACCATGACCCTCATGGCTTTTTGTGCAGAGAAAAAGACAAGCAGCATGGGGTCCGTTGGAAGTCAGGGTATTTTAGCATGCCTCAAATTGCTTTGTGGACCTTGTCTTGATGTCTTTTTCAGCTCGAGAAAGATCCACATGATTACAGCATATTGATTACAGCCCTCCGTGTGCACCGTCCTCATCGCCTAATCGAGTTGATTTCCCAAACACCCACGCCTAGAAGGCCAACTGCGAAGCTCCTTGCGAATGCACCTTGCGAACGCTCCTTGAGGATCCTAAACCCCTAAACCCCTAAAGCCACACTGATCCAAAGTGATTTGTCGCCCAGTCACCATGCGATGGTTTTGCCTGTGGGGCTCCTTTGCCAGCTTCAGGGAGCGACTGCTGCCAGGCCCACCATGTGAGATCATAATGTTCAAACCTTGCAGAAACATATCATCATGCTTGTCATCCAAATATAGTTTGGATCTCCACCTAAACAAAGAAAATCACATCAAGTAAAAAACAATGTTGAGTGCAGTGCACCGACAAGGATCCTTTGCTTCAGAAGCTTGGGGATGTTAAGAAGCAGTTGTGAGCCATGTCATGACAACCTTTCAATCAGCCTATGTCCTGCACTTACACCTTTGACCTTGTGCATTGGGTTTGTGACCCGCAGGACCATCTTCCCGAGTTGCCGATGTCGAGATGACTAGCAGCAGTGAGAGCACAGCCCCGCAGCCAAAGCATCATCTCATCTTAATCTTCAATTGAGTAGGAGTCACCAACTAGCAGTATCCATCATCATGAATCAATCAATCAATCAGGCAGGCAGGCAGTCAGCCAGCCAGCCAGTCGGTCGGTCAGTCAGTCAGTCGGTCAGTCAGTCAGTCAATCAGTCAATCAATCAAAGAAAAAGCGGTATGGTCAGTGAAGTTGTCCCAGCAGCACAGACCTACGAATCCCACGCCACCTAGGCAGTCCGACGAGGCATCCCAGCACCAGAGGTCAATGTGACATCCGGTCGAGCTTGGGATTTCTTGATGAGCACCGTGGTGCTTTGTGCCTTGATCATCCCAACTCTGGTCATGACTGCAGTGGTTCTGCAGGAGCAGCCCGGATTGCACTTTGTCTTATTTCCAGGAAGGGTTATGACGGGATGAGTTGGTGATTTGCCGGGGCAAAGCAATGCGCAGAGGTGGATCACCCGCCCTGAGCAACGAGGGTGGCTAGTTTTGGGCTTTGGCTTCTACATCATCACAGCACCTTGGCATTCTTGGTCTCAGGATACCTTGAGCATGGGTGGGGAGTCGGGGAGGCTTAGTGGATGGAAGGTCTATGAAAAGGTAGGTCTCACCAGACACTTGGACTTAATGCAGGATGGACTTGTGATATTGTGGGACCACCCATGTTGTAGGTCATTACATTTCATTGCGCAAACAGAGGCTCTGAGAAGCTTGTGGAGCATTCTGATCCGCCTGTGCCGCCGGATGCTCTACATCCGTGTTGAAGTGAGCCGATATGCTGCAACGACCCTCTTTGAGGCTGGGAGCAGTCGTTGGTGGTTTGGACGACAGTGAGTGGTGGTGGGAGTGAGGGAGTGAGAGGTAGAAGACGAAGGACCAGATCCTTCTTATTGAGCGCTACCATTGTACAAAAGCAGGCAGACTGGAGAGTTTGTAGAGACCAGGTGACTAGAGTCTTTCCAAGACTAGAAGATCTGTGTCAAGCAACTAGGGCTGCCAAGCAACGACATACCTGTCACAACACGCGTTTGTAGCAACTCTAGAAGTGTTGTACTGTGCCTCTGACCCTGCTATTCTTGTTCCACCGCCTGACAGGGAGAAACCATGGCTTAATTTGGTTTGTGACACCAAGTTTAAAACAGAGCTGCCAAACAAGATCGCTGCCTGAGGCCTTGACGGACTCCTTAGCCAATGAAGCTGAGATGCAAGGGCTTACCTGCAGTTGGGATCAAGAAGCACTGCAAGAGATTCTCGCCGAGAAGAAAAATGTTTCTTTGTGTTCAGCAGTTTGCTTGTCACTACGAAAGCAACATTAACTCAACTGTTTCAACCATTTGGACTGCTATGTTGACCTTGGAGGCATGACAAGCTGACCGGGAAGATCAAGGTGAAGCTGCGGTTTTGGAGCTCGCAACCGCGGAACATGACAATCCGTTTAAGGAGAGACCTGGGAGGGCGTTACCCTGTGACGGCTGGGAAATCTGACTTGTGAAATTGGGGCTTCAAGAATTTGGATGCTATTAGGTTGGAGGCCATTGCTATTAGGTTGGAGGCCATTGCTATTAGGTTGGAGGCCGTCGCTATTAGGTTGGAGGCCATTGCTATCAGGTTGGAGGCCATCGCTACTAGGTTGGAGGCCATTGCTATTACTGTATATAGGTTGTGGTTCAAAACCCAAAGATTTTGAAGAAAGTCCGGGCTTTGGCTAGCTGTTCTTTCTTTCATCGTGTTTGACATACTTTCTTGGCAAGTCGGGCACAAAATGGGTCGGTGTGATAAGCGGAATGATGGGCAGTTGCCAAGTCGTCCAAGTCAGGGTGCCCAAAGCTCATGGCGACATCGAGCTTCAAGATACAGAGGTGGAACGCCTCGACTTGGAGGCCATGAGCGACGAGAGTGGGTTTTGTCAGTCTGCTTGTTTGCAGCTGGTGGGGGAAATCATGGGAAATCTGTCAGAGTCAATATGAGAGGGTCAGAAGAAGTATGACATTGGAGGCTGCTGGACATGTTGAGGAGAATGGAATGGCTTTCACGAAGCTACAATTTACCGCTTGATGAAAGGACACTGCTCAAGCTCCTGTTCCCCAAACAGGTTTACCTGTGAGGGGTTCTTACTCCTTTGAAAGGGGTGCATGACCGGGCCGCATGATTTTACATTTGTCTCCGGGCTTGCGTTCCTGCCACACGGTGGTTGCTGTGGCTGCATGATTTTACACTTGTCTCCCACTGCCTCCACTCGCTTGTGGGTGCTTTGGCCGCATGATTTTACACTTGTCCCCCATTGTCTCCAGTCCTTTGGGGGTGCTGTGGCGGCGTGATTTTTCACTTGTCTGGACTTGGACCTGGACCAAACAAACTGTTTGGGGTCAACGCTGGTCCAATTGGTTTTAGACACACTCATGCGAGACCAGGGCCACTCCCAGCCATTGAAAGTAGAGGACCAACCCGCAGGGCTCAAATTTCCATCCCAACAAACGATTGGATGTACACGCGGAAAGCGCATCAAGGTCAGCAGGGAAAACACACTAAGTTGTTGTACTGATCTTTCTCCTCTCTGCGTAGAGATTTTGTTGCATGTGACGTGAATTCACATCACTTTCATATGCAGAATATGTCAGAATATTGTCCGTGTCCGCATCATCCAGAGATGATACACACTGCACATCCTCTGACACATCTTTGGATTTGACACTTGTACCTTTTGCATGCTTGACTTTGAGTCTGGACCTCGAGGTGCAGTTTATTCCTGGTGATGATGTCGTTTGTGGACGAGATAGCCGGCTGGAGCGTCGAGAGGCCACTTGAACATGTCAAAAGTGCATAAAAGTGCGCAAAACATTTATCATTGCAGGACTTTTTCCATGTTCCATCAGCTTTGCCAGTGAAGTGGGACATGTTCAATCCTTCAAACTCAGCACGCCGTGGTTTGGCTGTGATCAATACCCAGAGTTTGATAGCAATGTACAATTGTATATTCTATGTATATATATATATATATATCGTTTTGAAAGTTGAGAGGTTCTCGTCCTCTCCGTGCGATCCAATCCCGAACGGGCCTTGTCGGACAAAGAGATGCTAGCCACTGGGCGGCAGGGAAGCCGCAGGAACATTTGTTCAGTTTTATTTGGACTTGTATGATTCCTGAGCTTCGTGGTAGGACATGATCAGGCTTGATAACTACTACAGGGAGCAATGAGATGACACAGTTGGTGACACTTTCACAGGGTAGTGCCTTTGTGGGCTCAAGAGAGCATACTTTGTTTCTTTGCAAGCCTGGTTATTAGGTGCAGAACGAACTGAGCAGTCGATCATTTTGGCCTGTGCAAGGACGCTACTGTTTTGCCCTTCACAGAGATGTTCAGGTTCGATGGATGGAACATGCCTATGTTCACTACGTGAAACCCATCGAGGCGGGCCTGGTGGCCCCCCTGAGTGGGCCTGCTGGACTCCTTCATGGGTTGCCTGTGCTTTGAACATCTCCATTTTGCAAGTACCGCCCGGGAGTTTCTCCGCTGCTCAGGATGTTGTGAATGTGTATTCGTTGCAAGAAAGCAGTAGCGACTGGGTTCCAGAGCCTCGGCGATTTCTCTTTCTCATGGGAACGCTACCAAATCTTTGGAGTATTGGATAATCCTCGTTGGCAGACATACTCATCTCACGGGTCCCAAGACCTGTACATCCATCAGATGTGCAGTATTTGCACGAGAGGCATGATCCTGAAAAGTGCCTTTATGTGGTGAACATTGTACTTTGTTGAGTCCATTTGGGCCTGTGGGTTTCCTTCTTCGAGGAATGGAAGTTTGAAAGAGTGAAGCCATGAAGCTTGGCCGAAAACAGAGTCAGGTCAGTGGGGTCATACAGGTGCCTCAGAGAATACAGTCCCAATCCACTTTTGGAAGCATTGTCTTGAAACTGTATTTGGGTGACTGGTTTTAAGTGATGTCACTGTCCAAACTGAGCTCTAGAACAACTACTGCTTCAAGAGGGGCCATGGCAGGCAAGAATGCAAGCGCCACTGGGCAGGGCTTCTACTTGGAAAGACATGCCTTGTACAACATCTTGGCCGACGCCAAGCTTTGGTCTCAAACGGCTCTTCGCGCACCTAGATTGCATGTCGCTAATGCACCATGATTTCGATGTCGAGGACCTCGCGAATCTGAGTTGGTCAAAACCCAAGTAACTCAAGCCCTTCAGATTACTAGTGATAGTTTACTTGGTCTTCTGTTTTGCAGGTTTTGCACAGACTTGATTGACCGAGCTGTTTCTTGAGCTTGCGGATCCAGGTTTACATGATCACAGGACCTCCTGGCGTTGGGAAGTCCGAGTTCACCATTTGGATTGCAGGCGCTTCTTGTAGATCAGGTGGCCGAGCCAAAACTCGAAGACAACCGGCAGCCAGATGGCTCGAAAACGAAAGACTTACAGACCCTGTTTGGTGGTACCCTGTTAAAACCCATCGATGTACAAGTGGACGCTTGACAGACCCAGATGCAACCCCCGAACCTTAGCTTCTCTGTCTGCTATCTTTGTGCAAGATCGAACCAGGATTTGGGGATTTGGCGGGACCGGTCTCACATTTCTTGCACTTGGCTATGTGTCACTTTTCATGGTAGTGAAGCTTTAGCTTTTCGTCCAAGACCCTCCACTACACACACACACAACAAAGTCATACTGCAATAAAGACTGAGGGTTCACGGTGCTTTGGGGGGTTGTAATCTCAAGTGTCACAGTGTCACAGAGGCTCATCATGTTGTGGCAGACCAGGGGACCAGCCCCACTGACTACTGCCTGAGAACTGGTGTTTAAGAATTCCGATGTGTGTCATAGTTCCCGAAGCTGTGGTGTTCGTGGTGGCAGGGCAGCTTGGAATTCCAGTCTACCGACTCTGTTTGTCGAGCCCTCGCTTATCTGATGATCGGCTGGCACAGTGCCTTGGAGGTAGCCCGAAGAGTCCGGAGTCTTTTGGGAGAATCTGGCAATACGTAGGAGCAAGAACGCTACTAGGGGCTCCTGGCTTCGCTACTAGGAACAATTGCCTTACTACTAGTAACAAGAATTAGAATAGAATTTTGCTTATACATACTGTTGTTTCTTACCTTTAACGTATTAGTTTCTTAAAACACAAGAAGCTATCAGCATAAGGCAGAAGGATGCTTCAAAGGCCAGAAACATGGGGGTAGATGGTGGTTGTTTGGGGGTTATGGATTTCAGACTCTTCAAGACCAGACAGCCACTTGCATGAAAAGAGACACACTACCAGGATGTGACCAACGCTCAAAATGTTATGGTCACATATAAGTCATGTTTTGCTTCAAAATGATCGGTTTAAACCGGGAGCTCGAAATGAAAGAAGTACGCAGGTGAAATACGATGAAACGCTGCCGATTCTGCTTCAGTCAATGCCCTCACCATGCACAGGAGAAGGAGCTAGCCCGAAAGCTCGCAAAACACACCCTAACCACCAAAGTCACCAGTTTTTGCGTTCACATTTTGCCAGGTGTGACACTAGCGTTTGGCACCGGGGTGGAAAGGCATGGGACAACTGCTCTGCCTGTGCTCTGCCTGTAGCGACAAGACTTGAAGTCCCTCCTCCACAGCCATAACGAAGTGGCTATTCCAAATGCTCAGCGGCCGATCTACCTGCTGAGGCTTTTCTCCCAATCAGCGATCTCCTTTAACTCGATCTTGGTGCAGGCGTGACAAGATTTCACCGTGCTCTTCGGAACGGACAACGTTGTTTTTGCGTTTGCTTTTAACTCACATTTCCACATTGGTAAGCAACTCTGACATGAAGGGAAATTGGGGCGCCACGGATTGATTCAGTTGATTGAAACCCATCAAGTAGCGAGCGGAGTGGGAAGTGACGAAGTGACCAGAGTCAGACGGATCCAAGCGAAGCAGCGAAGCCAGCGCGCTGTGCGTCTGGCTTTTGCCCGTTTCGCTCCAGAGGTGGACGAGTTCCAGGAGACATTGCAGGGCTGGTTGAAGAGCGACGAGAAACGCCACTCGGGTGTCTCCGCGGGCGGTTTCTGCCACTTGGACCCAAGTGATTGAGAACATGGCTGTGACTACCCCGGTTTGGTTGTTTGATTGGAAGTTCTTGTAAGAATGGGTTTATGGTTTGGCCACTCCACATGTGTTTTTCATTTGGATTTATCTATATTGGCCGCCGCTTCCTGCAACATGTTTAGCACAGCACGTGTATCCCGCTGCTAAAGCGGTTTCGTTCGAGATGGCTGCCACCAAAGTTGGGAAGACCCAGAAGGAGCACTGCTTCTTGTGTGGCCTCCCAGTGCCCCCCCCAGTGCAGTGGAATTGACTTTGGTGGAGGACAGGAACTCCATGGATTTCCTAAAGAATTGAGTGTGTGGGGGGCTAGCAATGTCAGAAGCCGTCGCAGCAGACCGAGCATTGAGGCGAGATGCTCCAAGGCTCCACCAGCATGTCTCGCGGTGTCGCATCTCGACTTGTCAAAGCTTCACTGAAATTCTTCGAGCAGTGCACACCTGTGCAAGCATAAGTGACCAACAGTGCTTCGTGACCTAAATGCCATCGCTGAGGTCATCATCACAGGCACATCCGAAATAGTTGCTGATTGCGTAAAGAGAAGGCTCCCTGCGGACCCTTGGCTCTGTCGTTTGGGACTGTTCGATCGATTGGGATTCAACGGTCCTCTCCCATAGCCATGAGATGCCAAGAGATGACGGCGATGTGCGAAAACAAAACCCGGTCAATGCTCAAGCACCCCCGCTCGATGGAACACCCTGAGGTCTTTCGACGGATCCATTCTACAGCGGAGCTGGGCTGGATGAATCCTGAAGACATCGGACAATACTTTCGAAGATTCCTGTGTGGCTGCTAGTTTTCTGTTAGCCCGTGGCCCTGCCTCCTTACTTAATTAAAGTAGGCATCAGTTAGGTACTTGACGCTCCTAGCTACTCGACGCAGGATAGCTCACGCTTTTTCAAGGAAGCTCCTCCCGCCTAAGGGCGGGGGCAGTTTCCTTGAAGAAGCGCTTGCACTATTCATTTGGTTTCTAGATTTTTAGGGAAACTGTGGTGAGTTTGCGCTAGCCAGCAAGTTGGTTCGGAGATTGTGCTTGAGTGAAGTTACGTGAAGTTCATTGCGTCTCTCAACTTAACCCCTCCCACTCGACCTAAATGCTGCTATGTCCGACTTCGATGTGGGTATGGTCTTTTTCTAGGCTTGCTTTTTTCTAGGCTTGCTTTGTTCGATTGGGGTGTGAAACATGGGATGGACACGAACGTGAGGGGTTCACCATTGGTCTTGATCACTCTGGCCCAGCGTCCGTGTCCCCGAGGCTTTATACCCTCGTGCACAGCAGAAGAGTGGGAAAGTGTCTTGGAAGTGCTTAGAGTGAAGGTTTTGATTGGATTTGCACCCCTCTGTCAAGGAATCCAAGATTTGTCAGAGCTTTTAGACAGTTCAAGAACCAATTGTCACTGCGTAGATGTCCAACTAATTTTTAATTTCTTGGTCCCACAGCCTTCTTCAATAGTGCTGCTTTTTGGGCGGATGATGTGCTCCAGGCTGGCAACGAACATTCTTGGAGGTGGAATCTTGGTCAGGCAGCAGACATGTCTCCATTGACATGCTCCAGCAATATCTCATGCATCAGATCACCGAGACTTGGCTTCCAGTTGTAGGAGTAAATGCTGCTTCTGGTTTTTGATGGGGACAACTTGGAACGGTGGAGTGGAGTCTTGCATCGGATA
Source organism: Durusdinium trenchii (assembly GCA_963970005.1). NCBI lineage: Eukaryota > Dinophyceae > Suessiales > Symbiodiniaceae > Durusdinium > Durusdinium trenchii. The sequence continues at coordinate 214,001 of CAXAMN010024017.1, read as the reverse complement.
AGCTTTCCGCATCCTGGCTGCGGAGTCGGAACACAATCCTTGCCAATTCCATTGGTCTTCCGCTTATCGCTAAAGGAGTGAGATACCTGTTCCATGTCTCCTTGCTGGGACAGTGGAAATTCGAGAACTATTCGCTCTAGGGCAAGTGAAGCAGCCACTAGTGTGTGCTGGAAAATTATTGAGAAAAGGCTGGGCCATTGAGCATCAAGATTGCGGCCCTTGTTTAGGAGCTGGGGAGAATCGACTTGGAATTTAACATTGGTTTAATGATCCTTGCCTAATGCCCATTGTTACTAATAGCGATGCCCTTGCTACTGGTAGCCTAGCCTGAGATGGTTTTTCAGTGTTGGTTTTCCAGCACCGAGCAACTGCAATCTTCGCGGGGTCCAAGGAATGCAGTTGCTTGGGCTACGGCCGGCAGCTTGTCTGGCTTTCAATCCACATTCAGCTTTTCAGTATGAGCCACAACCTAGAACATTGGCATTCTTATCTCAGTTGGTGGGACTTTGTTGGCTTCAGGACCCTTTAATGTGTGTTCATGGCCGACATCTTTGCAGCCAAGGTTTGTTGTGAACGACAGCAAGTTCATCTTCAGGGTCAACGACGAGCACATCCAACAGGTCTTTTTGAAGATGTGCCGCGCTTGCATGCATGGGCGAAAGAAACTAGGAACATTCTCTTTTGTGCTGACTCGCTGGCACATGGTGAAGAAACTGTTCCACAAAAGTCAACATCTTTGTGCAACCGTATTTCTGCCAAGTCACACAAGAACAAACAGGCAAAATCCACTTGCTAGAACTCCTGGTGCCTAGCCCCTTCTTTTGAGATCCTTTAAGACACGACTTTCATTTTCTGTGCTCTTTTTTTACATCATGTTTCTCGTCGCTTGACCATTCTTTGCATCAGGGCTTTCCTGTCCAACCCATAAGGAGCGGCCCTTGCTTTAGACAACTTTCTGGACCGACAATCTGCTGCAGGACATGGCAATATGGATTCGTCATGGAACCCCAGAAGAACCCCGTTTGCTTTCAAGCCAAGGACGCACTTTCCTTCCGAGTAGCAACACACGGTACCAGGGTTTTTTCTTGGTCTATCTATAGTTTTCCACCTTCTTGACTGTAGATGTGTTCGTCTTGTGTCCAGGTGCAACGCCCAAGATGCAAAGATCTTCTTGGACGACTATTCACCTGTTGCACTTGTTCAAAAAAGTTTGCTGTCTGAAGCATAGACAGCCAATAGACTGAGTTTACATGTTTTCGTGGAATTCCTGAAGTCTTGTACTAGTTTCTCCTTCCAGATTCCAATAGCTGCTTGAGACACTGTGTGAATATGATTGACACAACGGGAATCCCATGACTGTAAATATGTGGAAGTTCCGACGGAAGGCTTTCCAGAAGCTTGAGTTAAGAGGCCTGGAGCTGCCTCAGTCCATACGCAGGAACCAAAGATGGACCTGGGCTGAAAGAAGTTGATCATTCTGTCAAGCGCAGCAAGACATTTTTTGGGTCCTCAAGCTCCATGTTCAAAAGAGGACACTAGCACCACCGAGTTTGGCAACTTCTTTCCATCGGATCGCAGTTTGGGTTCAACTTGAGCAACCACAGAGCTCATATTGAAGCATTGATTCTTGTCTTTGGAGAAGAACCGCCACGAATAGCCGCTGGTCCCAAAGGACAGACATAAAAAAAGGCACCTACGGCAATAAATGAAAAATAGTCGACGCCCACCAAGAAAACTGGGCACGAAATGACATGAAGTGACGATAGGCCAACTGGTCCAGAAGAGGAAGATACAGGTAAAGCCGACCCACAACACGATTCATAGGGGGAATGTCACGCGCCTGGATCGTTGAAGTTGGAACCTGGCATACCATGGCCGCCTCATTGATTTATCGGAATGTGTTGCCTTTTGTTTGGGAAGAATTCAGACAAACACAACCTACAACGTACTGCGTATGTTGAACACTGCACCGGGCATGGGGCCTCATCTTCATCCCGGACCTTGTGGTGACGTGCATTCTTCGGTGCGGCAGCCGGTTGAAGGAGATGAAGGCACCACTTTTACATAACTCTTTTCTTGTCTTATATAAGCCGATCTTTTTAGAATATTTTCTCTTTCATCCTTTCTTCTCATTTTTTTCTTTCTTTATCTTTCTTTAGTTTCTTTTATTTTCTTTCTTTCTTCCTTCCCTCCCTCTGGTGTTCGTTGTTTGGGAGACAACATCAAATCATACCGATCCTCCGAAAGCACGGCTTGAGATGGAGTCTGCTGTATAGTTGACATCCAAAGTGGAGACAACACAAAAGTCGCCACCTGCAATGACTGCTTTGCCTGTTGTGGCAATCATAGATTTGAAAACGACAGATCGCTTGATGACATTTTGGGTCTGTGTTCGCTCAAGCGACTCTAGTCATCCTCCATTGCCAATAATCGCCGTGCTTGATCTTGGGACGTTCTTGATCTTGGGACTGGAGTTTCTCTAGAGTGATGTTGTCCAGTCTGAAGCTCGCCAGGCGAAAATGAGGCGTCTCGGCTTCCTGGGCTGCGTTTGGAGCCTGCAGAGCCGTCATCAGGTGCAAAGACGGGCTTAGTGCACCTGAAAAAATCGGAGCATGAAGTGACACCGGGTAGAACTGTGATCGAAGAAGTACCTGCAGTGAGGTTGAAAGAAAATATGCGTCCGCAGATTGTATCCCACCATTTGCAGACAGACATGCCCAGCGTCAGTCGTTTATCGAATACAGCGACACCTGATCTTGCCCTCGTTGGCCAGGTCAGTCTGGTTCCGTTCTTTATGCCAGGCGACCGGTTGTCAGAGTCTGGCATGTATTCTGTGATCCTGCAAGTGTGTTGGGGTCCACTAACTTCTAAGCACTTTAGCCCCACTATGTTGTCGCAGTTGCGGCATCCAGGCCGAGTGAGCCAGGTTGGCGGCATCGCCCCTCGTGCAGTGGCCTCAGCATGGACGTGGCTTCACAAGGAAGCAAACTTCCCATGCTGATCTGGACATGGCTATTAGGTTGGAGGCCATCGCTAGGTTCACCAAGAAGACTTTGAGAAACACTAAGGCGCACCCAAAGTCAGCTGCTACGAGTCTGCAGGATCCCTGAGGGACGAGTTTAGACGAGAGATGATAGGAGTGAGATTGAGAGTGACTCAGACTGAGCATGTGATTGGGAGTGCAAGTGCTGTTGTGATGGGAGAGGACCTGAGCTTTTTTGAGCACTTCCCACAGCGTTTGATGGCAACTGTGAGTCGAAAGGTGGGGAATTCTTGACACTACAGATTTAGACGCTTGCCAAACTTCCAGCCGTGTCGGGTGCCAGGCATCTTATGGACTTTGGGCTGATGTGACTAGCCCCACTGGAGAAGAGGCAACCGGTTTGATCCACTTGTCGGAGATGGATCAGGCGCCGATGGACGCTACGATGTTGAAACCACCGAGAGAGGTCGGTGAGAACGAAAGCAGATGTTCTTGACTTTTGCATCAAGATTCTATAAATGAGGGCCTGCCACCAATGCTGCCCACTTGAGAGCAACGTTCCGTTGGTCCGTTTCGGTCATGGGACCTCAGTGTATTATGGTTTAGGGTTTAGATTATTGGAACTCCGGTCTTTGTGGGGTTTTGCTAGCCCAGGATGTGACTTTTGCAAGTCAAGGATGTTCAATACATTTGCAACAGGCGTGAGGAAGAAGTCTCTAGAAAGTTTTAAGGTAGAGAAACAAACAGAGGTCCCAAGTCACTTCGTTTGGCATTACTTTTCTGTTTGTTTGGAGTTTGGAGATTACTGTACTGCAAGGTCATCACAATGATTTCTGTCGTCAAAGCTGCTTTCAATGAGCCACACAAGCGCAGCACCGTGCAGCGCTTGCTGTGTAGCCGATGTTGGCTCGCAGGAGCTTGACGCTTTTGAGGTCGGTCAGGAAGTGCTTGTCGGGAGATCTCAGGTGCTTCGATGTTTTGGGGCCAGAACACCTTGCTTTGGTGGGTTCGAGGCCATCGCCCTTATTTCCAAGTCTTTTGAAAACAGATGTGTCAGGAAGCATCAAGATACAGGAACCTTGTTCTTTTTTCCTGCCCGGTGCTGAGGTAGATGTGGTGTACGTTGAGAAAGAGAGGCGGTTTTATTCCGCTCACTTCTACAACCATTTGTCAATGACATTCTAAACCACCTTTATCGGCCACTCAACCACTGGTCTATTGCTCCGCTGAATATGACCCGGAATTTGGTCTTAGGGCAAACTACCTCATTTTTGAAACTCTTCTTGGTCTTGGAAAGACTAAACAAACAAATCCATTTGGCCTTAGAGTGGAATCAAGAACGCCTAGTCAGAGGTCAAAACATGCGACACATGCCGTGGTTTAGAGGCCTCAGGCCTCAGATGGACGTCTCCCGCTAGGGACAGTCCAGGGACAGGAACAAGAATACAATTGCAATTCAAAGGCATTGCAAATGTATTGCGAGTGCCTTGTATTTCTTCTTAATTCTTTTCTATTTAGATCATTCTTCAGAAGAACTGCTATTGAAAGACCTTTCGGTTTTTTGCAGGGGTCATTTGGGCTTGTCCTTGCCGCGGCGCTCCTGCCAGAAGCTCAACAGCTACTTGTAGTCATAGGTCGAGAGTCAGACTTGTGACCCAGGGAGCAGCTCCAGTGTCGCAGATTTCGAGGCGCGGCAAAACACAGATGCTACTAGTAGCAAAGGGCATCGCTACTAGAAGCAAGGGCCTTACTACTAGGAACAAGCAGCTAGTAGAAACAATATATAAATTAGAATTGAAATTGGTAGTAAAGGAGGCTACTAGGACCTTTTCTAGTCTCGTGAACAAAGACAACGCGCCCTTTCTTCGAACACAAATGCCTGAAGTCGTGTTGACATGTTCGATGTTCTCACCGAACGGACTCCCCCTCTCGTGCTCTACGAGATCATGGGGCACTGAAAACTGGGGCTCAAGGCAAAAGGTTCATGCTCTTGGCACGGTAGTATTCAGCACGCGTTTTCTCCAAACTCCAGCCCTTATTGGCATTTTGCCGCTGGAATCGGTTCCATGGGTTGGCCGGCTCCTCCTCACTGGTCCTCTGGATCGGCCGGACCGTCGGTGAGGCCTTCGACTTGGCCATCAGCGCACACTGAAGCATGGAAGTGGCCGCTTCAGCACTCAGCGCAGCTTGACTGGCCGCGGCAGCAGCTTGCTGTGTATTCACCGCGGCGCGCTCAGCACCTTCCGCTGCCTGGCTTGCAGCTTGCACGGCATCATCAGCAGCCTCGCTGGCTGCTTGCAACTCAGCTGAGTCGCTTTCATTCGATCTCCTTCTCATCGTCCGCGATGAAGTGCCGTGGTGCGAGCCCGATCGCCGCCTAGATGACTTGGACGTAGACCTTCTCCGCGTCATAGGAGTTCTTCCTTCTCGATCATCACGATCATCGCCAACACTTGGCCTTGCAGCTCGCCTTCTTCGAATGGCTTGAGCTTCCTCCTCCGTCTCCTCCTCCGTCTCGGTGGCTTCAACCCCCTTGTCCTGGTCTGCCCTCCCCCACGAACGTGCCCGCCTGGATCGCAAGGAAGTAGTATGGGCCCCTTCATCAGCTTCAGGCAGGTCCGATGAACTGGGTGGCTCACCAGTGACTCCATGCAATCGGCGTAGGCAACAACCAAAAGAACTTACGGCCGCCTTCGCCACCCAGATTGCCCCAATGAGCACTAGCACTATGCCACACAACATCAAACTTCCAAAAACTGCATCGGAGTCCTGACTTCCTCCAGCTTCAGCTGCACGAACCAGGGCGCTCCCAGCCACAATTGCTCTCACAGCCAACTGATGGTCTGGTACAGGAGGAGCGTTTTGACCAAGCTTCAGGCTGGCCACTTTCACTTCAGGAGGCTTCAAACCCAAATCACCAAAAAAACCTGCGAAACTCTGGCCAAGGAGCGGCTTCGTCATGCCGTCGGCCACAAGCTCAGTGCCACGAAGATGGGCCAGCTTCCAACAGCCACCTGGATACGAGCCCTGCTCATCAAGTGCCTCCTTCAGGATGTTGGACCTCACACGCAAATGCCGGGTCCTCCAGGATGTAGCACTATTGCCGTAGGCGAGGCTGATGGCTGCGGCATTATCACCATAGATGACCCGCTCGAAGACATTTGAATTGTCCAGCGGCTCCCCCCACATGGCGCACAGCAAGGCTTCCGTTGCACGACCTGTGCATAGAGCTTCACAGTAGGAAACCAACTCTGCTTCCGCTGTGCTGTGGGTCACAAACGGTTGGGTGGCACTTTGCCATGCCACAGGAGCTCCAGCGAAACAAATCACTAGCCCTTGCACGCTTCGGTGATTGGAGCCAGTGCCGTACGCTATGTCGGCGAACACCTCCAGTAAGCCTTCATGCCGTTGGATCTTGAGCTGATCCCTTGACCCCCATTTCTTCTTGATCTTCTGGGGATAGTGCAAATCGCCAGGGGTGCCCTTCACATAGGCAAGCAAGGACTGGCCGATTTCGATGGCCTTTGCAGGATTGCGAGTCACCAACCGACTGAGGGCCGCCACACCGTAGGCCAAATCTGGCCGTGACCTGGTTGAAAGCCACAAAAGGGACCCTGCAAGAGCTTGTGCCTCGCGAATCTGCACCTTGTCCACCGAATCTGGCGGTTCCATGTCGGTCTCACTGACCTTGAAGTTCGGGAAGGTTGAGGCTTCCTTGACATTCCAGCGTGTGAGGATCTCCTGCTCATACTTCTGCTGTGACAAATGAAAACCATCACCATGCTCATCGGCAGAGATTTCAAAGCCGCAGAAGTGGACAGGAGAGGTAGGCGTTGCTTTCTCCACGCTGGATGTAGTCCAAGTGGCCTGCAAGGATGTCAGGGCTGCTGAGACTGCACTGTCTTCGCCGCTGATGAGGATGTCATCAACATAGACAGACATCAAACCTGTCCAATGATTCTCGCCAGTCTCCGTGTCAGCCTCCTCCAACCGCCACAAATTCTCATCAGCTGTTTTGACGAAGTAGCCCCTGACATTTCGCCCTTCTCTTTCCCGCACCCAACTGACCATTGGAAGAGTGCGGTCTCTGTATTGCGACCAGTCTCTTGGAGACGTTGTGAGGCCGTACATTGCTAGTTTGACCAGCCACACTTCACCTTCTCGGGCGAGGCCAAGGCGCTTGTAGACACTGGGGATCTCCATTGCCACCATCTTTCCATCCTCCCTTCTTGGAGCGTTCAAGAAAGCGACTCTGATGTCGGTTGCTGCCAGCGTCCACCCCTTCAAAGCCGAGGTGCGGACCAGAGCTCGCACTTGGCAGCCATCAGCTCCTCCAGCGTAGCAATCTCCACTGAACCTGGATTCGGAGTAATTGCCACAACATACAGCTCTTGCCCGACGTACTCCAGCTCCTGCTTTGCGGGTGTACACCATCTTGGCCGGAGAAGCTCTATGGTTTTTCCTTGTGCTTCTGCTCGTTGGTGGAGCTCTCGCTTTGTGACTTGCTCCACAGCTTCCTTTGTTTTGACCAGCTGGTTGTACTCGGCCGTGATGGATGGGACCCAATTCTCAAAGTCATCCCAAACCTCCTTGCTGCCGACAGTCCTCGTGACCAGGAACTCCTCCTCCAGCTCTTTGGTCGCAAGTTCATCCACGTCACGATCATTCTGCAGGAGCATTTCTTCCACCTCCACCTTGTACATGATGGCCTCTGACAGGACTTCCAAATAGCAGCCTTGCTCCGGGATGGTGACGTCCAAATGTCCCATTTCTTCGGACACATAGGCAGCCAAGTTTGCCTGCAATGCTTTCAACAGCTTGATCTTATGGTGAAGATGTTCTCCAAGGGTTCCTTTCCGCGGGGTCACCGGGCTTGAGCCACCGCACCGGTTGTTAGGCACCCCCTCCGCATCCCCTCCGCCGAGAAGATCCACCACCGGAAAACCTGAGCTGGTTGAACCCCTTGGATGCCATCCTCACCTGAACTTGAAGAGCTTGTCCTCTCAGGCGTTTCGATCGTCCAGCTGTCACTGCTGACCTCCAAACTGAAGAGGCGAACATCATTTGGCATCATGATCTCAAAGCTGTCACGATGGTCACAAAGCCACCGCTGCCACCAACTTGCAAATTCACGATGGTCACATAGCCAGCGGTGCCACCAACTTGAATTGACCCCACCACCAGTCTCCCCCTCCATGTGGATCATGGAGACTTGTGGTATCGCCGTCTTTTCTCTCAACCGGCGTCGTGGAATTGCGCCATGCCACATAGGCCGAGGAGCGGCATCACCAATCTCCGGAAGGTGCGCAATCGCATCATTGGCCTCAGGTTGATCGGCCGAAGGGATCACCACATCATCGGTGTAGAAGTAGCGATGCGAGGTCACCGACTGGACATAGTAGCTGGTAGTAGTCAATGAGGATTGAACTGCAGGACCCAAAATGACCACCTCATCACGAACTTCACGCCACGGCTGGTAGCGCTCCTGCCATGACTTCTTCAGAGCAAAGGCTTTTGCCCCAAACTTCAGCAACGGGCCAGAAGGAAAGCCCAGACTTCGCAACTGACCACGAAGTCTGCGTTCGCCAATGTGGATGGCGGCTAGTGGCCATTTGTCCAAGCCCACTTCCGTGGCCGCAACCACCGTGCGGATGTGCTTCTTGACCACACCCAACTCTCCCTCCACCCTGCCATTCGTCTTGAAAGATCCCCCTGTTGTGAGGGTTGTCACGATGCCCCGGTCCAGCGTCCAGCGGCGTACCGGAGCAGAGATCAGTTCCCGGGCCCTGTCACTGTGAAGCCTGTAAATTGGAAGGCCTAGGCTTCGGAGCCTCGCATAGATGCGAGCCAAGGCTTGAAGGATGTTGTTCACAGCGCGGCCATTGAGCACCTCCACAAAGGTCAAATTTCGCACGGCCACGTCCTTGGAGTCCTCCACCAACTGATGCCAGGAGTCAAACGAGGCCTGACAGGCTCGCACCGCCGCGTCCTCCCCCTCATTCGGAGCTTCTTCAACCGGCTCCTCTCTCAGCAGGGCATCTCCGGGGTCATCTCCGTTGAGATCAGGCTGAGGATACTCCAGATCATCACTAGGTGGCAGGTCATGATCCGCCTGCCCTTCCAAAGGAAAGCCACCTTCCATCTCAGCCAAGGGACGTCCAGCACGGTCCACGGGGAACGTGTACACCGCAATCATCATGTACTTGCAGGATTGACGGCTTTGATCAAAGCCAGGCACCATCTTGCCAGACAAGTCCACGCTGAGAGTGTAGGCCTCAGGATGCACGATGCGCTTGTGGGGCTTGCTTCGGGCAGCTGAGCGAACACAATGCTTGCAATCTCGCCTGGCCGGCATGTGGTCGTTCTGGTAGTGCTGCTTCCAGCTATCAAGAACCGCCGGAGTCAAAGGCCGAAGTGCAGCTTCCAACGAGGGCGTAGTGCCACGGTTCAACCAGTCTTGCAATGCCAAGACCAAAGCAACTTTGAGGCCTGGAGCCCATGCCGCCCACGTTTTGGAGTCATCACACTTCTCCTTCATGGTCATCTGGCCACGATCTTGAGCTGGTTCTTCTGGATTGGTGCCGCTTGGAGGGCCACGAATTCCGTCCAGGATGTTGATGTCCCGGAGCACCACTGCCAATGTTGTTGGCTTCCTTTTTGTGTGACCCATTGGGCCTTGGTCAAAGTGGAGCCTCTTGACTTGGTAGGTCTCCTCAAAGTTCTGCCATTCTTTGGTGCGCCAGATCGACATGAACTGCTTATCACGCACCTCCTCGGCTGGCCTGTAACGGGCCGGATCCTCAGGCTGTTCCGCAGCCAATGCAGTTTGCAACTCTTGAGGAAGACGAACGTTCTCACAAAGAACATAGAGGGCCAGCATCCTATACAGCAACACGCTGTCACCAATCACCAACTCCAAATCCGAAGCCGTCAAGGTCGGCAAGCCGTAGGGACGCTGCTCCGTCCTCAAAACACCAGGTCCACCATCATCTTGATACCTCAAGGCTGAGACCGTGCGGCATGGAGGTCCGCCTATGATGGTCTTCACGCGGCCGGATGCTGCCAGGGAGAGGAGGTACAGGTAGGTCTGATCGTCATGAAGATCAGCTGAAACCTCGCTCTTCAAATCCACGCACAAGACCTCATTCCCGTCCTTGTTCAAAGTCTTTTCCCAGTACTTGCTATCAGGACCGGAGAACAAATGAAGTACGATCTTCTTGGCACGATCCAACCGGCGGCGTGTCCGCCTGTTCCAAGGCACACGATGGCCATCAAAGCTCTGGCCTTCTTGTAGCTGCGACATGTCGGGGACGATGCGCATCAAGATCTCCTCCGGCAAAGAGGGGAACAATGCCTTCAACTGAACCGTCAAAGCCATCTCCAAGGAGTCCGGCATTTCCGCCAGTGCACCACTGTGGGGGGTTTCCATCAAAGTCTTGACCAGCAGCGCCTTCTTGAGGAAGTTGGCCTGTCGACGTTCCAGCTGATCGATCATCTCTTGACCACACTTTCGGTCCACCATCGGGCAGCCATGCTGAATCACCACCTCGAGCTGTTGGCCCTTGTTGTCACGAAGACTGCGTTGCGATCCCTTCCAATCGAACTTGTAGCCGAGCTCCGCAATGCCTCCAAGGGGGACAATCCATGAGCTTCCAAAGGCGTCATCATCCGGAGCCGAGAGCAGGACCTTGGTGCCAGCCTTCAACTTCAACTTGTCCGTGACACCATCGGCCAAAGTCACCTGAGTTGGCATAGCTTGTGCCCATTCAACTTGATCTCGAGCAGGCCGCAAAGCATGCGTAGCGCCCGAGTCCAACAGGACCAGCTGACCGCTGGGATCGTGCTCAAGCTGGCTGATCTTGATGACCCGTAGTTGAGGTGCCCTCAAAGATTTCAGCAGCTTCGTTGCTTCCTGCAACAATGTTTCACTTGTAGTTGAGGTAGCTCCTGTCTCACCACCTCCGCCACCTCCGCCCTTCGACACACCCTCCGCCGGCTGCGCCTCTGGGTTCGGACTTTGTTGATGTCCTTCAGAGCTCAACTCCATCTCCTGCAACTTGACCACCGAAGGCTGTGCGCTCCCCCCACCACCAGCACCATTTGAAGACTTGCCAGCACCGCCAGGCTTTCCTCCCCCTGAGCCCTGTGAGGGCTCACCCGTGCCTTTGCTAGGTGAGGTGAATTGCGTCTTGCCTTGGGACTTCAACTTGCAGTCAGACTTTCTGTGGTCTTTTCCACCGCAGATCCAACACCTGGAGGCCTTGTCGTCGACCCCCTCCCACGAGTGTGACCACTTGCAATTCTTTCCAGCCTTGCAGCCACTGTCGGACCTGAAATACTTGCAGGGCGTAGTTGACATGGCCCCACCCTTGCCTCTGCTGTCATCGGCAACCCGTGTGGCTGTAGCTGACTTGTCCTGTGCCTCCATCTGCTTCACCTTGATGGGCGATGAAGTGGTCGTATAGGGGCTGTGCTCATCAACACCAACGTCTCGACCTCCGCCAAGAGGCATTGACTGAAGCGCCAAACCCCATCATGATGCGGAACTTGATCCACACCAAGCTGCAGCCTGCTCTGGGCCAGACGAAAAGCTGCCTGGGCATCCAAGTTGGAGATCTTGATCACTGCCGCCTCCAGCGCCTTCAGCAACAAGGTGCCATCTGGCAAAACTGCACCAATCTCCCGGGCCCTTGCAAAGTGCCTCCGCCATGACCTCAGCGCAGCAGCCCATTCTGTAACCGTAGTGGCCTTGTCCAAACTTGTCAACTTGGCCAGCAAAATCGACTTCTCGCCTGCACCGCCAGGTTGAAACCTCACCAGAAGCCGATACAGGAGTGCCGTGGATGTCAATTCACGATCCGTGATCAAGGCCTGCTGCTGGTCCACAGGGATGGCCTTGAGGAGAAGGTTCACACCTCTCTGTTCCGTCCGGTGGTACCGAACATCATTCAACTCATCAGGAAGGCGAGGCATGATCTGGATCCGCTCGAGTGGAGATGCGGTCTTCCATCGATCATAGTAGCGTTGCGCCTCCCTCAACGTCAAATTCCACCACCGCGCTGACACCGCGGTGATGTCTCGAAGCACCGGCCCGCAAACCGCGAGCCAATCACCAAGCTCCAAGGGCGAAGCGTCCGCCGCCAACGTTGCAAGCTCAGCCTTGCTTCCACCTCCTTCAGTCCATGGCAAAGGGGCCGGAGATGAAGGAGCATCCCCTCGCCAGCGACCGTAGTTGTGCTCTCCGGCCGCATCAAGGCTTGAACCATGGTCCATGGAGCCACGATCGGGATGACATTCGATGCCACGTCCACAATCACCACCTGGCCACCCTCCGGGACCACAAGCAAACTCTCGGAGGCCAGGACCTCGCAGGCCAACAGTGCCTCCATAACCAGCATGCGCAGCTCCATCATCAAACCGCGGCGGAGCCGGAGGTGCTTCTTGCGAGCTTGAAGGCCCCAAAAACGAAGCTCCTTGGCGCATGCACCCCATCTTCTCTCTCAGCTCAGCCACTTCTTGCTCAAGTCGCGAAGCCCGCAACTCATGAGCATCGAGTGGCATCATCACCCTCCCTTCTCTCAAGCTGAGGGGCAACCATTGTTGATCACCATGACGGCGTCGATGAGCATCTAAAAGCTCATAGCCCTGCAGGTCACTAATTTCAGCCGAGGTGCAAGACGTTGGGAACGGTGGCATAGGCACATCCATGCTAGTCGCCGCTCTTGGTGGGGAACCAGCAGGAATCTGCGTTCCATTTGGGGTGAACCGGACATCACCTTGCCCTTGATGTCCACGTCGTGACTGGCTTCGACCCCGTGGAGTGTGTGGTGGTTTCACTCCTACTCCAGTGCTGGTTCCAGGAAGATCACCGCCACAAACCTTAACATGTTGACCAGGTACATGACCTTCAGCATGACCAACATGGGTTCCCTTCTTTTCCAAACCCACCTGCTCCCACGAAGACGGCGTGGAGGACACACCATCCGAGGCTCGCAGACGGCGAAGCTCAGCAACCTCTGCCATCAACACTGCATTTTGCTCCTTGAGGTAGGTGACCATCTCAGCTTCGAGGGCTCTTTGTAGGCCATCACGGTGCTCGCTCGAACCTTTCTCCCCGGGATCGTTTTGCACGTCAGACCCGGAATGCTCTGGTGTAGGGGGCATAGGTCCCATGGTTCGAACCGGCTGCTGACCCTTCACTCCTTGGACCCCTTCCGGCATGATGCCATGGGTTCGCTTCCCACCGCCCCGAACACGATCTTCTTCCTGCCAGCTTGGGGGTGTGGTGAACAACTTGCCGCTGTCCCCACTCAGGGTCGCCACACCGCGCCCTTTCCCACAGCCACCGGTGCGATGTCCTTGCACCTCCAGGTCGAAGTCCTCGTCGCCATCGTGCGGGACAGGAAGATCCTCAGGCCTCCTATGTCGGAGGAGAGCCTCGCCTTTGGCCGTTTCCGACCACCAGGGATTCAGCGGGGGCAGAGAGTGTGCCCTCTCCATGGCGCTCACGGGTTTGGGCTCATAACCCTCGTGAACAAAGACAACGCGCCCTTTCTTCGAACACAAATGCCTGAAGTCGTGTTGACATGTTCGATGTTCTCACCGAACGGACTAGTAAAGGAGGCTACTAGGACCTTTTCGCGCGCGCGCGCACGCGCCCGCGGGGGGGTAGGAGCTGTGAGCTAGATGTTACCTGATAGTTTTGGTCTGTGCTGCTCTCATTCTGAAACGTCCCCACGTCCCCTGTGGCTCCACTATAAACTAATATGAGCCTCCAGGCATCGAGCTCAGTCGCCCTAAGGATTAGTTTTATAAATGTTGGGTTGTTTGATTGTCTCACAATGGGGCGCGCAGTTCTGGCACTCATCGTTCTGAGGGACTCGAAGTCTATGCCTCCGAATGGCTGGAAGCACATGTCGTGCCAGGCTTGACAGGGTGAGCCTCCAGGTTTGAAATGGACGATAGCTTTTGCCGTGTTCTTGACATTCAACATGAAGTGCATGGCAGCGTACCGAATTGAACGGCTGAGGGTGCTAGAACATTCCTTGTGTGAATGTCTCCTGTTTGTGTGCGTCGCGTCATGCTTTTCTTCTTGGTTGAACCCTATTCAGGTTCGACAGGGATTGAACCTGATGGTGTGCTGGAAGCTCAGGCTTAGGCCCAAAATGCCCCGATGCTATGACCAGGTTTTCGCGAGTCCAACCAAGTTGGCCCCAGGTTTGTCAAGGTGGTGCATCGTTCGCTTCGAGAATCTTTGGGTTTTGTCTCCGCTGACTTGCCTTGGCCTCAAACTCAGTGTGACCCTAGTTAAACCTCAATCCTTTAATTCTTCAGGATTGACTTGCCAAGAGAAAGCATGAAGTCATTCTTCAAGATTGGAGATCAGGCTGGAATAGACCGCTGGCAGTGATTGCATCATCCACCCAATAGAATGTGCTCAGAATAACAACCCAGCAGAAGGGGGAGCAAGATGAGCAAGAACGCTGCGGGCATGGCGGGCATGTTGGTTTGGCAGAGAGCAAGGAGGTAGGGAGACGGGAACTTGCTAAACAGGAGACCATCCGCATGCTGCCGAACTGTTAATAAGCTTACATCACCTGCACCTCAGGTGCATGTGAGGCTCCTGAGCAAATCTGATGGCATGCCGCAAGCTCAAGCTAGATGCGCACTTGGGCCCGAACAACCACACCAGTACAGATGCTCATGACTCATGTCTCAAGATGAGTGCTCTGTTTGGGGACAGCCGCATCGTCTGATTCGATTGGAGGCTGCAGCTGTCGATGAAGGGTGGTGCAAATGATATCAAAGCGGACCTAGAGGCAAGAGAATCACCGACCACCGAAAGATCTGGAGTTGGCTTGTGGATTTGAGACTAACAATTCTTTGAATTCAGCATACTCGCTAGTTTGATGCTGGTGATGGTAACTGGTAGTGTTGGCATTCCTAGCATATGTGTTATATTTATGACACTTGGGAAGACCTCTCTTTGAAATTAATATCTTCGGCCTTTTGCTGTACTGCCACTGTCGTGCGGTCTATGTCAAAGGCCCAGCTGCGCAATTTGGAGACCTCCAAGGCCCGCAAATCTTGTGCGATTGGATTGAGGTATTGTGTTGATTTGGAACCCAGCACGCAGGTGCAACGTGCAGCTCGAAGACATGACCTCTCAGCTTTCGCTTCGATGCTCCTTGACTGCTCAAAGGGCGACGGTGGTGTGGTGCAGAACTGGGTGTCGCATGGAACGGATCCGTGCCCAGGGCCACCTCTCAGTGGATGGATGGCCGCATTGTGCAAATTGCATCCTACGGTGTCTGGGACGTTTGATTCAAGCAGGATGTCTCAAAGATTGGTGAAGGACCTAAAACCCGTTTGTCCACATTGTCTCAGTTTGTTAAAACAGATTTCCTACACATCTTCAGCAAACATTCAAGGATTGAAATTCTCAAGGGCTACCAGTTTGAGACACAGACATAACAAATCATTGTCCACTGAGAGTTTCTCCCAGCTCTCCTGTGTCTTCGAGGTGTTTACGTCAGCGTCGAGCCACCTGGAGGCGAAGTGGTGGAGGGAGTATATCGTTTCCTTCAGACATCTTCAGACCTTCTTTTGTGTTCTATTTCTTTAGACCTTTTTTGTTTATCATTTCCGTAGTGGACAAGCTTTGTCAGGAGACGCACATTGGGGTCTTGCTTGCATCTCAGCAAACTTCCAAGTTCGGTCTCTGAGGAAGGTTTGCCTTGCAAGGTGCATCTATCAGAGTTCTCAGAAGAGATGTCTCAAGAAGCACTTCAACCTGGTGCAGTGATTCCGGCAAGGACCTTGGGGTTCCAGACGCCTGTTGGCACAAGATGTTTGCATTCGACTTCCAGGTCAGAGTAGCCTTGGTGGATCAGGAGAACGGCAGGCGTCTTGTGATGTCTTGTGGTGCCTCGCGTAGAAATTGTTGCGTTCCATTCTTCCAACACGATTTTTTGTGGACAAATTACGAAGCGCGACTAAGCGCGACTTCACAGTCCCACGCATGTGGGGCAGGTTGGCCTTGTCTGCCCGGCCTCTCATGGCAGGCCAGGACAATGACCGATGTGAAGGATGTCAAGACTCCTTTCGCACTTGAGACATGTCTAAGCCGCCAACTTCTTGCAGGATCAGATCCGACAGCTGCGATCTCAGAGACTGCTTTGTGGATGCACCTGTGTCCAACCCATCGCTGCAGGATTTAAGTTCTGCACGCCTGTTGATGTAGAGTTCCCTCCTTAAGGCCTGTGAAACAGGCGAATCACAGTGAACACCCAATCCCTTTTGTAACAGTCATGGAGTGTGGACCGCCTTGAGCTCCTGAGGCCAACGCTGAAGACAGCTTCTTGATGGGTGTCATCGAGGAGGCCCTCCAAGGATGCAGCTGTCTGATGCGCACCAAGCAACAACAAAGAGCCTTCTGGGACTAGGTGGGAAAAACGAAAACTTGAAAATAGACCACTGCACGATTGAGACCTTCAAAGGAAACCGCAGGCAAACTGCGGGATAGCTTTTTCTGATCCACAATTCGCTGAGCCCAAGTGCAAGCCTGATGTGCAATTAGACGAGTGGTGTGGGGCAACCTAGCCCTTTGTAAATTGAAATATGGGTGGTTTGAGTTAGCCGTCCATTGTTGTACGACCAAGTGAGCAAAGAAGAGGCTGAAAGATGTTGGTTTCGGCTTAAGCCGAACTTGTCAGCCCGCAGTCAAACCATGTCAACCCCCCCGAAGGTCCAGAGCGAAGATCTGCAGTGATCAGCGGTCTGCAGGTGCACAGTTATGGAGTGACCCTGACGACTCCCATGGGTCGCGGCCTCCTCTACTCCACGGAGCTGGAAGAATATGTCGAGGCTGTGCCAAGGGGGGGAAACTCCAAATCTTCGAAGAAGAGCAATCTCTGTTGACAAAGCTTGTGGCCTGCTATTCAGATGCAAAGACACCAGTGCTATTTTATTACACAACACAAATTCATTCACTGAAAAAGGAGGGTGTTGGTGCGGTGTTGACCTTTGCTACGGCTCGAGAATGAATCAAGACCTGCAGGATGCGCGTGTTGGTTCATTGCCCCATTTTTGCCAACTCGTGACTAGGGTGTGCCCAAGTTTTCTCCACAAGTGTAGCAATTGGCCCGTGAAAACCAGGTGTTTGAGTTTTCGCGTCTTCGCGGGTTTCCGGTTGTTTCTGACATCTTTGCTGACACAAGTCCAAAACAGATTGATGAGGGTGTGAAGGAAAGGTACCACAGATCCATATGTAGATCCTATATATGTATATGACCTACTGTGTTCACCCAACACTGTCTTCTTGATTTGCAATTCTAAGTCTAAGTTCTAAAGTTCTATAGCATTCAACGAACAGACTGCAAAGCTTCCACTTGTAAGGACAGAAGGTAATGGTTGCAATGGACAATCTTCACCCTCAGACACACACACACATATATATATATATATATATTTGACTGGCAAGGTGAGAGAAAATGGAAAACATAGAGCTTGAAAGCGGTGATCAATGGAATGGGTCAAAGCAAGATCTGGCTCTTCTATGATGCTGGTGACGGTGACCAAGAACGAGAGAGGTGTAGTTTAGTTCCAAAAGCAAAAGAAAAGGCGTGCAATCGAGAAAGATCACTAAGCACGGCCCACTCGCAGGATGCTTCCAGCAAATTTGTGGGAAGCTCAGATGGGATCTCTGGCTGAAAGAGGAGGACTGGACGATTGTCCCGTGTTGTGACCCTTGTGCCTCGAAAAAGACCTCAACATCCTAAACCTGTGTGGGGGTTTCTGTTTTGCGAAGACCTCTTGAGCTTTTTCAGCCCACTGATTCCGAGTGACGCTCTTCACATCTACAGCCTTCTGCTGATTGACTACCTGGGGTCAACCTGAGACCACGCCTTCTTGGGGTGTTGGCTTAGTGTATGAGTGATGGTCAAAGTTGCTGTAGTCGACAATTGACTGGAAATCGCGATAGGGACCCGGGACTTTACTAAACACGGGGGAACGCATTAGAAATTCTCTTGGTCCACGGCACCACACTCCACTTTGGTCACCAAGCCTGTAGTACTTGAGGCTGTTGGAGAAGAATTGCAAGTGCGTGTCATTGGTGAGATGGAAAAAGGACTGTGAACAGGCTCTTTAATGTTTCCAGATGTAATTAGTAATCTCTCCGGTTTTGCAGGACTTTTGGCTTTGTCAATGAAGGTCCCCAAGGCTGGTTTGCGATTGTCCCTGAGCCCAGCCAAGCATTTGGTCTATCAGGAGCAGAGCAAAGAGATCTCTCCGTTTGAGGATGAGGACATTTCTGCAGCCAGAAAGATACGGAACTCATTGGACATCCAACCATTCGCCGCACTAAGGAGGTAAAGTTATGGTAGACAACATGAAGTGGGCACAAAAAGCTTCGGCCTCTTGACTCTGGCTGGAAGCTTTGTGTAAATTTTCTGTATGACTCTTTGCGGACAGGTGCAGCAAACCTGTCAAGCCTTGGCCACTGAAATGCTGTATCGCAAAGCTAGGAAGCAACGAGTTCAGAGTTCAGAGCAAAGGAAAGGAAGTAATCACAAGAAGCAGCGAACAAAAGAAGTCCAATGAAAACAGAAGAAAGCAACAAATACGTGGATGGTTGAAACCAGCAAGGGGAACCAGCTGTAACTCCGAGACAGCAGAAGTCAGGGCAAAGGACGGCAAAGGGCCACCTGAGGCTCAAATTCAAAAAGACAACGTGTCGCCCCTGAACCTTCGGAAGGAGCAAATGACGTGATCAGGATGTGGCTGTAGCAAACTGAGGGTGGAAGATGCGTTTAGAATTTTAGTTCACACACGAAACCAAAACATGTGTATTACTTGGTTGGTCGGTGACAGATTTGCTTAAGGTTGTGAAGTCAAAGGTCAAATACTCTGAAGAGTCAGCAAACACCAGAGGTTCATATATATAAATTCATGTGCATGTCATTTGACCACAGGTTGAACTAGCCTTCCTTCGGCTGCTTGCAGGAATCTCTGCCCACCGCGCAAGACCTTCAGATTCGTGTCTGGGCCCTCGATGTGAGCGTAAGTTGGTGGGTCTCAAAAAAGGAGCACTACGTTGCCCCCCATTCAACAACCTAGAAGCGATGGCCTCCTCCAACCTAATAGCGATGGCCTCCAAATAGCGATGGCCTCCAACCTAATAGCGATGACCACCAACATGATAGCGATGGCCTCCAACCCAATAGCGATGGCCTCGAACCTAATAATGATGGCCTCCAACTTAATAGCGATGGCCACCAACCTAATAGCGAGGGCCTCCAACCTAATAGCGATGGCCTCGAACCTAATAGCGATGGCCTCCAACCTAATAGTGATGGGCTCCAACCTAATAGCGATGGCCTCCAATCTAATACGGATGGCCTCCAACCTAACAGCGATGGCCTCCAACCTAATAGCGATGGCCTCCACCAATAAGTTGCCCCCCATTCAAGATATTCACGTGTCTTTCTTTTGGATCACGTCCTTCAGATCACTTTTCAGTTTCTTATCAACGCTCAAAACCTCTTGCATTAAAAAACTTGCGCAGACGCGCTTGACCGTAAAGTACACCAAGAGAGGCTAGGGTTGGCCTGCTGCCATGAGGCCATGCGAAAGAGGCTGAAAGACTATTTGGGCATATCACCCCAGGAGCCTCTGAGAGCACAGGCCAGGTGTTTCCAAGTCTTCTGACGCAGAAGAGTGGTCTGAGTGGTACTTTGACCTGTGAAGGACTCATGTTCTGCGTCAGGTACAAGCAGAAACCCCCTTTGGACTTCTGCTGGACGTGAGTCATCCTGATGGCAGAGAGAGTGGGCCCAAGGGCTTGCGGTTTTCAGAGCCCTTCGCTGCATGGTCCTAAACATTATGGTAAGCGTGAAGAAAGCTCAAGCTTTACGCTAATGGAGACACTATCAAGAGAGTTGGACGAGGCCATGTATGGTGAACCTGAGGGTGAAAAGCATTTGGGGACACAAAGTGCAGAACAAGATCCGCCCTTTGTTGAGGCCTGCGCAGGGCCTGCTAGTAGGGCCTCCTGAAGACCTCAGGACACCCCTTGCCGGGCAGCAAGCGGCATATATGTGCGCACGGACAATTCAACTAGCTCGACACACAAGCAGATGGACTGCAGACTTGGACATGGAAATTCCTCATACAGGACTGGCGAGCAGCTGGAGGTTTTGCTTTTGTCAGTACGAGCCCTTTTTTGATCCCGTCTTCGGCCATTTCAGCTCTGTGACGTTCGATGTGAGGTCGACACTCATCGTGGAGTCCTCATGGTGGGAAGGCGCTGAAGGGAGCAGCATCTCTGCAGGCGGGCCATCCCGCTTGAACAAGTGTTCGATGACGCCATGTCACTGTCCGCCGGAACGCAGGAGAGCAAGCATCCATGCTGGAGAAAAGAAGCTCTGAATCGCTTACCAATGGTGATTTCATCATAAACGAGGGCAAATCAGTTTTCCCATTCACGACTCACAACCTGGTCCATGTTTTTGGTTGGACTTACTGCTTGGCTTCGCATCTGGCTCAAGACCGCTCTTTTGGCTTCAAACACACTGGCAGTGCCCCAAGAGCTTGGCAGAAGCTGCTCAGCTCTTTTCGGCCGGGCTGGCCCCGTTTTCGTCCTATCATGAAAGGATGGATGACTTCCATGCCGTCAGCTGGCGACCAACATTTGAGACTGTGAAACTCGTGACGATTCTCGAAGCACCCTTGATCCCAATCCATGCGTTGATGCCTGGCCCAAACCACAGGGGCCGTAGATCCACGTTCACTCGTGCAGGCTTTTACCATGCGATGCCAGGAAAAGGTGCGTGGAATTGAGGCGGTCCATTGTTTCCACAGTGGTGCCGCGGAGCCTTGGCGTCGATCCTGGAGGACGTGAAGCATAGGCATGAGTGGAGACGAAAGCGGAACCCGTCGGCCAGGATGGATTTGCAGCTGCGAGCACGGGCGGCAACCCAGGTGGCAGGAGCGAGAACGCTCCCGGAGACCGAGATCCACCCCCAGGTTACGATGGTGAGACCCCGGAGGTGACGTTTCGGCAGTTTGAGAAGCAAGTGGCTTTGTGGGAGAGACCGAGGTGGTGAAGGCCAAGCGAGGGGTGAAACTCCTTCGCCAGTTGACAGGGACATAGCCTGCGAGCAGGGGCTCAAGAATGTGATGGGCAAGTTGAGGGAATACCTCATGCCCCATCTAGAATCTAGAAGTTTCTCTCTCCCAAGGACATTTGAAACAGCAGTCTATGGTCCGCCCAGAGGACAGAAGGACATGTTTGGAGAATACACACAGGAGCAACGGCTGTTGACCTGGGCAGAAGGGAAGTATGGCCGCATAGAGATCACCACATCTCTCCGACGCTTGGAGAAAAAGTCCTCAGAAAGGACAAGGGGAAGAGCACCTATCTCGGCGAGGAGAGCTTTGTCCTTTGTCCTTGACAATGGCCAGGGCAACAACTATGACCTGGAGAACCAGACCTACCAGCTTGTCCACCGTGCACCGCTTTCAGCAAGATGCAGGCTGTCAACTGGGCTCGCGCGCGGCCGGAGAAAAAGATCGAGCTCTTGAAGGTTGGGCGAGAACATCTAGAGCTGGCAGTGGCGGTGCTCAAATGGCTTCGTAGAGGTGGAGCCATCCTATTTGAGCATCCAGACGGTGCAGCTTCATGGCAGGAACCAGAACTTCAATCGCTGGCTGCCCATGCCGGGGTCAAGACCGTGGTGGGCGATCAATGCGTGTTCGGATTGAACGTGAATGGCAAGGGCCCCAACAGGAAAAGGACCAGGTGGCTTTCTAACATGCCCCAGGTCATAGAAGTTTGGGAGTCCGGCGTGATCAAAGCCACTTTCACGGAGAACGGTCTGCCGAGGCTGGCTGGCTCAAAGATATCCAGAAAAACTACGCCAGGAAATAGCCAACGGAGTTCTCAAGTACCTGAACGATCAGGACACCTACGTCCTGGCCACGGAAGAAGCCGAAGAAGACGGTGAAGAAGCTGAAGAAGAAGATCTCAACCCTGCGGAGGAGGAGGAGGAGGAGGAGCCCACGGGAGACTACGAGCCTTCGGAGGAGGAAAAGAAGGCCGTGATGAAAGTGCACGGCCGCAACCGCGGGAGTTCAATAGATTCCTACGGGCTGCTCGAGTCCGAGGTGAACTGGTGCAATGTGCATCCAAGAAGTTCGTGTGCGATGTCTGCGAGGCGACGCGCCAACCCAAAGCGCCAAGACCAACGGCTTTGCCAAGAGCCTATCAACCAAGCCGAGTCCTGGCCTGGATCTTTTCTACGTGCCGGCTCCTGGGATGGCGCATCGCCTGGGTGCAAATCTTTGGGTCTCCATGATGGGGGAGTTGTGGAAGGTAGCTAGGGAGCAGTGCCGCCCCACTACCACAGACAAGAAGACGGAACGAAGAATTCAAGAGAGGCCCTCACCGCACGGGCTACAAGGACATGACGGAGGAGGAGTTCCCCCAGAAGAGGAGCGACCAGCTGAGCGACCTTCCGGTGAAGATCCAGCCACTGAACGTCGGCGAGCTCAGTTAGAGAGCCAGCAGACGACGCCATCGAGTACATCCCGGAGCACGTGGATGAGGATGATCCCCCGGAAGGACAAGAAGAAGGGCAAGTTCCCAAAAGAAGAAAGTCAGTAAACGAACCGGAACAAGCCCAGGATCAGTGAATAGACACCGCCCAGGCTTTCCACATGGCGCGCCAGAGACGCCTGGATGCACTTAGTTGCAAGTTCGTGACGCCCTCCGACGATCAGAGGCCGAGGCCAACCGGCTGGATGACATCCCAGGTCCGACTGCACCAGTGTACCGATGGCAAAGATCACTGGGCCATCGACTGGAGAAGGGAGAGTTGATCCGACGTCGCCCGAGAGAACGGAAGGCCAAATTCGACCCGAAGTTCAACTCAGATGCGCCAAGTCCCCTGAACATGTGGGAAGGCCAAGAGAAAGTCAAAGAAGACCAATGGGTGACCCCAACGGATCGCTATGAGGCGCAATGGTGGAAGGGCAAAACCGTCTTCTATACATCAAGAGCACCGAGGAGGCCAAAACCTACGGGGCAAGACGAAGTGAACGTAGCCAAAGAGAGCGCCCAAGACCGAGCGGAGTGGAAACTGTCTGACCGGTCAGAATGGAACAAGGTCACCCAAAGTGGAGCAGTGCAGGTTCTCGACCTCGAGGAGTCCAGAAGGGTAAGACATGGTAAGACAAGAGTTGAGAGACCAAGGACAAGAAGATCGCATTCCGCCACCAAAATTGCTCGTCGCTACAAGCCAGGAGAACAACCAGGAGAACAACCAGGAGAACCGGCAGTCAAGAAGTCTCGGCTGTGCATTCGAGGAGACCTGGATCCCGACATTCTGGACCTGGAGCGCTTCTCACCGACGCTCAACACGGTGAACTTCAACGTGCAGATTGCGGCCAACGAAGGGCCTTTAGCGCGACCAAAAGCAGATCGTGATGATCATTGCCGGCTGTTTCGGGCTAGTGGACGGCCCGTTGCGTTGGAGAAAAACTCTGACCCAAGACCTCAAGGCTTTGGGCTATGAGTTGTCAGCAGTCGATCCTTGCATCATGAAGCTCTACCAAAGCGATCGAGGTAGATGACCTCTTCACTGTTGGCCACAAAGAGCATCATGAAAAAATGAACAACTGCGCTCCAAGTACACCTTCGGCAAGTACGTGGACCTCCAGAAGGAGAAGGACGGGCGCGCTTTCAACGGCCGACGTATCCGTCAATTACCAGATTGCGGCTTCTTGGTGGGCGTGCAGAAGTTCATCGAAGAGAGGCTTCACCATGTGATGATGACCACAGATGCTGAGACAAGTGCTGCTCGAGCAACGTGTGGTGCTCTGAACTGGCTCAGCCGAGGACGCCCCGACGCTTCTGGGCCTTCGAGTCTGCTGTCATCAAAGCCAAGCCTAACCATAGAGGACATTGTGCACCTCAAACAGGTGGTGGACGAGCTAGAGCTCCACCCTGAGCCTCAAGGTGCAGCCCTTGAAGAAGATGCGGCTGAGCGTTGTGAGCGATGCTTCGTTTGCCAACTGTGGCTTCCACTCACAGGGTGGTCACTCGGTAACGCTCACGAGAGCAACCTACGAGATGGCCAGCTGACGAGGACCAATATCACCGCTTGGAGGAGCGGAAAACTTCAGCGGATTGTGAACTCCACACTCGCGGCTGAGACCCAGAGCATGTCGAGGATTGGCAGAGCTTTTGTGGATCATGGTGATGGTCCAGGAACTCCAGGACTACGCCTTCAACATCAAGGCCTGGAGAAATAGGCTAGAGGGACAAGAGCTCCTGGTGATGACCACGGAGATGGCTCAAAGAATCCTTGGCTGTGGTGGACGCCAAATCGCTCTACGACCACCTGTCGAAACACACAGTGGGAGGACAAGACAAGCGGACCGCCGTTGAGATCCAGATCATCCGCCAGGACCTGAGAGAACTTGGCGGTGAGGTGAAATGGGTAGACCGCCAAGCTATGCGAGGAGATGGACTCACAAAGGTCCTAGGTTCCAATGCCGCTCTGTATGAGCTGATCCGGACTGGAAATTTCAGCGCCCGACTGAAGAACAGATGCAGAGGAGAGCAGATGCACGCCGTGCAGGGCAATCCAGCTCCGAGATTAGACGGATTGGGATCAAAGAAAATTGCGGGGCCTGTGAAACTCGTGACGATTCTCGAAATCCCAACCCATGCGTTGATGAGTTGCTAAAAGGAAGTGGACAGTTGCCTCCTGCACAAAGCTGAGGATGCCTGAATGTTCTTTAGCCAAAACACAGAGAGATCGGACACTTGGAAACGGGGCAATTTGCATGCTGGCTGTCGCTGTCACTTGTCGCTTCAGTCAAGCTGCATTCTGAAGGGTGTTTGACCGCTCGAAAATGCCAAACTGCTGGCGCCTCCGCACCTTTTCCGCAGACCGTTGGCTCAGAGTTGTTTGGTCCTCCGGGTGTCCCCTGGGGTGGACACTCAGAGCCATGGAGTCAACCGGAGGTGACAGCCCCTCCGGGCAGAGCCCTCAGGGCGGACGCTTGAGAGCCGGGCTGCCCGGTCGAGTGGATCCACTGAGTCCAGTGTTTTTTCTTCGCTCTCACTAGTAGTGCACATTTGTGGGTCCCTTTGAATCCGTGTGGTCCTTTTCTTGGTGCGCCATGAACTTGCTGGAAGAGACACCTTTCAACGTTTGAGGTCTTGGAAGATGTAGAGTGTGTAGATCGTCAGGAGCACTAACGGCACAACTAGCCGGTGGCAAAGCTAGGTCCAACTCAACTCGCTATACAAGTCCCCCCAAAGGCCAAGAGCACAGCTGCTTCACTTCGACTTGTGTCTGCCGAATACGGGCTTGTTGGGATACGGTAGGTAGATTGGAGAAACATGGAGAAACTAGACCACCAACTCATTGGTTGGAAAGAGCCCTTCAAGCCATGTCGAATGTCAGATGTTTGTGCATTGGCAGCGCCAAGGACCGTAGGCCTGCACCAGTGACCGTGCCTCTGCGCGCAGCAGCTACCCAGGTGCGGCATGGTGTGCAAGGGCAAACCATCCATGGGAAATAGCTCAGATGTATTCCTTGGTTGTGAGTTTCGAGTTCCCGGGTGGTTCAGGACACCTTCAGTTAGCGGTAGTTCAACGGTGGGGTTCATCGACTGGTTCCAGATGCAGTGATGCATGCTTGATGCTTGACTTTTTGCTCTGTCCTAGTGGCATGGCTGCGTTGACGACGGACAGCCGCACAAGTGGTTGATCAGTATGGAGATTTGTCCGGATATTGGGGTACCGTTTTCTGGACCTGCGGGCTTAACACGTGTTGAATTCTTGTCCATACCTTTTCTCAGAAGTCAACCCTGCTGGCCACACCCAGCTGCCCACGAGTTGGCCTGCGAGTCCCTGTTTCAGCTCGACAAATCTCACAGCGAGAACACCTTTGAGCAGTGGATTATGTCATATTTATGTCAATCTAAGTCATATATCAATATATTTCAATTTTGTGTGAATGATTTGGAGTTTGTAGAAGCTGTCGGATTCACGTCTGTGCTACATCGACCGCTCAAAGCCGAGGTGATTCCGGCGTCACCGGAGTCCCAGGAATCTCCCACCTCCCCGGACAGCGAAGAAACCAAGGAGGATGAGAACGCGGTGCCTGATTCTCCGTCCAGCGGGGCTGCCCAGGGGCCCAGCGATACGGTCAGAACCCCCGTTTTGAACATGTACCAGTGAGGGAGTGTGAAGAGGCTGTGGACAAAGACTGATACACCGTGCATTCATGACGGCAGTGTTTGCCGGTCAGACTGTTGGGGAAGTAGAAAAGAGCTTGGAGGGAGCTTTGAAGATTGCACGTTTCTCTGCCAGGAATTGTGGTGAGAAATACATTTATCGACATCGATGAGAGTGACATGTCAGGCCTGCTGACCAGGGCAGTCAGTTGTTTCAGAGCACTCGATCAGTTTCCTGAGCTCTACTGACTTGGACGCAAAACGGTATTATCCTTCAAGGGTTCCAGGTTATATTTGCTTGTGCCTTGCATGAAATGAAATCATCGAACCAGAGGCTCTGGAGAGCCGGGCTCCCCGGCCCGCGCCGGCAGCGCTCCGGCCTCCCCGACCAACCGGGCAGATCCCTGGGCCGGACGCCGAGCTGAACTGTGGAGGGAAACACCTTCCATGACTTTCATGGTGTCATGATGTGACAGCAATGGCCTCCAACCAAATAGCAATGGCCTCCGACCCAATGGCGATGGCCTCCGACCCAATGGCGATGGCCTCCAACCAAATAGCGATGGCCTCCGACCCAATGGCGATGGCCTCCAACGTAATATAGCGATGGGCTCCAACCAAATAGCGATGGCCTCCGACCCAATGGCGATGGCCTCCAACGTAATAGCGACGGGCTCCAACCAAATAGCGATGGCCTCCGACCCAATGGCGATGGCCTCCAACCTAATAGCGATGGGCTCCAACCAAATAGCGATGGCCTCCGACCCAATGGCGATG
>CAXAMN010024017.1:128800-184823 GCA_963970005.1 Durusdinium trenchii | reverse complement strand
CATAGGGACCTAATAGCGATGGCCTCCAACCTAATAGCGATGGCCTCCACCGATGGCCTCCAACCTAATAGCGATGGCCTCCAACCTAATTGCGATTGCCTCCAACCCATAGCTTTTCATGGTGACAGGATGTGACATGCTTCAGAAGGTGTCTGGAACTTCAGCCCTCTCGGACTCTCGGCCCTCTCTCTCTCTCTCTTCCAAGTTTTGCTGGATTTTTTTGCAGATCTTTGCAGATTGGACATCCAACTCTTGGGGTATTCCAGACAAGGGAGCTCAAAAGCTCTCAAAACAGTGTTGCCAAATCAGTTTTTGGTTTACAGCTGCGAGTTTTTGCAGTGGGATGATTTCTTTATTTCTTTCCTAAGTGGTCAATCCTTTTGAGGCCGGTTTTGCAGAAGCTGAAGGACATCGTCCTACTGTTGTCAAACGTATTGTGCAAAGCCTGCATTTGCAAGATGCAGAAAAAACACCCTTCAATGAGAGTCGGAACGCTAAGAATTGGACATGGAATTGATGGATGTTGACCCACCTTGGATTCTTCATGAAATAAACTCCCTCTCTACCTCATCTACGACAATCACTCCAGGAGCATCCAAGATGGACGTCGGGTTGCTCAGTTGCCAGCAAATCACCCCTCGAACGCAGGTCGCAATGCGCAGAGCAACACTTGCTGGGTTCACAAAGTTGTAGTGGGTGAATCTGTGTGTGTGTGGCTGAGAATCTACAGCCCAAGTGACCTCCGCTCTTTCAGTTGGAATTATTCTCAGAAGAGTATATGAGCACCCCTTGTTTGCCGGGTGGTCATCATAGAATCATAAATGGCAGCCGCAAGGAAGCCGTCCTCTCATGTGTGACAAACCCATGTGAGGTGAGTTCAGGATGTTCATGCAATAGGCTGTTTGGACTTGTTGTCAACGCAGGAACGCTGGCTGCGAGACCTTGCTTCCCCAAAGAAGGTCTCCCGCCCGACGCGGAAGTGCCTTGACCGCATTGGTGATCGGGGAAGAACTGCAAGTCTGTCGCTAGTGCCAGTTAGTTCAATTCAAGGGGTCTCAGGATGGGCGATCGAGCTTGGAATTCTGTCAGGACTTGCCAGAAATTCAATGCAGACCGTGCTTTTTGCGTTGCATGCTTGAGAACTTGACAACTTGTTTGCGGGACAAGGTGAATTGGCACGTGAAAATTGTGAGCTCAAGTGCCTGTTGGCGAAGGTTTTGACAGGATTTGATAGGATTGGATCCCATGTCGGCGCAGCCAGAGGCGCAGAAGCAACCATCATGGTGGCAGAGGATTTTTACCACGGCACCTCGAGGACAGTATGCGGTGGATGAAAAGCAGCAGGTGGTGAAGGAGAATGAGTTTGTGATCATGCGATGGAACTTGCTGTTCTTTGGCCTGATCCAAAGGATCCAAATGATCCAATCCCTCTTGTCACAATCGGCTCACACGAATAGCGCCCGTGCAACCAAGCTATACAGTGAGGGGACGTGCTTTTCTCGGGAGGTCAATGAAGTGAGTGGGACTGGCCACCTAAACGGGATTGAGATATCGTGTTTTCTCTTTTTCTCCGTTTCGCTATCGCTCCCAGGTTTTTGATTTTCGACTTCATCATCATCCCCCTTCCCTTGTGGATTGACATCTTTTGTCCCATCTTTGCGGCTGTCTATGGACTCTTTGTGGGTTGGCTTGGTGCATTCCTTTTGACGGTGTGTGCCTGGCGCTCGCTTCAAGCCAACTACCTCATGAACAGGGTGGTGGATGACACTTGGGAGGACAAAATCCCTCGAAACACAGAAGAGGAGCGACGTTTGGCAGACAACTTGCAGCACTTGGTGATGATGTGCGGCTATAAAGAGCCCATGGAAGTGATTTGCCAGTCAATCGACTCCTTGGCAGCACAAAGTACTGCCCACCGGCTCATCGTGGTGATTGGCCTCGAGGAAGGTACGCCCGATGTGGCTGAGAAGGCTGCCCGGTTGAAGGAGCGCTATGCAAGGTCCTTCAAGCGTTTCCATGTCACAAAGCATCCAAAGCAATGGGCTGGAGGCTGTGAGATCCGTGGAGTCCAGTGTTTTTCAATCACATTTGTCGTAATGCCCTTTGTTACTAGTAGCTTCTTGTTACTAGTAGCGATGCACCTTGCTGGAGGCCGCGAGATCCGAGGAAAGTGCTCCAATGCCAACTACACCATGCGTGCAGCAGTCACACGCTTGGAGGAGTATGGCGATCTGGATTTGAGTTGCACCACAGCCACCAGTTGCGATACGGACTCCATCTTCGCTCCACGCTATTTTGAGAACCTTGGCTATCAGTTCCTCACTTCCAAGAAGGCAAAAGAGGTTGTGTGGCAAGCACCGCTCTACTACAATCACTACTTGAATGCGCCTTGGAAGTCCAATGCAGGTCTTTTAAGCTTCTTTTTGCCCCCGAACTTGCCGCCCAGAACACCAGAGCAGCTTGACCAGGTGTGCTGAACTTGAGTTTTCACAATTGACGCCCACAAACTGATTAATGTGTCTTTGCTTCATATCAACATATGGTATTTGCAACACATTGTTCAACTGAATTTATTTATCTCCAGGGACACAGCTCTGTGAAGCATGACACAGGGGCCTGGGTGGGAGTCGAGAATGGACAAATGAAATGTCAACATGACACGCAACTCTCGTTGTACATCGTTCCTTGCCTTGCAGCCTTTGGATCCATCTTCTCTCTATAATGCAAAATGCCTTGCTTGCACGGTGCCTCAAGAAACTTAAAGGAATGCCCTGGCCAAGCCAGGAAAAGCAAGAGTTCTGCTTTGCAGGTTGCGCATTCCTTGACCATGTTCATTTCCCAACAGAAGCAACTCCAAAGACTTGTTGCTTGGCTCCTTCTGTTTGCACATACATCAGAAAATCTCAAGACTTCTTCTGCATGCGTCCAGTGCAGAGCCCAAGACATGGGCTGCTCAATCCTGGAAGCGACAAGCAAGATTTGCCCGAAATTGCATTGTATTCAGTACCGCCTGCAACATCCTCTCCCTCATGCTCCCTCATGGGCCCAATCTGGCCTATCACGGCGTCCGGCTTGCAGTGAGCCAAAGACTGACCTCTCTAAACTTTGGGAAAACACTCAGCTGCTTTTTGGATTGAAGGCAAGCGACTGCCCCTTGAACTTCTAAGGAACAATAACAATTCCACATGCAATCCTTCAAACTCTGGAACGCGCATCTAACATGTTCCAAGATAGCACCTGCATGCTATTTACTCCCCTGTAAATCTTGTTGCTGCGTGCGATGCAGAAAACCGATTGTTGATAATGCAAGTGATGTCGTCAACATGCTTTGCATCATCGACACTGCTCTCAGGCGTAGCTTGGAAACAGTTAGGGGGGATGATATCGGTCCCATCTCAACTTGGCCAGCGGCGCAGCAGTTGTTAAATGTGAGGGCGCGCGTAAAGTTCCAATTGCCTACATAGCCCGTGCCATAAATGAGCCTGGAGTTGTTTCTGGAACAGAGATGACACCGGATGTACTTCAACACACCAACGGGTCCACCCGTTTCGTTTGGTCCAGCACTTGTCGTCAGCATTGTGCCATCAACAGAGATAGAGAGAGAGAGAGAGAGAGAGAGAGAGAGAAAAAAGAAAAAGAAAGAGAGAAACCAGTTATCTATTGACATTCTTGGACAAATCAATTTAATAGCCAACTCCACGCCCAAGCATTTCTTCGAATGGTTGAGCGCGAAGAACTCTGTCTGGGTCATTTTTGCATTGCAGGAAGTGGCCTCTGCAAGGAAAAGTCTTCTTGCGGGTGAAAGTCTCTCAAAGAATTGACCTCTTTGTGGAAACAAAAAGAACATGTCGGTGACATTTGTTTTCTTAAGGCCTTCTGTGGGAGCAAGCTTGATCATTTCTTGTGAGTTTGTGAATGTAAAGCATCTTGATTGTTTGAAGTGGTCTGGAGAGGCCCTAGGCATGATACGCAGGAATGGACAGAAGGGAGGAAAAGGCTTTTGGTACAAAGTGCGGACTTGTGCATCTGTATTGCGGCCCAAAGGGAGCCCGGGAGAAAGAAGATGAACCTCAGAGGGTTTGTTCTTTTCTTACCTCATCAGTAGCGTCCGATCGCTCCGCTCGTAGCGATGCCGCTCTGAACATCAGAGGATCGCCCCTTCTATGTCCGTGCCATTGGCATCATGCGTGCCGCCTACATGCTTGGCTTCTTGATCCCTTTCAACATCAACACGATGTCGATCTTCAGCTTCTCTTTGGACCTTTGTATTAAAGGCGGGCTCAACAGCGGAGTCTGTATTGATTGTTTGGTTTTAACATCAATCTGAGCTGTTGAAAAGTTGCGATTGCACAACATCGCGACTTCGTTTGCTGTCCATTTTTGCCGTATATGCTCACATAATGTGTGTTGTTTGACAAAGACTATCAAGTCAGTGAGATTTTTTGAAGACATGCGGCAAAGGTGAGTTCTTCCACGCGCACTACCAGATGGATGACACCCAGCATTGCTCAAGGTGGTCGTGACTAATCTTTGGTCTTTGAGTTGGGTCTCTCGGGCCTCTTGTAGATCCCTCAAAACGTTTTCATCTACCATGGCATGGTTTCTTTGTTAGACATTTGTTGGTTGGATGCTTGTTTTTGGTTGGCCGAGGACATCATCTATACTCTCACATGTATGCAAGCCTTGCAGAAGCGTGTTGAAATCTTGATGATCCCCATGCCGGTGATCTCTGGACCGACCTCTGGCACCACGCAATGTGAGGAGTTCAGTGAGTGGTTCCGTCAATCCGAGCGATGGACGATCGGTGCCTGCGAGGTGTTCCACTACTTTGTGGTGAAGCGACGCCGCTACAACTGCTCGGCTGCGATGTCCTACGGCACCTGGCTCCCTGAGATGACTGATCAGGTTGTGAATTTTTGATAGTTCCCCAATGATGCTGATTAGTGTCTATTTCTCAACAAATCCAAGGTTCGTGATCTACTATGGTTTCATTTTGTGCTCCTTGACCCTGACAGGACCCGTTTCGTTGGCTGCCAACCCTGTGACCGTTTCGGGTTTGGCATAACAGTGTTGGGATTTGCAAATGTTTGAGCTCTGAGATTGTGTATACAGTTTCTATTGTTTGTTTGTGTCTTTTAAACGACAGGACTTGCAGGTTTCATCAACTATGCCCTGGTGAATGCAAAGCGCAGCACGATCGATGACATGGCAGCACATACAGGACAGTACCCATTGTCCGATGCAGAAAACACCGGAGTGATGATTGCAGGCTTTTCAAGCCTTGCATGGACCTACATCATTTTCATGATCTTCTTCTACCTGGACAAAGAAGGATGCAAGCTGATCTACCACTTGAAGATGAAGCCACAAGGTGCTGAGGACACCACCTTCTGCCAGAACTTCAAGGATTGGATCTTGATGTGGCCAAGCCTGGTGATGTACTCTTGTGTAAGCTACTGGGCGATCCTGAAAGTCGCCTTCTATGGGAAACGGGTCTGTGGACATGATCCATCCAGCAAGGAAGGTCTGAAAGCGGGCCAAGCTATGGGTGAAGTCTTGGCTTCTGAGACCTCCACCAGTGCCGAGGTCTCCACCTCTGTTTGCCCAGGCGGTGATACATCAGAGGATGACCGTGCATGAGACATGTTTGGGGCAAGGTCAGCCGGGCATGCTGGGCACGCCGGGCATGCCTTGGCTGGGCCCACAACTGAAGCATAATCCTGACCTGAAATATTAAGCATGACTGCCTATAGGTTTACAAGGTGGCCCCCCGGAATGTCGTGAGGCGGAGAACACGTGAATTTGACAGATATGAGCAGAAAACTTGTATATTGTGTACTACGTAGAAGCAAGGACGCTACTAGGGGCTCCTGGCCTTACTACTAGGAACAAGAAGCTACTAGGAGCAAGTGCCACGCTAGTAGTAACAAGTGCCTTACTAGTAGGAACAATGTTCGCTACAAGAGATTCCTTATCCCTTTTCGATGTTTCGGGGGGCCATCCATCGATTCAGGCTAGGCAGCCATAATTCGCGACCTCTTACAGCAGCCGATGAGCTGCAAACCTCTTAAAGCACGTTGTAAAGAAGTAAAGGGGTGCTACTACTGCTGCCACTATATCGCTGATTGGCAACTTTTCCACGCATGCCGATTCAGAAAGTGCGTTGCTTGAGTACGGCAGCTGCAGAAGAAGTATTGATATGCCTGTCTTGGGCATGACGTGATTTTGTTCAAAGTGATTGATCCATGGAGCTCCCCTTTCATTCCAATATATTTCCTTTGATGCTTCTTTTGGAGCTTCTTGCAACGTCTGACTAGCCCAGGAAGAGTATTGCAGAGGAAGGGAAGGCGAGACTGATCGTGGGCAAACTCTCAGGGAAGAATCGGAAGAACAGGACACCATCAACATTCTCGAACAACAATAACATCGTGTATTTTCACAAACCCTACTGATCAGTCTCTACTTTGGGAGAGCTATGAGGCCTCCGGTATACTGGGAGTGAAATCATATCCTACCTTGCACTGAGGATCACAGACAATTCACTTGGGCGTTTAGACGTTGATCTTTTCCGACTTGCTTTAAATGATCCCAGAGACCAGGAAGGGGGTATCAGGTGAAGTATCCTTCGTGCTCCCATCCAGGGGAAGGGCAATCGACCAGGTCCTTGTTACTAGTAGCTTCTTATTCCCAGTAGCGATGGCCTCCAAGCGTCCTAGCTACTAACTAGTAGCTTCTTGTTGTTTTCTGCTGCTGCCGTGGTAATTTTGCAGAGGATCCGTTCTCGCCATCACAGGCCTCATCGATGCGATTGGGTGACTTATTGAAGCTGGGCATTCCAGGCCAGGTGGCCATCAAGTGATCCACCTGACCAAGTCTGGTCGGAACAGCCTATTCCCACAAACAGCTGGGCCAATGGCTGAACGTTGATCTCGCATGTGAATCTGACCAATAAGAACAATCATGGTGGGAGTGACACCATTCAAATGATGGCAGCCATCATCATCCAAATTCCAACCCGCACTCATCACTCAGTATAGAATAGTAGAAACCAGTGGTCTATGACTATCAAAGCTAGTTGAGCGGGGTTTGTTCCATGTTGTGAAGTTTTCACAATCCAACATGGAGGGACAGCCAATCGGTTCAAAGGGGTTTGTTTAGATGCACTCTATTCTAAGACAGCCATGTTCGGAGATTTTGACATTCTACGACACATGTAGACAGGAGCTGCAAACATCAGCTGGGACTGGCATCGAGGAAAGTTGCCTTAAAAGAATCCTGGACAGACAGAGTGCCTGGCTTTTAAAGTGCAACATGTTTTGGCTTTTCGAGCTGCCTACTGGCAGGCCAGCCAGTGGACCGGTTGGAGCAAGATGAAACTGAAGCGCTAAGCCAGCAGATGCGATCCTTAGCCCAGCAAGAACTTTTGCGTGCCTCGGATGCAAGATTTAAAGGCTTACGCCTGACAGCCAGGTGCCGGGGCAGGGATGAGGAGAAGGAAGCGATAGGGAGAAAACGGGTGGGAGACCCCGGCAGCATTCTGTGCGAGGAGGAGGCGGACTGTCCTGTAGAGGTTGACTCTCCGACATGTCCAGCCCAGACGCTTCTCTCCGCAACCCCGAAAACTCTGTAAAGCACATGGTTTTTGGACATGTCCACACCAGACACACTTCTCTCCGCAGCCCCGAAAACACCATAAAGCACATAGTCTTCGGACATGTCCAGTCCGTGCTCTTTCTCCTCCGGTAGAAGAAAAGAGCCAGAGAGCCAGCTAAAGAACACCGTGCTAATAATGCAAGGCCACTCGGGCAGCATATCTCGCACCACGGGCCTTCTAAAACGACCTCACATCCATCACCACATCCATGTTGCCACATGTTGGCCGATGTTAGGTCATCCTGTCCGTATGTTGGCCTATGTTGCCAGGGTTGTTGGCTTATGTTGCCAGGGTGACTGGGGGGGAGGTCCTTCGGTTACCAACCGATGGCCTCCGGCTAGGGCACGGAACGCGTGGCCGGCGCCCGGATTTCACCTGAAGAGTGGCCTCAGCCAGTTCTACCTTTGTTGCAGAGTTTCATAGTGGAGCTTTGAGAGGTAGCTCGAGATGGTGCCATGACTATCAATCGGTAGCGGCACTTTTGTTCACAAGATCATTCCGATGACGCACAAGATGCTTCGCGTGGACTTGCATCGTTGACATCGACGTCGACATCTTTGACTTTCGAGAGTGTAGGTTGGAGGCCATCACTAGTAGGAGCAAAGGACGCTACTAGGGGCTCCTGGCCATATCACCAAGAGCAAGAAACTACTATATAGTAATAAAGGGCATCGCTACTAGGAGCAAGGACGCTAGTAGGTTGGAGGCCATCACTAGTAGGTTCGTGACATCCAACCTTCAAGCGCCCCTAGCAAGCGTCTCGCTCACCCCTTGAATTGAAGGGGTTCTTAGCGTGTGTGAAGAAACAATGCTGCAAAGATGCCTTGTTGGGGACAAACATGACTAAAATACCCTCACCATGGCTCATGTTAATCAGTTAATCTATGGCTCATGCTTTTTGGGTGGCTAGCAGTGGAGCTAAGTGTAGCCCATTGCTTTGGGAGAATGAGCATTTGCTTTGTGAGCCAGAACTTGGCGAACCAAAGCGCTCAAACACGCGATCGACTTGACCTTGCAGGGTTGCCGTATGATTCTGCATTCACAGTTGCCTTGGGCTGTACACATGACTTTAAAGAAAGGGGACTCACTGAAATCACCACTCGAGAGGAAACAAGTTCAAGAGTACCTCAGACCACATCTCCTCTTTGACCAATTTCCTGTATCTCAACCAAAGTAGCAGTGTAAACATGCTGTGATGCCTGCGTCATGTAGTCCAACGTTCCATTGCGTCCAAAAACGCCGATGGCGATGAGGTTCACAACTTGGTTTGGACCTCGATGCGGAAGTCTCTGCTCCCCGCTCACGTGCTTTGCCAAAGAGTGTTGGCTAGTGTTCGGCTGGGGTTTTGATAAGGTGGAGTGGAGGAGCAGCTGACAGTTGGAGTGGATTTTTCTGAAATGAGGTGTGTTTGATGACATGGGCTGTGAGGTGATCTGATGACTTTTCTAGTGAGGTTCTTTCTTAACAGCAAACGTTTCAGAATGTTCAGGTGTTGCAAATTGTTGGGTTTGAACTTGGAACCCCTCAGAATGCTGCCTGGAATATACCCAAGATCGGGCTCCCTCTTCCAAAGCACAGCTTTACACAGATGGTCTGGAGCTGTTTGGGCAGCGCAATGAGGGTCTTGTTGGACAAAACCAGAGTTCCATCGGAACCAGACCTGACTCTTCGGCTGTGCCAAGGCTTTAACAGTGCGGCCAATTGGCCAGGCGAGGGATGCTCTACATCGCTGGACCCCAGGAATGGAGGGCGATGCTAGTAGCGTCCTTGTTCCTAGTAGTAAGGCCAGGAGCCCCTAGTAGCGTCCTTGCTCCTTAGTAGCGATGCCCTTTGCTCCTAGTAGCGTCCTGGTTCCTACATTTTGTTTGTCTCTATTTTTGGCTTCCTTTATCGTTGCTTCTGTGGCTTCTGTGGCTTTTGTAGCCTCTGTGCATTTTGTGGCTTTGGTGGCTTTTGGTTTCGGTGGCCTTTGTGGCTTCTATGGCTTCTTCGGCTTGAGTGTGTAGAGCTGCTGCAAGTGGCCAGCTTGCAAAACTCCACGGCTCATGGTGGCCTGTGCTCATGTTGTTTCAAGCGCATTTTGTGCATCTCCACCTCAGTCTGACCGCTTCCAAAGTATCCAATGGCTCTGGTAAATAGCCCGGTGCGCCAAGTTTCAAGCCTTCTGGTAGGAGGAAACCACGGTACATATGTATACTTGGCGTATATATATATATAACAAATGCAAAAACTCCAGAAGGTGCTAACTAGAAAAGCCGAAAACAAGGAAGACACCATGATGCATCTGTACACTTGTACATATACGTAAATGTCAAGACCCCATAAGGAGCTACATAGCAAAGCTCAGGACAAGAAAAGGCGCCTGCGGGAAGAACATCTACGGGTGGTGGGCAGAAGAAACATGTCGCAGACTAGCGAACATTCTTCATTTTTGAATCTGCAGTCTGCAGTATCGCGAATCATGAACTTGCTTACCTATTGCACTGCCATGCGCAACCCGCCAAAGCTGGCAGAATGGGCAACCCCTCACTTGCAAGAAAACAAAGCCAGATCTTGAAGCCTGTGGAAAACAAGATGGTGCCTGTTCCTTTCGCTTGATTCTGTTTACCCACATACATAAATGCAAAAACTCCACAATGGCCTCTTTGTAAAGCTACCATTTGCATTCGGGGCTCTGCAAATGGGCCCATGTGGTTCACGCCCATCTATCAAGCGAAGCTCAACCAACACATTCTGCCAGGTGGATGCTATGGGCCACCATCTTGCCAGCTTGTTTCAAGTGCATCTCCACCTCAGTCGAACCGCTTTCAGAATCTCCAATGATTTGCTTTGGTGGGTAGCCCCGGTGTGCCAAGTTTCAAGCTGATCTTGGTACCAAGATGCATGTATGCACATGTACATGTACATCAATGGCGAAACTCCAAAAGGAGCTACCTAGCAAAACTTAAAACAAGGAGGAAACCATGATGCATCTATACACTTGTACATGTAGATGCATGGCAAAACTCCATGAGCTACGTAGCAAAACAGAAAGCAACACAGATAAAGAACTAACATTGCAGCTCCAGGCATTTCCAGGCTCGGAATTCCAAGGATCAATACTATTAGTCAAAAAGATCAAGCTTCGCAGCTTTGACTTGAATGTCAAACGTTTAATCGATAAAAGCCCTTTAGTTAGCTGGATTCAACACCGAACCAACCTCATTTGTTGTGATTTTTTTCGATAAAAGACGCGGGGCTTGAAGTTTGCGAGGCTTCAGAAAGGTTGTTTGGTGGAGATCTCCAAAACCACACTCGCTATGTTTGTGGATAGCAGAGAGCAAGTTCGGGCTGTTTGCAGTCTCAAAGGGCCACGCTTGCTCCAGTCTATCAACCTGGATCTCTTCCGGGCCAACCTTTCCTCCAACATTTGGAGGAGCACCGTGCGGTCGTCATCGGGCACCCTGGGAGGGTGGCAGGAGTCTCTTGATGTTCGGACACTTATTGGTGATTAGGCGGATTGCTGATTGCTTCAACTCACTGTGATTTTGTTTGCGGAGCTGAAATGCATTCCATGAGCTTGAATCTTGCCTTGGCAGCATTGCCATTGTCTACCAACCTAAGGGATTTGTTTCACATGTGAGCAGCCAGCCAGGTGCCAAATGAATTGAAACAAGCACGAATGATAATGGGCCTTCTTTGTCGTGAACCTGTCAGCGAGACATAAAGCTTGGAGCTCACAGGTGTGTTTTGAACACAGAAAAGAAAAAACAGCCACCTGCCGCTCACCAAGCAGGTGATGTGATTGAACAGATCCGAAAGAAGAGCATGTCCATCCTGCGGGGCAAAGCCACCCTACTATATAAGCCAACGTTGCTTGTCCCACGCTCCGTGTGCAGGCTGCTATGCCTGGAGCTGCAGGTGCCAGTGCTGTCTGTTGCGCATCCTGTCCCAAAGCGGGATCAACAGATTTGCCAAATTGTTTGTTGGAAAGGCACTATATAGAGCTGTTTTAGCACTGGCATTTGGTACAAGAAACCACTTGGCCAAGGGGGGTTTGAACGCCAATCTACGTGCATGACATGACGGAACTCTGTCCCCAGCAGGTCCAACAGCAGACCTTGAAGGCAGGGTGGGTCCAACGCACATGGTCCACCGAAAGGTCTTCTGGTGACGAGAATTGTCCGGTCGAAGCATTGGGCTGCTTCTTACCTCGTGCCAGTCTGCATAAAGGAGATACCGGGACAACTTATGGAAAAGGTAAACTAATGAATCCTTTACATGGGTGACATCGGGGGAGATGAGTGGAGTAAGTGCAGACTGTTGAAGACGATAAGCGCCTCGTTTGGAGTATGATCCAATCCACGCACCCTTCAACGCCGCTTAGGGCGAGTGCCACACAGGCAGAAGATGTGGAGGACAACTCTTCAATTGGAGGTCCTTCATGTTACAAGCTCATCAACCTTTGAGGTTTACGGCCAATGGCACAGTGGCACATGGACAGGGACCAATCCCAGTGACACCCCGAAGGGAACTAAAGAATTCCATGTTGGTTTGTGCGAATGGAAGTGCAGCGACACGTACAGTGCAACTT
Organism: Durusdinium trenchii; assembly: GCA_963970005.1. Taxonomy (NCBI): domain Eukaryota; class Dinophyceae; order Suessiales; family Symbiodiniaceae; genus Durusdinium; species Durusdinium trenchii. Next base: position 172,596 of record CAXAMN010024017.1, on the reverse strand, counting down.
GTACATATATATATATATACCATATGTACTTTGGCTCAAGGATCAAGCGACTAGAAAAGGTGCGGTTTCCGTTCCGACGCTACGCCGCTTATGGACCGTCAGTGATAGCTTCAAACTTCGCTGATTAAGATCCACTCGCAGGTTATCAGCCGTACGCGCTCTTTATAGCCGTACGAGCTACACGAGACCAAGAACAAGACTAGTCATTACAGAAACCTGCAATGTCAAGCTCAGGAGGAAATGGAAGCGAACCCTGTTCATTCGCTGCTCCTGGTGGTCCCAACACCATTTCGTCACCAGACTCTACAATGGGTACTGATTCATCAGCAAATGCTGACGTTATCACTATGCCTACTGGATCACAAATCTCGGAAAGATCCGTGCCACCGGCTCGGAATCTGACCGATCTTGCACCCGTAGGACCAAGAAGATCGATGAGAGCTACAACAAGATCTACATCGCCTATAACGTCTACCGCGAGATCCCCAAGAAGGAGTATAGAGAAGAGACGTGACGATGATAGAGGAACAAAAGAGCAAAGAAGAGAGATTCAGCTGGGTGAAGAATTGAGATCGGCGAGAAACGCATACAATTTTCTTCATCAAGAATATGAATGCATCCAAGCCGGATACTCACGACTACACCACGAGGCTGAAGTGGAGTTCAGGCAAATGTCTGACTACAACAGGAAGATGCAGGAACATCTACAGGAGATGACACAGGAGGATGAAGGAGCGACAATAAGAATTGAAGAGCTCGAACACAAGCTACGCTTGGCGGAATCGACAGCTGAACATATCTACATGAGATATCAAGAGCTTGCACAAGAAACTCATCAAGAACATTCAGAGCTTGAATCTGTGAAAGCAACGAAGGACAGAATGTCCCAAGAGCTTCAAGCAGCAATTGGACACATCCAAGAACAGAATGAATCTTCATTGGCGATCAATAGAAGATCAAAAGCCATTCAGGATGAGAACACAGCCTTCGTCGGAATAGCTGACCAGATACAAGCTAGAATGATTGCGCTACAGGATGAGAATGTCAACATGCACGAGGTGATCCAACACCAGAGAGAAGAACAATGGAACAGTGAGGTAAGGGAAAGACGTCTTCAACACAGTGTTCACTCATCTCAAGATCAGAGCAATCAGGAAGCTATGGTTATTGATCATCTACGAGGTCAACTAGCTATGGCACGTGGAGCTGAACTCAACGCGAGAGCGGAGATAGGAGAGATGGAAGTGGGCATGAGGATGGAGATGTTTATACGCCAGACTGAAGTCTCTGCTAAAGAAATGGCAGAAATGAAGGCGAGCCACCATGAATACGAAGCAAACGTCGCAAAGGAGGTTATCGCAAAAGGAGAAATATTCAACAACGAAGTCCTAGAAAGTTCCATCCGTGAACGACAACAATTGAAAGACGTTAACCTCGCTCTATCCGAAGCCAACGCACAGCTGAAAAGAGAGAATATGATGAGAGCTCCTATGTTCGGCGATGATGGTGCTGAAATTCAACAGAAGATCAGAGAACTGGAGAATGCACTATTAGAAAGCCAGAAGGAGACAAAGAATGTCATTATGGAAAATGCGAAATTAAAAGCAGAAGCACGAATGGCACCCATAGTCTCTCGGTACAGCAAGCGTCCTAGTTCCAGAGACCGCGGGTTACCAACCCACGCGTCCGAGGAAGATGAGATTCGGAACGCAAAAGAGGAGGCGAAGCACTACAAGGACGGGTACAATGAAATGACAGAGAGCCGAGATGAGATGTATGAATGGTATGCAGAAACCCACAATGAGTACGCCGAGGAAAGGGAGAAATCAATTGAGCTATCCGAGGCGAACAAATCATTGAGGGACAAGATTTCAGAAGCAGAAGCATCCTCTTCATCTCATCTTGCACCGGCAACCTCTACAATCATGAAAGTATCGAGGAAGGAAGAATCAAAGATAAACGTTCCGTCATGGCCCAGGATCAATGATCTTGGACTATGGAAGGCAAATCTCATTCAATCGATCATCATTGCGGCCAATGATTCAGATCAAGAGCCCTGGATCGACTGGATCAAAGAAGCCATGGACGATCCTGATCCGGACAAGTTTGTCGACTCAGGAGACCAAAGATTCCATTCAATCGATGCCAAACTCGGCCTAGCTCTTACCAAGGTCGTCATGGATGCGAAAGATGATGGTTCAGGTGTAGCTATGAAGTTGAGGACGAGGATCAATGCAAAAGGGAGAACATCAAGCCTCATAAAGGGAAGAGAGGTCCTAGCCCTGATCCTTATGAATTTCAAGACAACATCAAATGTGGAAGTCTTATATACTTCAATGCACCTCTACCAACTAGAATATCAAGGAGACAAGAACTTATCGTTGTTCTTTCACACTTGGGATGAGATTCTGGCAGGAATGAAGCCCGTTGACGTCCCGAGCGACGAAACTCTTCGGGATCTCCTATGGAGAAAGATCAGGAACTCAAACCTCATGGCATACGACATCAGCGCCTACAATAGCATGAACGACGATGATGCCAAGAAGACATACAAACATCTGCGTGATATGATCAGAAGGCACATCGAACGGCAAACTGAAGACAGGATGATCCTGGAAAAGGAGAAGGCAGTGAAGAATGTGGCCAATATCTTTCAGAATCTCAAACCAGGCGGACCTGCTCCAAAACTGAAAGCTGCACCAGCTGATCCGAAGAAGAAACCAAAAGGGCAACAAGAACAGGTTGTCTCAGAAGACGCTGCTGCAGTGAAGCCAAAACCCAATCCCAAGAAGCATCCTGAAGACAAGAACAAAAAGGGAAAGGGGAAAGGTAAAGGTGATGGAAAGGATCGCAGCCGAAGTCCGAGTACAGACAAGAAGAAGATACCATGCAAATTCTTCGTGAAAGGTAACTGCACTATGGGGAAAGATTGCCCATTCAGTCACAAGAAACCCAGATCACCATCCAGAGGATCTTCTGTCGGAAAGAATGACAAGCCAGTATGTTGGATGTGGATTCGAGGAACTTGTGACAAAGGGAAGGATTGCAAGTTCTACCATGACCCAAAAGCCTCTCCTAAGAAAGGGATATCTGCACCAGCTGACTCAGGAGACGATAGGCCAAAGCCCAAGGCAAAACCCAAACCGAAGCCTAAGGCGAAGCCTGGAGCCCCAGCCATTGACGGTGAACTCTTCATGGACGAATCCGAAGATGAAGGGATTGCTGCATCCGCCAAGGCAAGAGAAGGAGGTGCAAAAGTATCCTTTGATGAAGAGACTTGTGAGATCATGTTGAACGAAGCGATCTACTCAGTCAGGGACAAATGGAAGGTAGTAGAAAAGAAACCTCTACGTCCGGACATCAAACGATACGATGAGAAAGAGCTCACCTGCTACACGAGGAAAGAACAAATCAGATTTGAAGAAAAGGTCGCAGAGGCGAGAGGCATACTGATGGTCCCCTACACTGAGATCAAGAGGGTCCGAATACCAGTTGGACCAAAGGGTGACCTATCGGTCACTATGTCTTTTGACGAAGATGACGGCCTAGTTTTCCATCATAAAGTCATTCCTCATGTATGCGAGGGAAAGAAAGATCATGCAGACACAAAGACATTGTCTATTCCAGCCAAAGGGTCAAGAACGAAATTCATCATGGACACAGGATGTGGGTATGATTTGATATCGAAAGGCAGAGCCAAGAAATTAGGTCTGGAAGTGAGAGAAAGCGACCAATCAATGTCATTCTATACCGCAAATGGAGTGACATCCACAAAAGGAGTCGCTGACATTCATTTCGACGAATTTGACTCTACCTACTCCCCATTCGTCCTAGATGAGTCTCCTTCAGTACTGTCTGTTGGAAAGAAATGCATGGAGGAAGGATACACATTCATATGGCCAGCCTGCGGCAACCCGTACATGGTTTCCCCGAACTACAAGAAAATCATGTTAGAAGTAGAGGGAAACATCCCATATATTGTCAAGGGCAGTGACTTCTGTACTCCCACCGACGATACAAGGGCGGAGATGATCGCAAGGTTCACCCTAGGAGAAGATGAAGCTGATTACCAATCGACTTTCATCAACTGTGATGTGGATCCTCAAGGAATCATGTGTGATGATGACGACCTCCCTGTGATTGAACCTCCAAAAGTCAAAAGGCGAAAGAGGAATAAGAAGTTCAAGGCATCTCCTGGAGAAGAAGATGAGGTAGGATCAGATGTCGCCGGAGACAGTGAACCAGAAGCTGACGATGATGATGCAGATGACATCGAGGTGGATGTTGTTGACGGTGCAAGTAGAATGGTGAGAAGAGGAACTCTGAAAGCAGATGCCAGGAAAATCGAGCATCTACTCACACATCGTTACAAGAATCCCTACTGTGAGTCATGCATCAGAGCAAAGATGAAACACTTCAAGACGCATCGAGGAGCATTCAAGAGAAAGCTCAAAGCTTTTGGAGATCTGGTTACCTTTGATTTTGTCGATACGAGGAACATCCTTGATCAAGGGATCAGTACTGATCGAGAGATCTTCGTCATTCGTGACAGGTACACAGGCGTCATATGGGCCTATCCGTCGAAAGAGAGGTTTACCAAGGACGTGGTCAATGCAATAAACCACTTCAAAGGATTGAAGAAGATCAAGATTGCTTATGCCGACAAAGCCCCAGAGTTTGAGACGGCTATGAAGCAGCTGAAGATCCCATTCGATCACTCTCTACCGAATCATCCTCAGAACAATTCTCTGGCGGAGAGGAACAATCAGTTCATTATGATGACAACCGCAACTTGTCTCTTGGAAGCGGGGTTACCACCATGTTTCTGGAGCTATGCAGTAGAATGCGTCAGCCATCTTTTGAACATTGAGGAAGGAGAGGACGGAGTGAGCCCTTGGTACAAGCTACATGGAAAAGAGTTCCATGGAGAGAAGATCCCCTTTGGTGCAAAGGTCTTCTTCATGCCGAGCAGTCAAGGAAGGATTGAGCAGAAGCACAAGTTTGATCCCAAGGGAATCCCAGGTATTTTCGCCGGATATGAGATCAAGCCCGGGATGAACTGGTCGAGACAATACAGAGTGTGGAGTCTTGAAACTTTTGCACATCAAAGCCTTGCATTTGATGCCAATCGCCCTATCAGAAAGCTACTCACACCACAGCTCACAGAGACCCTGGTATTCCTCGCTCCTATCGAATTCCCGTTGAAGGAAGGATACGAGAAGATCAACAACACGTTGGAAGGCATGAAGATCCGTGACAGGAGAGATGGAGAGCCAGAGGTCGGAGATCCTAGTCAAATGATTGACTATGGAGATTACGAACCAACTGAGCCCGGTATGGATTTTGAGGAGCTTGCGGAAAGGGAGATTAGGGATGAGGACGACGAAGAAGCCATTGGAGATCATGAAGCAGATGATGAAGAACGAGATGATCCCGGTGATGATGATGATCCAAAACCTGATGGCGGTCACTCCAAAATATTGTCCAAACCTGCCAAGGCGAAGGTACCACCTTCGACCGGCAGGGAAGATCACCCGCCAGTTGGAGATCCTTCAATGGATCACATGTCCATGGGAAAAGCAAGTGATGGTATCATCTACTTGAATGATGATGGTGAAACCGTGAAACTGGACAGAAAAGGGAATCCATATAAGGTTGGATCAGACGGAAGAAGGTTCTTCAGGTCATCACCGAGACCAAGATCAAAATATACTCCAGAAGAATGGAAAGCGTTGTCTCTATCTGATAGAGCTATCGCTGAGAAGAAAGAAGCTCTCGAGAAAGAAAAGATGAAAGAGAGAGAGAGTAAAGGTGCGGGATCCGGCAAGGACAAAAGGAAGAAGAAAAAGAAGGAGGATAAGGATGATGATCCTAAGGACGTATCGCCCAACATCTTCATCGATCTGAAGAAAGATCGGACACTGATCACCGATGACGATGACATGGGGGGCTATAGTCCATCTTCAGCATCTACACTTTCCACAGAACTCCCAAGCGACGACGATTACTTAGTCGAATGGGAGGAATGGACGAGTGTGGAGAATGGGTTCGGCCCACGTGCTACTTGGGATCCACTCAATATCATTGATGTCAACAGTGGAGAAATCCTCAATGATATGGCAGTAGCATATGCAATGCCAACGGAATCCAATAGATGCACAACCGAAGATTTCACAAAGAACTTGAAAGATCATCACTTGTCATTTCCGTCAATGCCCTGCATCAACTCGATCTCCAAAGATCGAGAAAGATACACATATGCCGACACAACGAACCCGATGAGTGCTTATCGGAACCTGTTCAATGCAGCAGTCTCCAGACCTGTTAGTCGAGCAGAAATGCTGAAGAATCCCAAGGCCAAAGCCTCAATGAGAAAAGAATGGTTGGGACTTCATGAGCAAGGAGTGTTCGACTTCTCTGTGATTCGGGAGTATTACGACGTAAAACAAGAAGCGCTCACTCTGAAGCAGGTCGTGCACTTTGCAAGGGTCCATGGCATCATTGTGGAAAAGAACTACCAGTTGCCAATGAGTGATGAGAGACGAAAATTTAAGGGAAGAGGAGTATTGCTAGGAAACAAAGTGAAGAATCAGAATTGGGAAGCAGCTTTCTTTCAGGACTTGGGCAATTCACCAGCATCCTTTGAATCTTCTAGATGGGCAGATTTCTATGGATGTGTTCCCGGACATTCGGTCAAGCTCGCTGATGCGATTCAGGCATACATTCAGGCTTCTCTTACGGGACCGCCCTGTTGGGTCGAGTTACCGTCAGACGCGTGGCCAGATGATGTTGATGTATCAAAGTATCATCGACCAGTGGTACGCCTCCTCAAAGCCTTGTATGGACATCCGGACGCAGGTACAATGTGGGAGAAGCACTGCGATACGCAGGTGCGCCAACTTGGCTTCAAGCCAATTGGTGATGAATGGCCATCAATGTATTTTCATGAAGGCCTGAAACTTCTTCTCGTTATATATGTGGACGACCTGAAACTTGCCGGACCAACCGAGAACATGACCAAAGGATGGTCTATGCTACGAACGAAACTCAGGATTGAGCCCGAGACTGATCTTGGACTTTATCTCGGCTGCATGCTCACACGAGGAGAGTCCAAACTCCACGATGGAACAGTAGTCAACACCGTCTCATACAACATGGAAGGATTGTTGAAACTGTCCGTCGAGAAGTATTTAGACATTGTCGGTCATGATACAAAATTGAAGAAGGTCACGACACCAAGCGTCCCAGAAGAAACCAAATCTCATCCTGCACGAGCACCCGCTCCAGGGAAAGAGGCCGTTACGTGTCCATGGTGTGCTAACACCTTTGACCCCAAGTATTCTGGTAAGTTGCATTCCAAGTCCGAATCTGACGTCACTCCGGACGATGGAAACCGTGGTTCTTTGGCGCCACATGCAGCGAGTATACTCATGAAGTTGTTGTACGCTGCCAGAATTGCTCGATTCGATCTATTGCGATCAATCAACATGCTGGCCAGGAATGTGAATAAATGGACCAGCAATGATGATGCTCGTTTGCATCATCTCATGTGCTATGTCAACAGCACTCTAGACAAGCGCATGATTGGATGGGTTGGCGATCCGATCGCAACTCTCTCAGTCGGAATTTTCGCTGATGCTGATTTTGCTGGTTGCGGTGAGACCCTTCGTTCCACGTCGGGCTCTCACATGCACGTACAAGGTAAGCATACACGATTTCCCATTGCTGGGGGGAGCAAGCGTCAAGGATGTATCAGCCATTCAACACCTGAAGCAGAAATAGTCGCGGCAGATTCCACTCTCCGCAATTTTGGGATACCCTCCATCGGCCTCTGGCAAACGCTCTCGGGCAAAGCTCCTGAAATATTGTTCCATGATGATAATCAAGGTATGATTGGAGTTGCCAGAACCGGGAAGAATCCCACCATGCGTCATCTTGAACGCACTCATGGGATATCCATTGTCTCATTGCATGAACATTTTCAACAGGACCATTTCGTACTGCTCTACGAGATCTCCCACAAGATGTGTGCAGATATCCATACAAAGGCCTTTCGGACTCCACTTGCGTGGCGCCGGGCTTGTATGTTGATCAACCTTCTTGACCCAGAGGATTTGAGCTCCAAAGAGTTGGCTGATATGGTCTCTCCATCGGTCGATCATAAGAAAATCGATCATCAAATCTTTCAGACTAAGACGGATGACATTCCTAATTTCCCATACACTCAGACTCCGGTCTTGCCTCGTGCAGTCTTTGTAAAAGGAATGACAGGAAAAGAGGGTGTCCAGGATCTCCCCAATGGAGATTGCATCTATGTCGTCAAAGTCCCAGTCTATTATCGTCGCTTCCCACCGGGTCGCTACATACCGTCAGACACGTGTCGGAGTACATGGGTCCTTGTTAATGGTTCCTGGAATTGTGTGGAACGAGAAGCTACGCCACTGCAGCAAGCTTTGCGCTTTGATCATTGGGTCGAACGTGCATGCTTCCTGTATCATGCCTCCAAGGCATCCTCATCTCCAGAGGCGGGCGCATGCTTATCTCAATCTCCGTTCCTGGCCTTAGCCAATGTTCCTTGGACTCCTGACGCTGTGCTACAGTTTTCTATTGCCTCCTTGTCGACTGATCCAGCTTTGCTCCAGTCACAAGAGGTTCCTCTCAACAATTGTCATCCTGCCACCCTTCGTGTGATCAACACGCTTTTACGTCTTGTTCATGGGGGGAGTGGGGGGCAGGACGGTGCATCAATTCGCGCTTTCGGTGCGGTGCAAGACCATTTTGTGCGCCTGGGTTCGAAGGGGAAAAACCCAAAAACAAATAAAAATTACCGAGATGAATGGCGACGCGATGGCGACACACTCACCCGAGTGCATAATGTGCCGAGAACACAAGAGTTTGTCCCTAGTGAAGACTCACACTGTCCTGTCCGGCTGTCGGATTTGTCTGATTATCGTAGGACTGAGAAGTACTACAAGAGCGGTAAGGACACAAAAGTTGATTCCTGGCGTTTCAAGGGTAATTCCGTAGGTAAGGACGATCCATGGATAGGAAATACAACATTCCTGATCGTTTCCAACGGTCACGGACACAGCCCACAACATGAAACGACAGACAACAGCAATAACAAGCAAAAGGGCGATGTCACGGCGATTGCAACAGGCATACAAGCATGGGGGATGAACACCATTGCCCACGAGCACATGTTCATTGCACAAACAGCAAAATATGTTGCAAGTGACACACCTCCGGGAAGAAAACCCGTGTTGCATTTGGTCTTACAAAGGAGATCAGGACGGTCACACAAATATCAGTTCGAACCCCATCAGCAAGACGTCAAGGGTCCTCAAGATATCTTTGATAGATGCATCATGCTACAAGAGCTCGAAAGAAATGTCCCATGTTTAGTCCTCATGTGTGCTGAAGAACAGAATTGGTTTACCTTTCTCCAGACTTGTTTGAAGAAGCAGTTCATGAACATCGTGACAATCACAGAGGACGACGATGCCTGCTCTGCTTATGGCATCAATAAAGTGAAAGCATGTGTCCGGTCCAGTCTTGATTGTGTCTTCTTTGCGGGTCCTTGCACTGGTGGTTCTGCATGGAATCGCTTGAATAGGACTGTAAGTATAAAGGCCGAAATGCAGATTGAGAAACATCAAGAGTTGTACTGGTCGTTGTGGAATTGCTTTGCCAATGCACTTGACCATGTATTCGCAATAGGAGCATGTGCGCTTACTGAGCTACCTAGAAGTTGCGAGTATTGGAGAGATGATAGAATGACAACTCTGATAGAAGGCACGGAATCACACGTACATGACTTCGACGGATGTATGTATGGCCTCGCAACTCATTACGGTCATAGAAATATACCCATCAAGAAGCCGTGGAGGATTGTGTCGTGGGGGGTGCAGTTTCAAAACTTGATGAAGAAGTGTGATCATAAACATCAGCATGCACCTTGTGCCGGAAGAGAAACGAGAGTAACTCAATTGTATACTCTCAGAATTGCGCAGCATATGATAGAGACTTTGAACAAACGTGCATTGTCATTGTGGAAGAAGCAGCATGTGACCAGCCGTGCTCCTGTGCTTTACGATTGGTCGCGATCGCCGCATCCTTCCATGTCAAACGGTAACCCATGTTCAGAAGTCAATATCAATAAAAGATTTGACAAGATCATTCAGTCGGTTCACGATTCTAAGAAGAAGAAATTCACTTGTGAAAACAACCATGACACTCATGATTCATGCGCTAGTGTCGTTACTTTTCACAATCATCTTGAGCAAGATTTTGAGATCAACCAAGCTAACCATTTTGGTGCCGGCGTGATCCAGCAATTTGCCAAGAAGAAGTTCGCTGAGTTCCATCCAATCACTGGTGGGCTGTCACCGGCAACCCTACCACAAAGAGGGAACTCATTAGCATTCGTGAGCCATTCCTGGAGATTGACAACATCCCTACATCGTGGAGATTGTGTAGTCAACATGTTCCGTTCTACTGTTTATGGGGCCACAGGGAGGAGCATGGCCTCAGCCAAGAAGCTGAAAGAACACCTCCAGAAATTGGGTAGCAGACGAGGGGAGAGTCCTACACTTGTTCCTAGACAGTTCGTCGAGGACATGGATCCAGGACAAGCTCTGCAATTGGCAGAGAAGTGGATGGAGAGAGGGGTACCACCCGTCTACTCTATCAGCGCTTGTTATTGTGCCGTTGAAGCCAAGGGTGGAGCCATCCAAGAGCGCCTCGTGAGATCCCTCAGAGTGTTGCTCAGCAAGTATGACCCAGAGACGGACGACGGCAAGGAGGTAGCAAGGGCATTCTTTGCTGGAATAAAGAGGGTGATCGGCATCGTCAAGAGTCAAGAGCGACTGGTACGACCAGAACACATACCTCTTGGGCCGCCACCTCCTCCTAATCCGGATCACTTTCCCTATGAGGCGTTTGCATCCAATGATGTTTGGGACAGGTTGGAATTATTTGCAGACAATCTCTTGGCTTTATTCATGCCGGAACCCTTCAACCAAGAAGCACCAGTCAAAGGGATGTTGGCAGACCTGAATGAGAAGGTCGCCAAACGAGGCATGAAAGGTATCAATTCCACTGCGATGTCAAAAGATTCACTTCTAGACATCACGAGGGACGGGTACTTCTATGATTCCATGAATGATCTACATCACAGGATACCCATTGAAGGTCGTAGCAGCAACTACATGGCAATGACCGGCGAACATTGGGAACGCAGCTGCAGATACATCAGCTTGGCGGGTGCGTCATTGGGATTTGCATTGAGGTTTCACAACAAGAATCACCCCGAAGATCTCACATCTTTGACTGACCTCATTCAGATCATTGCAAAAGGGCAATCGGGAGGAACCTTGGAAAGATGCGCCTAATTTCCAGTGCATCCAAGCGTTGTATCAATGCATTAATAGGCATGTCATTGAGCAATCTGCCATTTCCCTCAGACCCGAAACGAATGCGCAGATGCTCGCTGCATTCCAGCGTTTGAAAGAATGGTTTCCAGAGGTGAAACCGGATGTGTGGACAGCAGGTTACAATGTTCTTGGTGCTGAACTAGGAGTCCATCGAGATCTTCTCGCTAGGGACACATCGATCAGTATCTTGAATCAGTACATTGCAGAGCTCCATTTATCCGAAGCCAACCTGGATAAAGAACCAGATCTGGAGACCTTGGGCAAGCCAAAGGAGAAGATCTACTTAACCTTCGAGAATCCCTCAATCGGACCACCCAATCTGAAAGATTTCAGTGCGGTGGAACCTCAATGGTTGTGTCAATTTCGGATCCATCATGCCAGGAACAAAGGGCTTAGTCAGGATGAAATCACCAAACAGATGAGGGAGGAAGCAAGAAGGGCAAGAGATCAAAGTGGAGCACCAAAGAATCGTGATGACTATACCCAGACTTTTGGAGGAAAAGGAAGTTCGGTACCACCGGGCGGTCCTTACACTTCATCTAGTTCAGGTCCTAGGCCACCTTGGGAAAGGAACAATGAACAATGGGATCCTTGGTCATCCGATGTACCTCATGGAGCGTATGATGTTCCACGACCTCCACCGAAAGCTCCGCCAAAGTGCAAACCCATGCCGAAGCCGAAACAGCCTGCACAGCCAAAAGAATGGTTTGTCACGCTTCCTCCTGAAGGTGTGACGACTATCGGGTGCAACGGTATGGACTACCTTGGCAAACCCATCATATTCAATCTCTGGACTTATCGAAGCAGTACCACTGCTTACGCTACAGCTCCGTTTGCTGGTCCTCGTACAGCCGAGCCAGGAAGAGATTGGAGACAGTATGTGAGAAGGCTCACGTATTATGTCGGGGTGACTTTGGGTGGAAATTATAGATCGAGTTCATCAATGGGGCTTCAACCTCTCACCGATTCTCATTTGAGGACAAAAGTGAACGAGAGCGATGGTTTTTGGACAAAGCTCTATGTTGAGATGGTTGAAGAGTTCGATCTGACAAGTTGTTTTCAGTATCCCTCAGCAAGGGCCATGGTACTTATCTTGAAGTTGAACGATGTGCCAGAGAAGGCCGCATATCACATCAAGTCCCTTTCATCCAAAGTTGGGTGCCACACCGAGGAGAAGGACAAGGTGATGATTGACGGGGACACAGGAGTCATGGATGTTGATCATTTGAGTGGCCAGATTAGAGGAGTCGGTACCGGACACACCATTCTTGTGACAGACCTTGACTATGTGACTAGAGCAAGTTCGTCAAAGAAAATCACGACGATGCAGTACGGTATCCGAACTGAGATGGCATTCGAAAATTGCTGTGTATTCCAAGTTAAGGGAGAAAGGCATCAAGACATCCTGGATACTCTTGATAGAGTAGTCGCTTTCTTGGAAGAACGTGGACAAGATCAAGGGGACGGTACAACCGTCCACATCTGGCTGTGTCTTCATTGTATGTTTCCGAACGGCAGCACACTGAGGTTGACCGAGGCGACATTCAAAGAGTTCTCAAGGAAGTTGGCTGAGAAGGTCCATTCGATCGGACAGCTCCTGACTACTCCAGTATTAGTGAACATCCAGCCAGATTCAAAGTTCTTCGGGCCAGCAAGATATGATCACAGTCACATTGTCACCGACATTGTAGACCAAGTGAGACGAAGTGGTGCCTTGGCCACCAAATCGTCACGTGCCTGGAAAGCTATGTACTCAGTTGCAGGTGCTCCCAGTGCGAGCTATATCACAGGCGGCGACAAGAACAAGATTTGGGCTGTGATGGAGAAACAACTCACGAGAGAAAGGGTCATCCTATTGTGTTCAATGAATAAAGTTCATGTCAGTGCTTTGAACAACATGGCAGAGGACGAGATCCAGGTCCCAATTTCTCAGGACAACTTCGACAGGTACTTGAACGTTGCTATGTCGGCAAGCGATGGGCAACCGAAGAAGACCAGCACGAAGCATACTGTTGGTGGGAGCTTCAGTCAAGGTACCGAATGGAGGGACATCAGATTCGTTCTGAAAGATCCGGAGCCTGAGGAGGACAGGATGGAATATTGGATGACGGGAAATCGGAAAGTTGAGAATTACAAAGCCACTGCAGATGCCGCACCATATCTTTGTGAAGGTTGCAACAAATATGATGCATCCGAGGATTGGAACACACACAAAGACAATAGAAGCCATTGTGTGAATTGCAACTTCAACTTTTGGTGTGTTCATAGCGGCACTCCCACGATTCAACAAGAAAGAGAAAGCATTTGGGAAACTGCAGTGAGAGTTAGAGTCCTTTGGGAGAAGAATGCTGAATGGAACCGTTTGTATCCAGCGCAGAATCTCCGTGAATTCATGGTCGAGGGTGCGATGATGCTATCCAGGAAGAATCCGCCTTGGATTCAAGGAGCATTGAAAGCTATTTCGCATCATGGTGGAATCAGAGCCCCGTCGGAACTTGTGGAACAGTACTGTACCCAAGGGAAGGGATCCACTCTTTTCATCCACCGAGACTATGATCCAAACAGTGAAGACTATGGCTTCCGAGCGTATATGGACTATGGGAATGTGGCGTACCACGACTACATCCAATATTTCTTCACGCACAAGGAGTACCAGGACGTCTTCTCGTTGAATGAATATAGGACTGTTACAAATTCTGAGCTTGCGGGCGATATCATGGAGTTTTGGACTGGTGTTCTCGAACTGGCCGGCATCTTCAAAGACACGCTGTTCGAGGATTGGGCTCAGATCAATGAATGTAGAAGAGGTATAGAAATGTCTTTTCTTCACTTCTATGCAGCGAGCCGAAAATCAATCAATGACAACACCAAGAGGAATAAACCTTCAGGGCTCCATGTTACAGCTGAAGAACGAGCCTGTATCGATGCCGTCATGTCCAGGTATGCTACCAGACCAGAGTTCAGGAGAATGGTACGACTGGCCATAGCCCCAGAGCCCAAAAGAACGTCTACGGAAGAGCCTGATGTAGAGATGAAGGATGGCGAAGCCGACCCTGCGAGTACCACTCCAGGAGTCGAGGAACCTGAACCACCTACGCCTGAGCTTGATCCGCAAGACTACAAGGATGGGGAAGGTCGTTCAGTATCCCCGACGAAAACATGGTCGCACTACCCGACATCGAATCCAGATACTGAAGAACGGAAAAGAGCTGCCAAGCGCAGTGGGCAAGGTACAGCAACCGCTTCCAACTGGAAAGCCGCCTATGACAACCTCAGAAGGGTCAGAGCACGCGCAGTGAGCCAAAAGGTGTGCTATTGTTGTGGTTCAAACCAACATCACCTGGCTATTTGTCCCAATACTGAGAAGAAGGACGAGTTGATGAACTCATTCTCTTACATGGAGGAAACTATGCGCAAGTGCTTCACCGAGGACGACAAGGCAATCATCCGACGTGATGTTGAAAGCCGAAAGAGGAAAGCAAAGTCATCCAAAGACGTCGAAGACGAGGACTACATGGATGTGGACGATGAAGATATTGAACTTCCCGAAGAAGAGCCGGAACTAGGAGGTAAGGTACCACCTCACTCTCCGAGAGCCAAAGGTAGACCACACTCGTCAGACTCTGCAAAAGAGGAATACGCGAAAGCGGTCGAGGCAACCAAGAAGGCCTTTGGGAACGCCAGTTTCGTCACCAGATTCAAAGAGCCCGTCGACCTCTTTGACATTGCCGATGACAAAGAAGGAGGAGAGTACAGGGTCGCAAATCACAGGGTTGATAGATCAGGTCCTGATGGAAAGAGGGAACTTGATGCACTTATTCAGGAGGCTGCAGCACTCGGAATAAAGATGCCCAAAGTGAAGGACCTTGCTCCTGACCCACAACAAGTTCAAAAGGCTGGATATCGGCAGATTGAGGTGACTTGCGATAGAGGAAGCATCGAGATCATTCCACAGTACGGAGTTACATTCTATGTGGAGTACTGGAATGGACCGAAGAGAGATGCAACTTTCACGGATCCACCAAAGATGAACCCAGCAACTCGCATCGACAAGTTCTGCGAGGAGAGTCAGAGGGTCAACGAGGTTAGCCATAGACTCAATAGACTACTCAGGCATGGAGTGGGAAAGCATAATGGGATTCAATCGCATCGCGGTCGAAAACCTCATGTGTCCCCGAAGTGCAATGAGGGTGGATGGGTGAACATCGATGAGATCCTGGAATATGACTATGTCTTCAACGATGGTGTCGATATCAGTACTATCTCAGGTGATCGGCATCGTCAAGATGTCAAGACAGAGCGATACCAGTATTTATGCAAGGCGATGTGGCATGCAAAGAAGTTGCAGAACAGAGTACGCTATCAGATTGCCGCCATTCGCATCTCAAAGGAGGATGTCTCACTCGAAGAGGAAAGGCGATACTGGGCAAACCTCATGTTTTACGGCACAGACGCACCGTCATTTCTGAAGCATGAACGTTGGATCGTTCCTTGTGCAATTCGAGCTGTTGCCTCTCACAATTCTGGAAGAGAGACTGTTCTTGAAGAGGATGTGTCAATATATCCTGTGTGGACTTCACATCTCATTCCAGAGAATGTGGCAATGCAGCTTGGAGGAAGCTTTCACATGACATCGCTTTCCAATATTGAGTCAATCATGAAACTAGGAATTGTCCCTGGTGGAACGGAGGGATATAGAGGTAGTGTTTTCTTCAACCACTTTGCGCCGTGGGATGATCGATCATCAAAGATTCTGAGATCAAGATGGCCAAGAGTGGGAATGCCCGTTTGCCTTTATGTTCCAATCATGACTTTGAGGAAGCTTGGGGGAAGAATTTCGGAGAATTCCTACACTGTTGTTTTTAGAGAAGTTCCATGGAGATGTGTACGAGGTGCTTGGTACTGGGACGACCACGTTCAGGCATGGAGGAGACTCCTGCTGGGAAGCACTGGAGAGCAAGTTGTTCTAGCGGCACGTCACGGACTTTGGGTTGCTCAGAAGCATACCATCCTCGAGAGAGCCGACGAAGTCACGAAGTCAGCCTCGGCGACAGATGACAACGTCCAAAAGCTCGTGTCCCTTATCGATGAAGTACGATTCGATGACAATGGAGAGCTGATCGAGGATTCCATCAGTGAGGAAACTTGGGACGAAATCATCTCCAGAACATGTGAAGGGTATCGCAACGTGGATGGCAATATTTTGTGTCCATCATGTATGCATTTGACTTCTTCATCTTTGTCCGTGTGTCTATCTTGTCAAGGCAGGCTACTCTCGTGTGGTATTCGCAACACTGTCATTTCCGATTCACCCGTTGATCTTGTGAGCGACGATGAAGAGGAAAAGAAGGAAGAGAAGAAGCCTGAACATGATGATCAAGATATATTGGACCAGGCCACTATGGACGAGATCAGAAAGGCTTGGGAAGAAGACATCGCTCAAACTGAAGCAGCTGATGACGACGAGGACATGGACAATCCAGATCCTTCCAAACCGTCTGATGGTGCAGAGAACTTCAAGAGTGACAATGTCGAGACCCCATCTTTCAATGAGGACGAGATCGACTACGGTCGTGATTCTGATCTAGAAGATGAAGACGAACGAAACGTGATCATCGAGATCCAGAGGAGCACACAACAATATGAGGGGAAGAAACGTCAAGATGGTGAGCCCGAGGATGAAGACGTCACCGACGACTTACATCCGGAGGCGAATCGACCGACAGATCGTGATGAACCGGGATACTATGCACAGCATGGAGCGACCGAGTTCAATCCCGAAGAAGGAAGAGACAACGAAGATCTCCCCATCTATTGTCGAGTACCGGAACCTCGAATCTATGCGCATCAAGAGAGAGCCTACTGTCAGGACGTCTCCATGAATGCATCGGGTTTGATAGATAGGTATGTGGTCAAATGTGTGCTGAACATGATCTCCCTGATGTACAAGAGCTACTATTGCACCAGCCTTACCGATTTCAAAGCAAATTGGAAAAGGAAGCGACTGGATGTGATAAGCAAGTTCGGTACAGGGGATTCCACTGAAATCGATGACGATGGGAGACCATTGGATCCAACAGATGACATGATGTTAATCTTTGCCAACGACAACAATATTACAACTGAGGAGGCCTGGCACCGATTCAGAGGAGAGCAATTCATTTGCAAGGTGGCACTCGTGATCCTATCATTTGGTCATACTCCGCAATCCTTCAAGGAGGAATATGGCAACTTCGAATACTCCACCAACTTGACTGATGCCCAGCTTGAGGAGTTGAAAGCGAAGAAAGCCAGCGCAATGACTGAATTGGTACAGAAGTGCATCCATGCGATTTATGGGTGTCGGACATATTCTTACTTTAGAACCGACATTACATCACCCTACCACAAGGTGATCGATCCTCTGGACATCATGTACTCGAGAATGAAGAGCAAGTGGGAGAAGTCTATTCTGTTGATCATTGATCAACATGAAATCAGGTTGCCCCCACAAGCTCAGGAAGTCATAGAGTCAATGGCCAGAAACCCCAACGTTGGACATACAGAGAGATGGATGAGCGTGGTAGAACATAAGCATGTTCAAGCTCTTACCAATCGTCTAGGCTTTGGAGATAGGGCCAAGGAGATTCAGGGCAAGAAGAAGCAGGCAGCCAAGGCAACAGCTAAGTCAACATCAACGACTAAGTCTGAAGCGAAAGCAGCATCTTCGTCAAGAGCTGAGGCAAAGCCAGCATCTACACCCAGAACCGAGGCCAAGCCGTCGTCAGCACCAAGTGAGGAGCCAAAACCTTCAACAGCACCTAAGAGTTTCGGACCCTCATCAGCAGAGGAGAACAAGGTGAAGGCTGCTCCAAAAGCCAGACCACATGATAAATCACCATCCAGTGCTACCGGTGTGTTTGAGCAAGCTTTGCAGGAAGATCTTGCCGCCAACGCACATGCGACAGAAGGTACAACTTCTTCATCATCCCGAGGACATTCCAAAGGAGGAGGCCAATCTGGAACATCTTGGAGGCCGGCGCTAACGCAAGAACGTCGCGAAGTACCTCAACCTTCTGAAAAGGGGAAGGGAAAGAGCAAGTCCAAGGGAAAGTCCAAGAAGGGAGAAGATGATCGGTGGGATGCTCAGGGTAGCTGGGATCATCGTGGATGGAGAGGTTATCACCAGTGGTGATTTCTTTGAACGACTATGAGGATACCATGCAAACCAGGGAGGAAGTCATTCACCGGATGTCTATCTGACCTGAAACGCTGTAAGTGTATCATTGCAAATCGTCAATCTGATTTGATACCATGAGCATAATGGAAGGAAGACAATCACCGACTGTCTCTCCGACTTGCCGTTCTGTAAGTGTATCCAAACCAAAACCTACATCTTTTGAGAAGTGTGAAGTCAGTTGCCAATGTGACATCTACGTGGAAGTCACCAGTTCGGATCTACATCAAAGCGATGCTCTTTTGAGTGGATACTGAGCGAGGCCTCGTGACTGTCTCACTTGTTCAATTCGATTTTTCAAAGGTTCTGAGCCATAGTTGCACACTTTATATGTAAAAGTCCGCTTTAGTCCAGCATGTTTCGTAGTATGAGCCTCATATGAGTCTCGCGGCAAATCATACAATTTCTTTATAGCACTTACATCCCTAAATTTTCGTGTGTGATCGGAACATATTGTTGCCGTTCACATGGGGGGTGCGAATGGAAGTGCAGCGACACGTACAGTGCAACTTGTACATACATATATACCATATGTACTTTGGCTCAAGGATCAAGCGACTAGAAAAGGTGCGGTTTCCGTTCCGACGCTACGCCGCTTATGGACCGTCAGTGATAGCTTCAAACTTCGCTGATTAAGATCCACTCGCAGTTTGGAAGCAGCTCATGGCTCATGATCAGCCTTAGCATTTCACGGAGACGGAGACGGGCGACACGATAAGAATCAGACGTTCATCCGGTCCTGAGTTAACAATGGACCATCTCCATGATGATTCCAACTTCATCTACTTTCCAATGCCTGTCTCCAAGTCCCACTCACGTGCCAGGGCAGCTTCCCCGTGGACAGATCCCAGGTCTGGTGCGCACCGGATGGAAGAGATGGCTTCAAAACATCCTCCGATCCAAAGAAGTGCGTCGTGACTTCATGACCCAGTATTCTTGGTGTTTGGGTCACAACAGAAGGCTCTCTTCTTTTTGGAGTCACGTGTTATAATTTGTCCTTGACATAGTGATGTAAAATCGCCTTAACAATTTCGGCTACCTTGCTTGAAGAGTTCGTAAGGTGAGGCAACCTCAGCCGGTTTGATGGAATCTTTAGATTCAGATTCCTTGGGAGAAGAAGCGCCTGAGTTGTCTAACGTCACACACACACACACTTCTCAGACGGAACTTCAATTGAAGCAACATCCGGGGTTCAAAAAAATTGAAGCCTACAATCAAACGGGTAAACGGCTACCAACCCTGCCAGCATTTCCCAAATGCCTCAAGTCATCTCATCTTTTCAGGCCTGCCAGGAGGGTTGCCTGGCGGCTTACCCGGTGGCCTTCCCGCTGCGCCTTTTGGGGACGCAGGCTCTCGGATCCCGCATCAGGACCGGGCCAGTGAAAATCACTCAAACGCCCATCTTGCTGGTGGAAGCTCCTTATTTTTTTGCAACTGCCTTCACTCATTGTGCAAGTTTGCTTGTCAGTTCCCATGCTTTGTTTGTCATTTTGGCCATTCCAAAGCCAGTTCTTCGAGCTGAGGACGCTGGTTCCCGCATTCCCCCACAGCAGGAGAGTGCTGGATGGGCTGGATCGGTGCAGTCAGGGGTTGTTGTGCATTGTGGAAGACTACTTCTCCATATGTTGGGGCAAACCACTCAAGAAGTGCCACAGATTTGCACGACAGTTGGACACGTCCAAACAAAAACACCGAAAACCACGAAAGACCACGATACGCAGGAAGCTCACATTTTCTAGATTGGAGGCTTTTGTGGAGAACAGATCTTTCTGCGACATGTTACAAAATCCAGTGGTCGCCAAAGAAGATCAGCGACGCTCTTGTTGGATCAATCCGACCGAGCGGAGGCTTTGTTCCCCAACCCGCTGGAGCCGCCTGGGTGTGGCATGAACTTGCCGGGCCTTCCACCGCCACTTCGAAATGAACACTGAACACCGAGCTGTGAGAACTCTCCTGTTTGGACGGACCTCTCCTAAGGGTGCGAAAAATACTCAAGTTCCTTTGATGAGGGTTTTCACTTTTGAGACGAGCTTGGCGTTGTGAGAAGTTACTCAAACTGTCAACCGTGGCAGGTGAAAACGTTGCTTCCAGGCAGCACCAGTGTGGGGTTGTCAGGTTTTAGTGTTCTGGCCACCCGAGGTTTCAAACGCCAACTCTGTTCTCAGGGGGACTGATCACAGCCTTTGCCTCAGAATTCACTCGAAGCATAGGTTGTTGAGAAGAATTGCATGATGATGTTCAATTTGTTCGAAAATTTCAGCAATCGCCCAACTGAACTGCATCTATCATCTTGCTTCCAGTCACATTTTCTGGCCTGGAACAACCTACAGAAGATTGAAAGCTTTCGAGAAGCTGTTGCTAGTGCGAGTGAGCCGGAGCCTCTCACCGATGTGGATGCTGTTGAGAGAGCCATCATATTTGGTATATTTATACAGTGGCTTTTGCTCCCCCTGAGTAAAACAGTTGCTGGAGTGGTGTCAGGGATCATTAGGCCTGCTCCCCTTAGAAGCACGCATGAGTCTGATACTTCTTCACGGCTTTTATCATCTCCAGTTCTTTGGGATCCTCCTACACCAAAGGAAGCAGACTTAGCGTGTGCCAAGTAGAGAGAGTGCCGAGGCCGGGGGCATGCTCTTGGCGCAAGGATTGAGCGCTTTGCAGCAACAGCAGATTCAACTCGCGCAGCAGCAGGAGCCACCTGGGGGTCGCACACGCGGTGGTCACTTAGGAACACGACTGACAGAGCGATCCTTGAGTTAAGTGCCGGGGCTTTTTTGGGAGCACAACTATTGGAAAGGAGACAGCAGTTGCCAATTCCTGGTCAACAGACTGCCACAGCTGTGGGCTTCCTTGTTGACCTCTTCTCCTTCAATGTCCGCACTAGAACTTGCCAAGATTCAAGACGCAACAACCGTCTCCCACAGGTTGAGGCATTTTCTGAGGGGTGCCCGGTGTTGCAATCTGATAAAATACAATTCCCAAATCTGGGTGCAAAACCCCCAGCGCAAGCCATGGTTGCCAGAGTGCCATAGCAGGAATGTAGGCCGTGGCTTACGGCCAGTGGTGCCCAGTCCACCGCACTGACAGTTCCAAGCACGCCCACGTCGAAGAAACCCTTGGTGAGGAGCAACTGGAGCGCTTGCGAATGCAGTTGGGATCGCACCTTGCCAATAAACTGGTGGCCCTGCCAATGAAAGAATCTTCAAGATTGGGTATTAGTCCCAAATGACTGTTGATGGAGAACTCCCACTATTTATTGTGCTTGTACCATGGTATATTCTCCTGGTCCATCAACAGCGGAACGGTGGTTTGGCAAAAGCCCAGGCTCTCTCAGTTCAACTACTTTCATTTGCTGAGAGATGGTTTATCTTTTGTGGGTGCTTCTACGGTTTGTTTCATCATGTTCTAGGGGCTGTCAATGTTCTAGGGGCTGTGTGTGGTACGCGGTAACGCATCCTTTGACTTGTGTGTGTGTGTGTCTACACCTGTACCAAAGGACACCTTTCCATTCAAGCTAATTCGTTCTCTGAAGTACTTTCTTAAACTTTTCAACCCATAGGCAGAGGCGTGCAGCATCTGTGATCTACTGCGCGCAACAAAGCTAAGATCACAGATGGGAAGGGATCAAGGACGCTTGATCCTGTACCTGCTCGACAACACACTGACTCCACTGGTCCACCCTCTCGCAGGCTGTTTGCATTCTCCCATAGAGTGCCAGTCAGTCTTTGTTACAACATTCGGTTGATGAGGACTTTGCCACCTTTCCGTTCTGCAAGTCAAGGTCTAATGCACCGGTATTGTATTCACTAGAGTGGATTGCCTTAACTGATTTAGCTCTTGCGAGCATCAATCTAAGTGTGTTTCGCCACAGAGTCCCACTGCGGGCTGTGGTGTGATCCCCAGCGAGGGGCGCAGCATGTGCACATGCCCGTAAAGGGTGACCCCCGGTCTTGTCCTCTTGATCTCTACACGATCCTCGGCCCTGCACGAGAATGCTGATCATATGCCGCAGGGCTTACTGAGATCGAACTCCAGAACGGATTCTTGCATGCGGCTACGTAATCACATGTCCACGCCGTGCTGCTAGGTACATGCGGCTAGGTAATCATAGACCACGGAATTGCTGTTCAATGAGCACTCACTGCACGCACACTGCCCTACTTTCCATCCTTCTGTTGACGCCATGAACTACCCTTGGCAAGCTCCCGCTGGCTCCACCGCGCCACCTCCAGTGGCCTATGGTCCTCTACCTGCGTTACCAGTTCACTACGCGGCCACGCAATCTTAGCCACACTTCATTCACCAGACACCTCAGCACCTCACCCATTCCCACCCTTACCAACTCCATCCCCCGCAGATGAACTATCCTCAAACACTATCCCACTTTGGCGCCTGCTCCACCGTCATGCCGACAACACACGATGTTCCAGTGCTACCAGCCTGGGCTACGACACAGTATTCTACACCACCTACCCTGCCGCCACATACCATGTCCAATCCTCACCCTGCCAATCTGCCCAATCACCACCACAATCTTCACTGCTGACAGCACCAGGCCCCCACTACCCCACATCACCCCATTACAATCAGCGCCAGCCACCACCACGCCAAGATTCTTCTTGGCCTCTTCAACAACAACCACCACCGGACCCCACCAGTTGCCCCTAGCGTGACGCCACCTCCATCCTCTCATCCTGTACCCATCCCCCGTCAACCCTCTCGGAGGCTCCCACACACACGTCCCCACCTCAAACCACTCCTCTTCACCGGCTGCCACCATACGCACTCAGCTGACCACAACACAGCCAGAGCCATCACAGACTACACCAGCCTCAGCTCCCACCAACCCGGACCACCCAAATCTCACAACTATCGCAACGGCTCCACCGCCTTCCACTACCATTATCAGTGTACCGGTCCCTCGCCCTCACCCACCTACACATGGGACCCTCCACTTTCACTTCTATTTGACATTCTTTTGTTGGGACATCATTTACAACGCAACTGCTTAATTGGATATTGGTTTTACTTTGTCTGGCAGATTGCAGAAGAAACCAACAGTACCATCACCAGACACATTAAACGCGCGGCTTTACACAAACGAAAAATACAAAATGATTGTCACTGAGGAATCAAGAATAGATTTTTTGTTGCTGTAGCACGTTCACGGTTTCACATGTAGGTACTGTGGTGTAGATATATGATATATATATATATTATATACTCGCCAGTATAGTTTGCATGTATATACATATGTATACAGTATATACATGAGGTCCCGCCAATCTCGGTACAGTCCTTCAAATATATTCCGGACACACGTAGGGGGTGGCCTTCACTACACTTACACTGCGGGGAATATTCTATTCGTTGTTCTTCCACTTGGTTGAACGCTGCTCCTTTGTTACGTCTTTTTGCGGTCTTGTGCCCTTTTAAGCCAGACTTTCATGATATAATGCGTGATACTTTCTTCAGGTAGATTGTATCGGTATATATCGATATGCTCTTTACAATACTTACCCAGTGTTCATATATATATATATGTATGCAAGTGTGGTGACTTGCGAGGCGTTCAAATTTTGAAACTGAACAGCAAGCATATTACATACTGTACAGTTTGGATTATATTTGAAGGATAAGGCGCAATTACAAAATTGATATACAATTACAGAATGGAGCTTCTTTTACAACACCACCTGTTCAATGTATGAAGCCTACTCTAAACTGAAGCATGCTGGTATTACAGTGTATAGTGTTAAGATTGATGCTTTCACCATCAAGGCTGAAGATGAACAAAGCCCCAGGGAATTATTTGACTTTATTGATAAGATTGGAGGTTGGAGAGATCAAGTGTGCGGATATCAACTACCTAATAAACTTTCCATTACCAAGTTGTAGAAAATAAACTTGTAAAAATACAAACCGCTAAGAATAGATAAAATTCAAAGTGATGACTGTGATACTGATGTTTTGTTAGTAACGTTGAAAAAGTGAAACAGTAAATGATTAGCAGACTATTTGCAGGAGCAGGCAAAAGTCATATTTGCAAGAAACTGGTTGGCAAAGGCTACACCATATTATTTGTATGCCATACTAATGGGTTATTAGACAAATTTGAAGGTGATGTCATAACAATAAGCAGGTTTTTTGGTAGAAGTTTTGGTGATGTTTAAATAGAACCATCTGATTATTCAGAATTTGATCAATTCTATTTCATCGGCTCGAGTGTCTGTTGGAAAACCAAATAGTTTGTTTGTTGAGGTCTTTTTGTTTGCAACAGGTGGTACCAAACAAGTAAAGCCAGTTCAGGAACTGACAAATACCAAAGACTATGAAATATATATATATATATGCTGATGCAATGATTGACATATGTTTGGGCATCATATATTGTTGAAAGTTTATAAGAGACTGAACGCAGAAGAGGGTGAACAAAAGCTGAACAAAATCAAGAACTATATTTAGATAAATATTTGTAAACGTCGTCAACATACAACATAGCATGTTTGAATAAGACCTGTAAACACGTATCAAGTGAGACTAAGAAACTGGAAAGCAGAAACAACATGAATATGACGTAGGTAAATTCTTGATACGCAGGGAATATACCAAATCAAAAACAAGTGTCTTCAATGTAAATGTCACCAAATTGTTAATCACAGTATTTCCTTGAAGAAAAGAACACAAACAACGATACATGCTTCGAGAATTAGCGATTGACAACGCAAGAAACAAACTTCATACTTGCTTGGTGTTCAACTTGCCATTTTGCTTAAGGCCCATTTTGCATTGTTTAATTACAACCATGTTCTTCTATAAAATTATCCTGAATGGGTTTGGACAGCCTTTTCAAAATATGGTCAAATTCTCTAGGTATAACAAAGATGCATTACAAGCGATTTTGAGAGAACGATTGACAACTACAACAAGCATAACAAAACACAAAAAAGAAAAGTACGAAAACATGATATGTAATTGTTCAGTGTATCTTGGATAATTTCATCAATTCGTGTAATTATTGTGGATGTGGATTTCATATTGATATGAAAGGTTTGTTATGAATATTTCAACTTGCCAAAGAGTTTCTTCTCTTGAGTCTCACTCACTGGACAATAATGTGCCTTACTGTTGTAGATGTAACTGTAGTTGTAAACAATGTATGTTTCAAAACTTGTTTCAAGGAATATGATATAGACAGTATGGTAGTTAGGATTAGTACAGGTAGTATGTTGTAGTCAGTCCCGGCTTCAAACAATGCTGTATTGGTAGCACTATTGAAGGTTGGCGTTATGGCTTTGAAATTGAAATGCTGCAAAT
Organism: Durusdinium trenchii; assembly: GCA_963970005.1. Classification (NCBI taxonomy): domain Eukaryota; class Dinophyceae; order Suessiales; family Symbiodiniaceae; genus Durusdinium; species Durusdinium trenchii. Next base: position 146,628 of record CAXAMN010024017.1, on the reverse strand, counting down.
GATCAGGCGCATCAGAAAACATTGTTTATACACATTTGTTGTGTTTGTGCAGTAAACTACCTCTCAAACAAAACAAACAAACAACAAACACAAAACAGAAAAACATGTTTTCCAAACTAGTCTAAACCTTTGTAGGATGAACATGGTGTCCAAATAATATATGTTTGTTGGTTTGTTTGTCTCTTTTGGTTTCTTGGTTCTAGGATTGGGCATCATGTCCAAATTGTTTTTTTGGTTTCCCGTTTCTAGGATTGGGCATGGTGTGATATGAATATACCAAGTGCATATCCTATATGTCCTTCATATCCAGTTTAAAATGAACTATGTCCTGTTGGCACAATTACAATTTGCATTCTATGTATGTCCTAAACGCGGCGTCAGGCCTAAATACGTATACAACATATATATATATATTTTTTTTTTTGACGCCATGCCCTACATCTCTCCAAGTGTTCTTTCACGTACAGCCGCACATCCGGCTTTCTTTTCAAACCCAAGAGCAGAACTCTCTACAATCCAAATTGCTATAGTTTTATGTGGTTTTTGCGATATTGGCAAAGCATCTATATATATATATATGTAGAATCTAGCTAAATAAGTTTTGACATTGCAGTTGATTGAAAAGCACGTAGAAAAATGGTGTGATCTGTATATATATGCGCATATGTATTGTGAACAACGCATAAAAAAGTATGATTTGTTGATTTGGTTTGATTGTTTTGATCAAAAAGCACAGATCAAATATAAACAAAGTCATAGTCCTATTCAACTATATGCCGTAACTTCCCATTAGTCGTTTAAACATATCCTATGTCTTGGTTGAATGGTAGAGTTTATTCGCTTGGTTATTAGGGGCGTGTCGCATTATACCAATTATTCCCTGCCACCCCCCTACCCTCCCCCTCTTCCTTCTTTGCCTGTTGGGGTGTTCCTGAATGTAACACTCAGGTACACCCCTCTCACTGGTGTGTCCCTGGACGCTTGCTCGTAGCTGGGAACACCTGTCCACTCCCTTCTCTTTTCCCTCTCTCTCTCTCTCTTTTTCTCTTTCCTTTCTTTTCTCTCCTGCTTGTTTGGGTGTCCCTGGATGCTTTCGTCATAGCTGGAAACCCTTCTCTTTTCCTCTTGGTGTGTCCTTGGACGCTTGTGTCGTAGCTGGGAACACCTTCGTTTCTTTTTTTTGCCTTTTCTTTCTTTTCTTCTCTCCCTACCCCTCCCTCCCTCGCGCGCAACGTGTTTACATACAAACGAGGCTTGCGACAGGTCTTCAATGAAATGAGGTTTGGTTTCATCGGCTTCTGTCCCCTTCATTTGGTTCCCCCTTTTTCATCCTGTTTTCCCCTTCGCACACCCTTTTCTCCTCTTTTCTTTCATGTCTCCCTGTCTTCATGTCTTGTCATCGTTTGCGCACACTTCGGTCCTGGCCTTAGTGTGTACACGCACATCTACTTGTACTTTAGACCCAGGTTTCAGGTCGCCCAGGTTTGACAATGAGGTGGGGTCCCTGTGCACTTGGTTCCCTTTCATCGCAACCACGCACACTTTTGTCCTGTCTTGTCCTCTCTTCATGTCTTCATCTTTTTGTCTTTGCTGCGCGCACACGTGCACATTTGTCCTAACCTTAGTTTTTGAGGGGAGGCGTGTGTGTGTGTGTAACCCTTGGAGTCACAGGCATCGATTTGGATTATAAAGGACGGGGGCAACAGCCAGCCTTCTTACGTTGCCCAACGAAGCTACAGAAGACTGGTGGAAGCATTCAGAGATGCCTGAATGTGTGCCTGCATAAGACTTCTTGTGTGCTGCAGACCTGCGCGCTACATCGTCACTTGTCGCCTCGGGATCGGCTTGAGCTTTTGGCCCCACTTCCATTTGAGGACCTCCAGGCTTCTTTGGTTTCACTTGATCTGGTCAGAATTTGGGTACCCAGGTTGGCGTGTGGCAACTGCTTTCGAATAAGTATGCATTTGCATAAGTGTGTGTCGCTTTGGCAAGCGGAGCCAACCTCCCTGTGTTCTTGACCAACTTGGGGATTCTTCAGACACAAGTCGGTGACTTGAAAGACATGCAGGGCGGATGACACTGAGTCCATTGGCCGGAAGAGACAGGAGACAGGTTGAGGCAAACCTGAACAACACCGCCTGTTATAGTCATGAGCTACCACGTTGTTCCGAACTCTCGCAGCTTCTGAGGCAACAAATAGGCATGATGGGACAAGCGCAGGCACGGCTCATCTCACGCCGATGTATGAGGTTGCACAACAAGCTAAAGTCTCAGAATCTATGTCTGGCACTGGCAAATATAAAAATCTCCATAGATCCCTTGGAGTATCCCCCGCATCAGCAGTCCCAGACCTAGCAACGACCTTCGGCTGACTGGCTAGGATCCCTTCATGCCTTACGGGCGTGGAACCCAGCAGCTTGTGGCTAGCACCGGCGGACTCACTTTCCTGTGGCTGTTGTGTGTGGACTTGCTCGACAGGTATGCTGACATGGGCAAAGGCAAGAGCAACTTCTGAGATTTAGGGGTTAAGGGCAGGAACTGATACATGATACCTTCAACCGACAATGGAAACACAAACACGTCCTGCAAGTTCAACGCAGGTGGTCGGCAATCGCGGAAAGGTGCTCCTTCTTAGTTATATATACTTTATCCAAGAAAAGTAAGTATGTGATGCACAAACAAAGCCTGCATCACGCAGAGTTGAACATTCTTGAGGCTCAAAAGTTGCTACTGCAGTTCGAGGACCCTGTGACCCTGTTGTTTGAGTCAAATCTGTTTACCTCAAGCTCTCACAAAGGATGCGCTTCTTTGCATTTGCGTGCAGGAAAAAGGAACGAAGAGGAAGTAGGCACGCTTGCTGCATGACATAATATGTATATATATATATATATACTCTGAGTACCGGATTTCTTGGGTTCTTGGGTCTATTTCATCAATTTGGCGCAGGTCGAAAGGTTGAGAAGGGTGGAGGCTCGCAGAATATCACCTGGCCACCACTCATACTCGCATGCTGAAAAAAACGTGGCGGATTGCAGGTCAAGATGACTCAAAGGCGCCTCTTCCGCGCTCTTCCACCAGGGATGAAAACTTGCATTTTTGTCTCAAAATGAGGGACCTCCGAGCCACCTCCTTTGGAAAGTGGTTAAACTGGATGTGTTCATGGCACAAACAAAGTCATTGGCTCGAAGTCCCTCACCTTGAGACAAACACCATTCTCTTTGGCTTTTTGTAAGACTACTGTTCTGGCGAGCGATTTTAAGCATGTGCAGGAGAAGAACAAGGTGCCACTGAGTGGGGGCGGCCCCAAGCGCACAGACTACATCAAAAAGTACACTGCTGAGATTTGACAAAGTTTTGGGGTCAGAGCCGCCCTCATTGACTAAACCGGATTGCCTTCAAAATCTTTTTGGACTAAATTGAAGCAGCCTTGCGAAAGCAATCCTGACAGGGCTTTTACACAGGGTGCAGATCTGTCATCCAATTGCTTTCGGTGATGAGATCTGGTCATCCAAGTTCGGCCTCGGTTCGCCAAAGCCCAAAGACATCGACAGCCCCGTGGAGTCCGAGGTTTGGCACAGGTGAAGGACCGGCCTCTGAACCTAAGACTCAGCCCATCACGTAACTTGGCTGCATTTGATGTCGCCTTCAATAACAATGTGATAGTGTGGGCAGCGGTGAACAAAATGCTTGTCCTAGGAGCAAAGACGCTACTAGGGGCTCCTGGCCTTACTACTAGGAACAAGGACGCTACTAGGAGCAAAGGGCATCGATACTTTAACCCCCTTTGCATCACATGACTCCTGTGCAGAGGACACTGCACGAGGACATCACACATGGAAACACGCCCACGTACACACACACACACATGCAGGACTCTTGTTGAGACAGCTCCTGCCTTTTTTGAGTAAAGCCCACCAGCGACAAGGACTATGATGCTGAAAAACATCCCTTGTCGCAAGAGCCAAGAAGAGGTTCCGCGCAGTTTGATTCGGATGATTTGCCTTGAGGGATCAGGATTGAAGCACAATGGTTGCTCTTGCGCTAGTGATGAAGTGTGTGAAACTGGAGTGACACCAGCCCAAAATCTTTCATGAGCGTGTTTTGTTCTCCACCCAGAATCGCATGGGCTAAAGCAGCCTGGTTGGAGTGATAAGAGCCCAACTAGACAAGTTACCCTGCTGTAGCAAATCGGCTCTGAACTGTTCCACTGGATGTTTGGGAGGCCGTGCCGCCCGCGTTCAATCGCAGCCAGGTCATGGGAATTATTGATGATGAAGGCTTTAAGGGCCAGTGCGCCAAGGGTAATTGTTTGGAGCAGAGGTGGACCAGTGTAGGTGGTGTCATCAGCCCCTAACAAAGGCCAAAGGAAGGCCAAGGCGCGTTCCTTCCTTGTAGCGTCCTTGCTCCTAGTAGCGATGCCAGGAGCCCCTAGTAGCTTCTTGCTCCTAGTAGCTTCCTTGATTGCTTGAGGATGTTTCTTCACTTGTCGGGTGTTGAGACAATTTGATCAGTGTTTGCTCCGCTGTGGACCACCACTGTAGGGGTGGTACCCCTCCATCCTCAGCTATATCCAAACATATCCAAACACATATAACACATATACGTGTTCTTGGGTGGCCTGGGCGAGGTACGACTTTTTCTACCTGCCACGTGATGTGAAGTTTCGAGCCAACCTGGGCTATGCCTTCATCAACTTTGTGACGCCTGAGGAGACTATGATCTCCGGTGCTGAAGCACTGGAACAAGAAGCTACTAGGAGCAAAGGGCATCGCTACTAGGAGCAAGGACGCTACTAGGGGCTCCTGGCCTGGAACAAGGACGCTACTAGGAGCAAAGGGCATCGATACTTTAACCCCTTTAGGATTGGTGAAAACTAAATTTGCTCCGCACTTCAACTGCCTCCCGTGTATTTTCAGAGGACGCAGCGGCATTTCAGGGCAAGATGGATGGCTACCAATTTCCGAATTCAGGTTCTGCCAAGGCTGGACAGGGAAGCCTGACATCATTGAATCATGCATTGAATGATTTAAATCACTTGGCGTGGCTGCGAGGCCTGTAATGTGGTCCCTGCACACGTGCAGGCGCGATGTCGCAGTTGGGTAGGCATGGCAGATGGTGCAGCGGCGGGAATGGGATTTGTCAGCTTTTCAGAGTTGGTTGCTGACCTTAGAGATTTTGGCTGATTGTCATTCAATGCGAAACCCCAACCCGAACCTGGCTTGCGGGTTGTGGAAGATCGCCAACCCTGGCTGGGGAGGCTGCCCTTGTAATGCACCCTATCCCTGTGCTGGTGGAAGTTGGCTTTGCCAGGGAGCGGTGAACAATCTCCAAGCCTTCAAGCGCACAGAGGTGATGAGAAGCAATCGGAAACCGTGCGCAACCTGCGAAACAAGTGCTTCATTGTGCGTTGGTTGGGTCACAGTGTTAGCAGATGTGCCTGAATGTGTGAAACTTCAAGAAACAGGATGCTAGAGATTTATTGCTAGAGATTTAGAGTATATACTGAGGGTTCGGCTTTGACATTGAGCAGTGATACTGAGTGCACTGCTTGAGATGCTTAGTATTTCATGTATTTCCATGTCACAACCTCCCGCTCAGGTACTTCTCCAATGTAGTGGCAATGTGAAAGGCTGCTCTCCGAGAATGGCAGTGCAGTAGCTGGATAAACTCGCATGCGCGAGGCACGCTCCGCTCCAGTGTCCAAAGGAGTCACTGGATCGCCCGTTTTCGTCTCATCATAGTGAAGATACCGTTTTCGGCCGGCGCGATTTTACACCTTTCATCGGGTGAGTGGTGATTGTGGTGCCGTCATTATGATTCCAGATGGGTGTGGGTCAAACAATTGTCAAAGCAAAACAAAACTCCGGTACCTGTATTTGTGTGGATTTGTTCATTCCAGCGGAGCTGTTTAGGCTTTCAAACCTTTGACTCACATCCAAGGACACCACAATCCACGTGTTCAGAACGTTCGTTTCATTTCTCCTCGTTGTTGGCATCGCCCTCCCCGCTCCCGCGCCGACTGCTCTAGCGGCACCGCCCAGCACCTGCCTGGATGAAGTTCACCGGTGGCCTTTCTCTCGAACTGATTTTCACATCCCATCAGCGCCACTTGCATTTTTCCGAGCGAAGGTTTGAGAATCAGGAATTCATAGAATAGCCAACATCATACTATCGACATAATTGCATGTTCCGATTTATATGTTGCCACGCTCTGGTTCATTGAGCTGACTTCCGAAGTAGCCCAAACCCAGCAAGTGGCACTGGCTGACCTTTCTAGCCACCAACACTGCGGTGGAGCTGACCAAGGCCGAAATCAGAACATCCAGAAGTTTGTCCAGAAGTAAGTCATTCGCAATGGACAATGTGTTCGCGAGGGCCAACTTCAATTGCCTCCTTTGGGACCTCACGACAGTCGGCCAAGATGGATCAGCTGCCCCGGACCCATGGGCCAAAACCTCTGCCAATGGGTGGGGCGATGGAAAGGACGCCTCAGTTCTGAGGACTCATTGCCGCCATTTCGAATGCTGTTTTAGTGACTGAGAAAAGAGGCACAGCTGGTGTCGGTTGGGGATGACCACAGGCATGTCTCAACAAGCACAGCATGGGATGAGCATTAAGAAAGAATACTTGGGAGTGTACAGGCAGCAGGTTGGAATGTCCAGGCCAAATGTCCCCTTCCAAGTGAGAAAGTTATCAGGGACAGTGACTGAGTGTTAGAGAAAAAGCAGGAAGCTAGTTTGGGAAATCCTTAATAATACTTGAGGCCAGCAATGGATTCACGCTTTGACCTTGTGTGTGTCACATCATGTCACACCCTTTGCTACCAGTTGGACCCGTTGAAGACAATATCTCTTTACGTCGTTGACGGTTGCTCGGTCTTTGGTGCAAGAGGGATGAGGACTACTACTAAAGGTGGCAAGCACTGCCACAAGCTTCGTGCATCGCTTTGTGGAGCAGCATGGGAGGTTAGATTCTTGACATTCTTTAGACTTAAGTAACTAAAATACTTATTCTATAATCTTATATAAGTCTGATCGTCATGACAATTTGTTGGCGGCACCTCACAGTTTCACTTGCTATGAAGTGTGCGCTGAACATCGGTGTTTGTCACCTTTGACTCCGCAGGAAGTTAACATTCCGGAACCAAGCTATGTGCAAAGTGCAAAAAGCAGCTTACCAGTTTAAGACGTCCTAGAATGGTTGGCTGCCACCTTTGTGCTTGGCTACTGAGGGCAAATAGAAGGAACCTAGATCAGCAGAAGCAACACCTGATTCTTTGTTAGATGATGTCGCTTGTGGGCGGTAGGGCTGTGCCTTGCGGTGCCTTCACATCAGGCCCTGAAAGAGCAGCTTGAAAACTGGGGCGTTGCGATTTAGATCATTACCTCTAGAAGCAACTCTAGGATACTTTTGGGGATATGTTCGATCAAGTTCGTTTGAGACACATGATTCCATCCAGAGTTGTTCTTGTGAGGATGGCCTCGGGAGCTGGCAAAAAGGCAGGGAGCCCCTCCTGCCAGCAGTGCCCAGAACTGCCTAGCAGTGCGTGCAAGCACGGCACATTCTATTTCCTTTTGAATCCTTCAAGCAAGTGGGGCACTGGATTTGAGGGAAGACGTACTGTGACTCACAGCCGAGTCAAATGAATCCTTTTGTGGCCAAACCTTCCGAGACTTGCACATTGGTGGTTTGCAATGTCTTGCAACTGATCAGGTCCTTCTCAGAATCAGAAAGGTGGCCACCCAAAGATGGCGACTGTTGCTACTCGTAGTTTTCAACGTTGAAGCTTCCTTTTCTTCTAAACAATAGAGGACGAAGTGAAGGAAGAATCACCTTAAGGGGAGCAGAGTTGACAATGCCGCTTGAGATGTTGGCTCTTTACCATTCATCTCACTCTTGCATTCATCCCAAGACGCACCGCAAAATGGCCGGATAGGTAGAGAAAATGCTCGTTCTCTTGGTACGGATTAAAGCTAGCAATGATCGCTGACGATATCCCTAGCAGCCCTAACATCTAACAGCCAAAATTAAATTGCGAGGTGAAGTGACAGTAGCTACTAGGAGCAAGAAGCTACTAGGAGCAAAGGGCATCGCTCCTAAGAACAAGAAGCTACTAGGGGCTCCTGGCCTTACTAGGAACAAGGACGCTACTAGGAGCGTAGCTTCTCTTGGCAACCATGGATTTGGTGCGTCCGAGGCACGGAAGCAGAAGGAGACTGAGGCCGAGGCGCCGGGCGGTGCGCGAACAGGTTTGACCAGGGATGTCTTCAACATGTTTCTGCTGAACTGCACCAGAGGTGCACCAGGATTCTTAGAGGGAGCTATTGGAGCTCCTGATTTTGGCCTCAACCCTTCACCAGGTTGTGAAGAGTGGTGTTTGAGATCTTTTGGACCCACAGCCCGCACCTGTCAGGAAGCGCCAGCTTTGAGTGCCTCCGCCACCGCTGCAAGGCTTCCAATGGTCCACCCCTGCCCCAAACCACCAGGACTTGGCGTTGGACAAAAGAGTTCCTGGAAGCCTACCACATTGATGTTCAGTTGATTAGTTGATGGAAGACTAAGCATGGATACCATGGGATTGCACTTGAAGCCCCAGGGCGTCTCGCATGGAGTATCAGCAATCTGGCAAATGCTTCTGGGTTTTCACAATGGTCACGTCAGGCACTTGCAAAACCTGCGCCGGAAGTCGGAGGAGCCTGGTGCGAGTTTGGCAAAGGAGCCTGCCGAGCAGCTGGGAAGCAAAGGGCTGGGGCGGGATTCAGCCTTTAAGAAAACAATGCAAGCAATGTGTAGGAGGGCAGGTTAACCTTCTGCAATGATTGTCAACACTCGGCAGATCGGAATATGGAATCCAAAAGCACTTCTATGACCGGATTTTCTTTGAGGCTGATGCAGCTCAACCAGATTAGTATTCTTGGCAGCGCCGATTTCTACTCTGACTCTTTATATCAATCAAACATTTCAACCCGACGTTCATTGTTGGATGGGCTGCCTTTTCAATCCCAGGTCAGCCGAAGCGATTCCGAAGTCGAATGTCAGCTCCTCAGTTGCTGTGGCTCAAAGCTTAGAGGCTTCGGTGAGCATTCCTTTGTTCATTCTATTCGTTTGTGGTTGATTAGGCATTTGAGGATCTTGCAGAGATACTTTGGACACAGACCAGACCAGCTCATGAGCGCTTAAGGCCGCAGAGGAGGCTCCAGTGTCAACTGGGAGCAGCGCGAGCCCTCCAAAGGCCACGAAAGACGATTTACATCAAAAACAGGAATCAAGCAGTTTGTTAGCATTTTAAACACTCAAATTTGGAAAGTGTCTCTTTGAGTATCTTGAAATTGGAAGTACCCTGGTTTCAGACACGAGATATGGTTTTGCAATGTTTTGCCACTTGAATATAAATGCTTTAGTCAAGATGGCCTCAGGTTGGGAACTAAGACAAGGGAACATAATAAGTAAGACGTGCCCGGTGCGGAAACATTTTGTAAGCGTGCGAAATATGGTGATGCGCAACGGCTATGCATTTTTGTTGTTTGCATTTAGTGCTGAGCAGCAGGTCAATGAACTCCAATGGGCATCATGACTTAAATGGTAGGTTCGGTTGGTCGCGCACCCGATCTCTTCCACAGAATCAATGAAGCTGCTACTTCTCTGCTTTCGGGGCCTTCAAAAGTGTCAGCTGCTGCAGAATCACCTTTGAAGTAGCTAGCACTTGAGGGGAGAGGTGTTCATTGGCAGCAGGCGAGCTGGACACCTCAGCTGGAAGCAATCCTGAGGACGAATTGTGTCAGATGTTCTTTTTGGCTTTGATCTTCAAGTCTTTGTCCTTCAAAACTTAGCGTCACATGCTGCTGAATACTTCGAGTCAGGTTGGTGCATTAAATCTTTCAGCTACAAAGTGATTGTGTTGAAAACAGTGAAACTGTCTTTACAGAATGCTAGTTGTGCTAATTGTAACGTATTGCATTTCGTGCATTCTTGAAAAGCACTTTAACTGGGAAGCTCTTTCAGAGCAGCGAATCCGATTAAAAGGCATTGCACAGAAAAGACGGCGTTTGCGACCGGACCAAGCCAAAGGCTTCGTTCGAAGTCTTTCTTTTCCTGGCAGGACATCGATGATGATGGCATTGGCCTCAGTAGTTTCTCCGTCCATTGCTACTCTTGGATGTTTGATCAACTGCGCTGTTTGACTCATCAAAATCTTCTGAGGTCTTGCTCAAGAACTTCAGCTTATTCCTGCTGTTGGACGCTTTGTTTAGCTTCAATGTGTCTTAATCGAGCTGTTTTTTTCATGGCTCAGCTGATCGAACCTTAGCCCAGGCTTGCGCCAACTGCTGTGGGCGAGTGCCAGTCAGCCTCCCAACAAACCAAGCCCAAGAAAGAGAACGAACCAAGATCTTCTGAAACTGAGAGAGCCTTGAAGAGGGGAACTTGCGTGCGTAGATGAGGAAAGAGACCAATCATACCAAGTGTCAACGACCACAGTAGTGGATGTTTCCGTGGCGCCAAGGGAGGAGCGACTCTGCATGCCAGTGGTCAGCATGCTGATCTTGGTTCTTCACTGAGAATGGGAGATGCATTGAAAGGAGTTGCGACCGTGTGTGGCCAGATTTGGAATGGAGCATCAGCATTGGACACTAAGATCTTGTTTCGGCTGTGTCTTATTTTAGGCCCAACTTTTTGTCACATTGCTTCAGTCAAGAGCCCTCCCCTGGTCTCGTGCTGTGCTAAGTTCATCGATTTGTCTGTCTGCACTGGGCACTTGATGCTTGGCTTCTTTGACCCGGCATACAGGCCAGATGCATGTTGAACTTGACAAAAAGCAATCCACCAAGCTCAAAGTTTTGTAGGCAAGACTTTCTCTTCAGCCAGTTTTGGTTGATGGCCGCCGCTAACTCAGCTGCTCTTTTCTTTGGGAGAATTTGGTCAAGTTGACCTCTTGAGGATGTGAAGGTGAGAGATTGGCCGAGGTGCTTTGGTCTCTTTGGAATGTGCTCTCGCATCCCTTTTGGAGGGATAACATCATCGACATCTTCATTGCAGGAACCTCGAAAGGCATCAACGAAAGCAAGTGGTGTAGCTCTAGTCTTGGACCTGCAAGTGCACAAACCCATTTCAACAAGATTGGATTTAGGACCCGTGACCTGACATGACAGATGCATCAGTTGGTTACTCATGATTGAAGGAAGCAAAGTAATGTCGCAAAGGACAAGATCAACAAAAAGTACAAACACAGCTGGTGGCGCATGCAGCCTCCAATGTTTTTGGTTGGTAGGGGACCGTGCAAAAAGACAGGGTTGCAGTCTACTGTTCAACAGCGCTCCAGCAGTTCTATAAGTTCTGTTGATCTGGGTCCAAAGAGACGCAAAGCCATGATACTGTGGATGGAAGAAAGGGCATAGCAACTGTGTAGTCCCCCCAAAAAGAACCAAGTCCTCACCCCGCACCCCCATATCAATGTTGTGATGATGGATGCTTGAGGTGGTGCAGGATTTGTTCCATTCAACTACTTTTTGTTGAGCATGGTTTCAACCCGGCAATGTTAATTAGGGAGCACAAGGGTTTGTAGTATTATTTGTTAAAGGTGGTGCAGGATTCTTTCCATCCACTGTAGGTGAACAACAGGTAGACGATTGGTAGACTGTTTTTTTCATTCCTTGGGTCTTCCAACAGAACATCACCTGGAGCAAACGGATATCTCATCTTCCATCTATGTGAGGTTTGGCCTGAAGAGCTGCATACTCTTCTGAACATGGCGACAGTTCTGGCCGTGGCCTTGATGGCTAGACATCCTAAACCACCGGCCAGGAGAAAGGTAGATGACCCAGTGGGCAAATAAGTTCATTTGAACTAACTTACATGCGCACGGGGAAACAGCTCCTCTGGCAGTCAGGCCTTCACCTTCACCCAGACGATGCCTTCATGGAGGCACCCGGGATGGAAGAACCGCCACAAGGCTGAGGGCCTGCATTGGTTTCCACAGTCTCGGTTGGTTGGCCAGAAGAGTAGCTTCATGTTTATGCATAATTGCATATGCCAATATATATATATATATATAGCTAGTTGCCTAAAACGTCTTCAGGGGCCTGTGGGCCATGACGCGATCGGGCTTTATTGAATCAGTTTTTGCACGATTTTTTTCTCTTGCACGCCGGCGTCGTGGCATCAAGGCCCAGGTAGGCAGGTATCCTTTACCCGGACAGATGAAATAGAAGCAGGAGAAACGAAATAGATGTTTTTGTTTTGTGCAACTTGAATCTCAACCACTTGCACACATTCATGAAAAGGATGTCAACATGTGTTCAGTTTCTGCGACGGCAATGGATCACGATATGTGCATGGAAGGCGTCGCGTGCGTCTTGGTTCTACGCATAGCTGGAGTTCCGGCTCCTCAGGGGTTGGACCGTTGGTGGACTGCATCGATCAAAGACTTGGACGCAGCGCACCACGTGTTGTGTGGCCGATCAGAATGCCCGTTGATCCGATTCGTTCAGGGCGCCACTCTATTTGAAGAACACGCTGGCCGCAGGACGTCGTTGCCGTGGTCGCTCTTGCCGGCTCACATGGCGACTTTGCGGTCGTTGGCTCAGGGCGTGTCGAGGTTGTCCAACGATGATGGATCTGTAGCAGCCGCTTTGGTGACGCTGCGTCGGCGCATGGATGCGGGAACTCCGTTTCTGCAACTTGGCGTTACGAGCAGTTGTTTAAGGTAGCAGATGCTACGCGATGGATGGGGTGGGGTGGGGTGGGGTGGGGTGCTATTGACATGTGCTCTTACATGGAGACTTTTAATGGCGACAAAAGTCGTATGTGCAAGCCTGAACACCACACTTTGTTTCATTTGATCTGAGGAAGCTAGTCTCTCACAGTCCTTCTAGGCCATCTACTTCAGCCCCTGCAACGCCTCCGCAACGACGGCCAATACTGGCCACTTGATGTCTTAAGTTCTCTTTTCCCAAACTTTTTTCATTCTCCCCTGTAGTGTGGACGTTGCACGCTATCCGCATGTGGGGCCGGTGCGCTATGAATCGTGCTGAGGTGATGGACTCCCCTGAATTGGCAGCCTATGGGACAGTAGATTTGATTTCTCCTGAGCGAAAAGCTGAAGACGATGGCGCCACATCGAACGAAGCACTGATGTCCCGCATTGATATGTCGGAGAGCATCTCCACCAAAGACTGGGCACACTATATTGCTATGCAGGATGAAGACGATCCCTTGGAGCCTTTGGATGCTGATGACTCACCTCCCAGTCACCGCTTCAAAAAGCACGATTGATGCAAAGCTTCGCCTTCGGGTTTGTATGCTGCTGCATCGGCCTCTGGGGATCCAGAAGTTGCTGATGGTCGTGGAATTGCTATGAAGGACTTTTGCAGTGTTCAATGGTTGGCATTTGCTTTTGTTCCACGTCTCGTTGGAAGAAGAATAGCCTAAGAACATGCTTGCAACGATGACACGGAAACCACATTCAGGAACCATTATCTCCTTGCTCTTGGGAAGATCAACATGACTACGACTACGATCAACCTTTGACTCCTTTGAGTCGTGATCTTCTACGCGGACAAACGCAGCGCAAACGAGAATTGGAAGATTCCTCATTGCAGATTTCAGCTTTTTATTCTTTTTTGGTTGCAGACCTTGCCATGCTGACTTTTCCAAAAGAAGAAGGGCCTCATTCTGCGCACGGGCTTTTTTGAACTTAATCAACTGCAGGAAATGGAGTCCGAAGCGGACCTGTTCCAAGATGATCCTTGTGTGCAGCCAAACCTGCTTGAGCCTGCTGGGTCTGATGCATCTCGTCCAGCAGTCACGCAGCGTGTCATGGAGCAAAGGACCTTGAATCGTACACGGAAAGGAAAATACGGACATTGCCAGAGACATGACAGGCCATATCGGCTCTACGTGGCAAAGACTGGGCAATGGGCTGGAAGGGCAGTGGCCCGGTGTCCAGTCTTTTGGGACTTTGATGCTGTGAACCGTCCAGGGTGCTGGAGTTGCTCCTTGTACCAGGGGTCACACTAAGCCTTGCCGAAGGCAATTCGGCAGCAGATCGTCAAGTTTAAGGAAGACCTCATTTTCAGTCTTTTTCATGGTCCGCAAACGCGACCATAGGATGAAGCATGGATGAAAATGCGATCAGATTGTGTGAAGTGGCAGGCGATGTTTTCCCTTCTGCTCCGGTGATGTATTATATGTGGTATATATGCCTATATTTTCCCTTATATAAATACTCTCCGACACTCCCTCATACTCCTGAATAATTTATATCTTGCGGTCTCCTTATACTATACGGTTCCCTCTCCCCAGTGAGTTTTTATGAGACAAGAAGGAGCTTTGTTTTTCGGACATCTCTCAGAGATTTTTCACATGAGCGGACAGTTGGAGCAGGAATACTTGTCATGCCCTATACCATGAACACGACCACGTTGCACACGCATGTTCCTGTTTTGCTTTCAATATATGTTTCTGTAGTCTGCCCATGGCCCGCTCCAAAAACAAGAAGAAGCAGCCGGTGTGCTGCGGCAAAACTGGTCACCGAATAGAGACCTGCACCTTGCCGGGAGCTGCTTTGATTTGCAAGCTCCGTGCAGCTGCCAAGAAAGCGGCTGGTAAAAGATCCGGAGACAAGTTCAAAGATGACCGCAGCCATTGTCGCAGTTCTGGGTCTTACAAGAGAAAAGCTTCCAAGAAGTATGTGCCTATGAAGTCCGCAAAGGACTACAAGGATCATGCCAGACTGAAAGCCTTGTCGCAAGACACTATAGATGTGCCCGACTCTATCAAATGGCTCCTGAAAATGGGCTTTCTCAGTCGTTCGCGCAAGTGCGCGCACTGTGGATACACCAGCCTGAAGGGTCCCTTGGTTCGCAAGAGAAAGAACATGCAAGACTGGTGTCATTGGCGGTGTAGCCGCAACAGCTGCAACCGCCGTGTAGCCCTGTACTATAGCAGCGTCTTTGCAGGAGTGCAAATGCAACCGCCTGCCTTGCGGAGCTTCTTGCTTTGGTATTGTTCCAAGAGTCCCATGAAGCCAGTCTTGGCCTCTGACGCAGTGCTTCGCTTCGGAATTCCCGACAAGCAAGCTGGTGAAAGAGAACAGAGCAAACTGAAGTTGACCAGAGAAGTTGAAGTTGACGCTACTTCCCTGGGAAAGTTCTGGACGAAGTCCACCAACGTTCTTTTTGCTGATCAAATTCAGGACCTCTGCAAGAAACATGATGTCACACCCAAAGCTTTCCCAGTACACATTCGACTGGTCGGCGCATTGCAACGTGGCGGCCACATGGTCGTGCGCTTCTTGCAACCCAAGGTTGCTTGTATGATTTAACTCTTTTTGGCCAAGCTGCAGTCAAACGTGTTAAACAACATGTGTTCGCGTCACTAAGGTCACTTTGCCCAAAGCTGTCCCCCCTGTTGAAGCCTACAGAGAGATCGCGCGAAGCAACTTGACCAAGATGATTCAGGCAAAATCTCCCACTGCTTTGTATGCTGACGGGGCGCTCTCGTGGCAGAAAATTGCCAAAGACTTGAAGGTGCCGATAGTGCAAGTCAGCCATCAGAGAAAAGTTTTTGCTAAGCAGGTGTCGGCTCCACGCCGTGGACTTTCCACCACTGCGGGCACACAGTCTTTGGATGCAGCGTGGAAGGTTTTGAAGCAGTTTCTTCCACAACAAACACATAAAAAACACGGACCCGGGATTGTTCCACGACTGGCGCTGTGTTGAAGTTAAGAGTGTACCAATGGCTGTGGCGCCGAAACCTGAAGGTTACCACAGATCTCACACCTGATGAGATGCTGAAGCAGCTAGCTGCTGCCTGCAAATTGCGCTGAAAGAGAAAGTGTGCGTCGTCGGATGTCGAAGTCGTTAGTTTCGGACGACCCCAGTTTCACAGTTTATTCAATTTTGATCGGAATTCAAAGGCGTTTTTGCCAACCATGCTGCTGCCGTCCACAGGGTTTGAGGGACGTTGTACCCAGATAGTTATATTAGTTAGATGTAATATATTATACATGGACACATCAAGGAATGTATATATATATATATTTATCAACAACTTATATATTCGAGAAAAAACGTACATATACTACATATCTTAAAAGACCTATCAATACTTTCAGCACCGCTGGTTTCATTCTTGTCTTTTGTATCCTTTTGTCAACCATTCGGCTCGAACAGAATCTATCTTTGAACACCTTCCTTTCAGGCACCTGGCCTGCTTGATCATTGGTGAGTTCTTGTTGAGCCTAGCGCTCTCAGCTGCGGAGGTTCGTGCAAGGGTGTGTGGGTATGGGTGGGACAGCAAAAATGCGGCAGTGTGGCCTGTTCTGGGCACTCAGATAGTTCTTGTTACTTTTTGTTTGACATCTTTCAAGGTTCACCCTGAGACGTCCTGAACAATGAAAGTTTCTTAGCCCGGTGGACCAGGCCATGAGCCGTATGATCGAGGCGGTGGACGGGTCCGAGTCCAACACCGTGCGGGTGGATCTTGTGGCTCGGCAGAGGTGAGGAATGGATTGGCTGATGAGAGGAGGTCACCTGGGACCAAAAGTGATGAGATAAAAGTGATGAGATGATAGAAATTGATAGAAGTTGAGGATCAAGAAACGCATTAAGATCTGGATAGACAACAATACAATAGAGAGGTTGAACCAAGAGTTGCTGGTTTGCTTGAGATATGATGGAGTCATGCAGAGTCATGGGTGGGAGGAACCCCATCAACTTTTGCTGAGAATGGGATGATGTCATCCACAATGGGTGAAGGCAACACCAGTGGATAGAGATGAGTGTTGAGTGGAGCACTTGGTGCAGCTTGTTTTGGTTTTTGTTCTGGCAGCATCTGGCAGACCGATCGCCGATGGATATTTTGGGTGGTGACTTTTCCGCCAGTTTGGCGGGCGCTGACAGGGAAACGACAAAACCCAGGCCATCAACTGCCAAATTAGGGAAACTTCAGCGTGCCAAGGTGATCTTCAACATCGCAATCCTCATCATTGGATCAACCATCGTGCTGGGGTCGCTGGGGCCTGACAAGGCGTTGGAAGGTTTTGGATGTTTGGAGTCTCCGGGATAAAACCACAATAATCCTTGCCAGGGGTTGTTCCAGGCAGTGGATTTTGAGGAATCCATCCATCTCAAACCATTTCAGCTTTTGGTCTCTGTCAGGATGCGTCCTCCTCCCGCCCCTCCCGCCCTCCTTTCCAGGATGCCGACGGCACTCCTGATGGCCTTTCGCTGGCGTGTGGCCCCTCAAACACCAAGACGACAATGGCCTGTTGAGCACTGACACACCCCAGGTAGACTGATGTAAACTGTAGACTGTTGAACAAACAAATCCTGCCAGTCCGAAAGAACCAATCAGCATTTTTGTAAACGAAAGACTGGTGCCTTTCGTTATCTTTCGTTTGCTTTCAGCATCATGCTTTCCCAATGCTACTAGTAGCACTTTGATGCGCCTTGTGAATGTCCCAAAGAAGTTCCAGCGACGGAGAAAGGGCCAAGAGTTTCACCCACCGCAAATACCCAGAGTGATGTAGAAAATCCAGGCCAAATCACCCGAACATGCAAAATCATGCCAGGTCGATACGAACCAAGATTCGGTCCCCTTTCTGGGTGTTCATCCTTTCTCCCATTTCAGCCCAAAGATTCAAGATGTCAAGAAACTGGATCTCCACGTAACAGTCTTCCTAGGGCTCACCAGACCAAAGAAGCAAAGCTCCGCCCAGGTCGACGCTAAGATCACAGGCTTTTGAGGCCAGGTCTGCGGGAAGCGAATTCTTGGCAATTCTTTGGTGGTAGTAACAAGAAGCTTCTAGTAACAAGTGCATCGCTAGTAGT